>JALIZH010001358.1:0-137896 GCA_030522465.1 Rhipicephalus appendiculatus
ATAGATGAGCTCAAAAATGATTTTTCTGCTGGCCTTAGCCCACTCATTTTAACGGTTGAAGAGCCGTCCGATAACGTGCTGCGGTTTTTCGATATTGAGCTTCAATTCACGGAACAGCACACGTGCTGGGAATATAAACCCAGAGCTAATAAGCCCCTGTTGCCATACCAATCCGCTCACTCGAAGCTCGTTAAAAGAAGCATTACCAATCTGTGTTTTGGAAACGCCTTGAAGAAATCCTGCCACCACAAGATCCATAAAAGTCTTATGAATGAGTCACAAAGGTTATCAGCAGCACGCTATCCAGAGTCGGTACAGGTGTCTGTTGTCGAGAATCTGCTCAAAAGGTGCCGCTTAGACAGAAGTCCTCAGGACCCGGCCCACATTGCCCGAAGGATCACCACCCACTTGCATCCCCCGCCGCATCGTCTGCAACGGAAATCACTCCACGCACACTTCCAACTGTAAACAACGCTACGTGCAACGCCCTCAGCGCCCGAAGGCCCCAGTACCTAACGCTCGCCCCTCGCCACAACAACCTGTCGCACCCCCAGCAGCCGCGCACTCGTCCCAGCAAGCGGCATGTGGTCCCTCACCAACTCCACCCCCCAAGTCGGTCACTGCCTTTCCGCCCCTCATATCAGCGGTGCCTAAACCCGCCTCTCAGCCCACGCATTCGACATCGTCCCGCGGCGCCCCCGGCTCACCTTTGGAGCCGCAGGTCGGTGCACAGCTGCAATAAAACGCTTCCCTCCGACAGCAGCTCACTGCACAAAACGCTCAAATTGCGGCTCAGAAGACGCAAATTGATTCCCTCCAAGCGCAACTGCACGCACTTGAAGAGAAGCTGGAATCAGCCATCACAGCGCCATCCTCTCTTCCCGCCGCCATCGATTCCTCCTCCTACATGGACGTGCAAACCCCCGAAGGATGCAGTAGCAAGCGCCGCAGACCCAACACCCCCCCCTTACATCTCTCCACCTCTCCGAAGAGGTCCAGATAACTATCAAGACGGCCCTGGTCGATCTTGAAAAACGGTTGGATAGCCGCCTCAACTCCGTTCACCAGCTTCTCACTGCACAGCACGAAGCTCTAAATTCCCTGCGCACAGACTTCGCCGCCTATCCCCCCCGCCACGTCCTTACAATCTCTTCAATCGACAGTCGACACCCTACAAACTACTGTGCTTGAAAGCATCCGAGCCAAGCCACCACTCCATGCCCGCACCACGTATACTTCCGCAGCCCGATCCTCGCCATCATCGGCCGAGGGAACGCCTTCCGCTGTTAAAAATGGCTGACCGATCAGTCGTCACCATTTGGCAGTGGAACTGCCGTGGTTTTCGTCTCAAGCGTAACCAACTCCTTCTCCACCTGCAACAAATAGACCCCTCGGCCTCTCCTGATATCGTCGTACTACAGGAAACTCACGCCAACGTTTCGCTCGCGGGTTACATCGCCCACAACCAAGTAGCTCATGATACTCTGCCCCATCCCGTCACGGCCGTCCTCACTCGGCGGACACTCGTTGTCAATCGAGCCGATCTGACCTTCCCTGCAGTCCACCACGTATTTCTTGAGGTACTACCTCAGCGACGTGAGGAGCCCTCTCTCTTTATTCTGATTGTCTATAACCCCCCCTCGTGTCACTGAGGATGCGTCTCTGCTCGCCCTGATCCGTGCCGCTGCAGCGAGAGCAGCCAAATCCCCCCTTCTTATTCTCGGCGACTTCAACGTCAGGCATCCGGACTGGGGTCACCCCAAGGCCGATGGCCCCGGAAGGAGGCTGTGGCAGCTCGCTCACGACCTGAACTTTTCCCTGCTCACCGATCCCACGCAGCGAACCCGCATCGGCAACAGTGTGTGCCGCGACACCACCCCGGACCTGAACTTCTGCCGCAGTGTGCGCGACGCGCGCTGGTCCAACACGCATCAATCCCTCGGCAGTGACCACTATGTCCTCACTATTCAAGTGATCACCTCGCTCTGCAAGCCACGCCAACACACAGCCCGCCACACAGATTGGGACGCGTTCCGAGAACAGCGGCTGCACTCCGCCGCTTCCAACATCGAGGACCTTTCGACATGGACTGACCAGCTGCTGGCGGACCTCGACGCGGTCACCGCCTCAATCCCCACGACGGAGGACCATCCGGCAATCGACTCCCGCCTTGCCCACCTGTGGGCCGCTCGCACGGGACTCAGCAACCGTTGGCATAAGCAACGTCACAACCGTCGCTTACGCCGCCGCATCGCACACCTCGATCGTACGATTGAGCAACACACCACCGTGCTTGCACGCCAACAGTGGGAACAACTCTGCTCGGAGCTCTCCGGTCAGTTGGGCTGCCAACGATCCTGGCATCTCCTCCGCCACCTCCTCGACCCTGCTTCCGCCAAGTCGGTCGCTCGGAAGCAACTACAACGAGTGGTCCGGGCCTACCCCGGCGACACTCCGTCGCTGATGGCAGACCTGGCTGCGAAGTACTTTCAGCTTCTGACTCCTGGTGTACATTCTCCCCCTCTCGCGTCCTACACTGGGGCCCCCAACCCAGAACTCGACGCCGATATCATGGAGGCAGAGGTATACGCAGCATTACACAGGCTACGCACCACCTCCGCGCCCGGTCCAGATCGCATCCCCAACAAGCTCCTCCGAAACCTCGACGCTCCTTCGATCACTACTCTCACTTCTTTCCTCAACGAGTGCTGGCGCTCCGGCAACCTACCCCAGTCATGGAAACACGCTCGCGTGGCTTTCATCCCCAAGCCGGGAAAGAAACTCACAATAGAGAATCTCCGGCCCATTTCACTCACTTCATGCGTCGGCAAGCTTCTGGAACACGTCGTTCTCGCTCGCCTACAAACGTACACGGACGCTCACCATCTCCTTCCCCATACTATGCTTGGATTCCGCCCCACCTCTCGACGCAAGATATCCTCTTGCAACTCCACCACGACCTCCTCGAACCACCCACATTTTCAGACACTAAGGCTCTTCTTAGCCTCGACCTTCACAAAGCCTTCGACAACGTCTCCCATTCGGCTATTCTTGCCGAACTCGCAGCCCTCAATCCTGGCACCCGCACCTACAACTACATTCGCGCGTTCCTCACCACCCGCACGGCCGAAATCATCATAGGGGACCTCTAGTCTCCCACGTACGAGCTTGGCCCTCGCGGCACCCCTCAGGGTGCCGTATTGTCGCCTTTTCTATTTAACCTTACCCTCCGCTCTCTCCCTGGAAAGTTGGACCGTATCCCCGGTCTCAAACACACCCTGTACGCTGACGACGTCGCTATCTGGGTCACATCGGGCTCTGATGGCCACATCGAGCAGACGTTGCAACGCGCAGCCGACGTCGTCACGTCTCACGTGCACGCGGCCGGTCTCACTTGCTCGGCGGCCAAACCGGCTCTCCTCCTCATGCGGCCTCCCGACCGGCGTCGATACAAAACGCCTCACCCCACCATCCCTGTGTACGCCAACTCCACTCCCGTGCCCGTCGTTCAACATCTCAGCGTGCTTGGGCTGATACTACAGTCCAACCGCCATAACACACACACCATCGACAAGCTCTCGCTCTCGGTGCAACAGACCGCCCGAATGCTCGCCCGTGTCCGCGCGCGGCGTGCGGGCATGCGAGAACACGATCTGCTCCGCCTCGTCGACGCCTTCGTCGTTTCCCGCCTCACGTACGGCCTTCCTTATACTCGTCTCCTCAAATCGGAACGCGACAAAATTGACGTCCTCATCCGTCGGGCATACAAGACTGCCCTCGGCCTTCCCCCCAACGCGTCCATGGATCGTCTTCTACGCCTTGGTGTACACAACACCCTCGACGAGTTGATTGAGGCCCAACGCTCCGCTCAGGTGCAACGCCTCTGCCGTTCGCAGACCGGTCGTCACATCCTTTCCTCCATCGGCCACGACATCTCCTCCCACCCTCCGGACCTGGTCTCACTGCCCCGTGCTGTTCGAGCGGCCTTCTCCATCAAGCCGCTGCCTAAGAATATGCTCGCGGGCCACCACGACGCTCACCGCCAAGCCCGGGCGGCCATGCTTCACGCCAAGTACGCCGACCACCCGGCCGTTGTCTACGTGGCTAAAGTGGTGGCTTGGGCGAGTTGGTAAGACATAATTCACATAATAACAGCGCTAAAGACGGAGGACAAGTAAAAGAAGGACACAGACGGCGGCGCTGACTTTCAACTAGATTTATTTGCCAGAACCGCGCAATATATACTTGTGCAGTATATATGTATGTTGTGCCAACACGATGATTATGTATTCATAGGTTTTTACTGTTTTATCATTTTATCGTTCCTCCTATTTTTTGTCAGATACTGCACAAGTATATATTGCGCGGTTCTGGCAAATAAATCTAGTTGAAAGTCAGCGCCGCCGTCTGTGTCCTTCTTTTACTTGTCCTCCGTCTTTAGCGCTGTTTTTATGTGAATTTTGTCTACGTGGATGCGGCCCGATACAACTCACCCAGGGACGCCTTCGTAGTCGTTTCCGTGTCGCCCTCCTCAGCGCCTTCAGGGCCGGCAATCACGGCCGGCACCATTCGAACACCCTACGCCGTCGAAGCGGAGGAGGCGGCCATCGCTTTGGCTGCGACCTCGGCCGACGCTGGCGTCATACTCAGCGACTCCAAACAAGCCATCTCAAATTGTCTTGTCTCACCTACCACCCTACGACTCCTTCGCCCACTACTACTGCAAGATGAGCAGCGCCATTTTGAACTGATCTGGGTCCCCGCCCACTCGGGTCACCCCGGAAACGAGACGGCTCACCAACACGCTCGAGGATTCGTCGATCGAGCGGTGGGCCCCTCAAAGTCGGACGCCCCGGTGCCGGAGCCCCTGGTCACCTACCATGACACTACCCAGCACTATCACCTCGAGCGATACACCTATTCACCCCCTGATCCGAGATCGCCTGGCGACGCCTACAGACCCGCACCTTTCCGTGCCCCTTCGTGTTTTCGTACATCCACCCAGATGTCGTGGATCCACGCTGCCGCTTCTGCGGCGGCGTTGCATCGCTGAATCACATCCTCTGGGGCTGCCCGGACGATCCCCCGCCCGCCGCCCTCATTCGCCCACCCCCCGACCGAGGAACAATGGGAGGCCCTTCTTTCCAGCACCGACAGGGACATCCAGACACGGGTCCTGGAACGAGCGGAAGACGTCATAGACAAGCACGGCCTGACAGCCTACGTGGCCTAGTCTCCCTTACCCCTCACCCCTTCGACGAATAAAGTCGTCACTCACTACTTGGTGCTCGATGCTCGCGCATAAAAAAAAATGGGCGGCTGAACATACGTGCTGTGCTTGTGTGCCGCTCGCCTTCGAACACTATCTCTGTGGATTTGAACCCTGTGTAAAAAGAGCATCAGCCAGTCGGAGTATATTGCCACGCGCGTTTCTTTTACTGTATTCGGTTTCCGCCCACAAAGACTATCAGCAGTACTCGGCGCAGACCGCGCCTTAGTATTCCAGAAGATTCTCGGTTGTAGTAGATCGTTTTGTTAGGATTGCACGCAAGACGCTGACACTCAAGATTATTCCAGAGCTTGCGCGACGACGAGTGATACGGCTAGAATGTTCGACGCGTGATGTATAAAAACCGGCGCGCTCCAACAATGATCAGTTGATCGACGGCCGACGCTCTGTTCGCCGCTATCAGTGCTAGCGTGTATTGCTGCAATCTTACTTTCCGTTTACCGGCCACAAGTTCGGCCTAATAAACAGTTTCATCTTGGACACGTCGCCTGCTGCCTTCGTCGACGTCACGACCACGTGACAATATGATGACACACTGTACCAGTACTTAGCTCGGTTGCTGTCGAGGTGAAACTGCATTGAAGATTATTTACGTGACGCTGCGGCCCGCAGTCAAAAAAACTTGATTTGCTGCAGTTATGTTACTGTTTCTGCTGTTTCTGATCGGTGCAGGTATTTTCTGGAGGGAGGCTTCAATGTCTAGCGCTAATTGTACCGTTTTTATTAAATACTTCTCTTATCTGCTCGAGTGCTTCACAGCAACAGGGCACAGGCATAACAATTACAGCACGTTTGGTGTGATGCAGTCCTACCATCAATTTATATAGATACAGGCAAGAAAACACATAGGGCAGTGCGCATTGGAACTGTGTGCAAGGTTTAGGTATTCCCTGTGACCTTGAGCACTGCTGATAAATATCACATTTGTCTGGTTCGTGTAGAATGCGAAGTTCATTTGCTGCATCAGCCAAGGCAAAGCAGAGCATTAAGCTGGAACTGGCCACTTCTCCGCATTACGAGCTCTCTGGAGTGGTACTGTAAATTCTGCATTGCCAGATATTGTTGCGTTAGAATCTCACTACCTGCAAAATTTTGACTGGCGCTAGCACCCAGTTGCTGTATTTCTGTTAGACCAGCTGCACTACTATTACAAGCTGTCATTTCCCATGGTTTTAGCCTAGTAGAGACTATACTTGGTTTAAACAGCCCATGTACAAGTGTGATTAAAACTGGGCTAACTGGTAATAGCATGAACATATACCCATTTTAATCGCAAAGCTTTACGTTTAGATGTTTAAAAGAACACAACTGTTGATATAACCTCCTCTAGAAACTTGCTCAAAGCACATATTATGGTGTATAGGAGCTTGCACATTAGCAAGAAAGCGGGCAGTTACCATTGTAATTTGCAGTGTTCCACTATATACTTCATTCTTTAAGGGGGTTCTGAACAGGGGCGGCGATAGCGGGAGGCACGGGGGGGCTGGAGCCCCCCCCCCCCAAAGTTTTCGCCTGCCCCCCTATGCCCCCTCCTCAGAGCAAACATAGTCAAAAGAGAACACATGAGTTACCCGCCTTCTTGTCGCCCTGGAGGAACTCACTTGTCGTGGGGGGCCCCCCAGTGAAAAAATTCTGGCGCCGCCCCTGGTCCTGAACCACTTTTCAAGTAATCATTGAATGACCTCAGTATTGGGCCTCGTAAATCGATTGCTGCAAAAATCTTGAATCCCTGATCAAGAAAGAGCGGAGTTACAGGAATTTGTCACATGCTTTTAGCGCTTTCCTTCTCTCATCCCGATGAGCTTGCTCCAAGGTACACAGGGAGGGATGGCATAGAATAGGGGTCGGCAACCTTCTCGGGCGGAGGGCCAATTTGCATGAAGCCGACACAGCGGAGGGCCGGACGGCAAATCGGGGAGTCAAGGAGGACTTCGCAGGCAGAGAGAAAAAAGCTGGCTTAGAAATCACGCTTATTTTCAGCACACGTGTTGGGAACATAACAAGCTTAGATCAAAAGTGCCCTGTCGTTTTTCAGATAGGAAGTGATAAGGGAGGGTTTCGACGTCGTGCCGAGGGCCGCATAATACTGCCAAGCAGACCGCAGGTTGCCCACCCCTGGCATAGTGGAAAGAAGTCACGTCAGCGCACAACATGAGCTTGAGCACGAAATGCTGTCGCTGTCTCTCTCCTGTGGTGATTCCTCTGCGCGAGGGTGGCTGCTATGGAGTGCAGGGCCAGCGTGTGGCAGCACTTGGTGGCAACAAGGTCATCTGATCCAAACGCCGCTCTTTATTTATGTTCTACATTGGCCTGCTGTGTGTTGTCTAACGTGAAAGCAGCAGGCGCCAACAGCTTAGAAGAGAGTGAAGACAGCTCCTGTATGAAAATGGCAATCGCGCGCTTTGCTTCTAAACTCTCCTTGTAGTGCACGACTGGAAGGTTTGGCTGAGCTTTTCGTAGTGGTGTCTGCTTTCCACTGGATGTGTTTTCTCAGGAAAGAAACAGCTGCTTGCAGCAGGAATTCGGCAGAAGGAGGCAAAAATGACACACACACACACACACAGCACTTCTTCGTGCCTTCATTTGTTTTAAATGCGAATGCATTTCTTAGTCGGGCTATGTCAGGCATCCGGCATTGTGCGGCATTGTCTGGCGGCGGTGTCCGCGCGCCGGCAGGTGTTATCTCTCCGCTCTCACTCCCTCTCCCATAGCAACAGCTGCGGGCGCGCGCGCTCTTATCCTCGCCCCTAGGAACCGCAGCAGGTGGTGCGGGCGGAGTAGCGGAGAGTGAGTGGAGAGGAGGAGCGCGCTCTGGTGCGTGAGGGCGCTCGCATCGCGGGAGCTCGGCGGAGCTCCCACGATAAAAAAATAATAATAATAAAAAAAAAACAGGCGCTGCGCCATGCTCCCGACCGGGCGGCAGAAATTAGGCGCATTTTCCTTCTTCGAAACCACAACCACCATATATAAATGGAGTGAAGCGCGCGTGAAATGCATTCGCATTTCCTCACGATTCCCTTCGGGGAGGTGGGGCATTTTTTTTTGCATCAAGTTCGGGCTGCAACCAGTTGTTTCTAACAATCTACCAACTTTTCAACTTTCGTTGACTACGTTTTGTCACCGAGCCCGGCGGGTGGTTCATGACCTCTCGTAACAACTTTTTCACGAACAGAATAGCCTTTAAAGCTTCATGCACCATTTAAAAAAAAGATAGTAGAATCAGCCCACGTTAGAAGACACAAAAAAAGTGGAAAATTATATTTATTTAAATTCTACATCTATCTCTCCACTACATTTTTGTCCTTTGTGCGATTTTTTAACTTTAGAAGGAATCTGACTATGGCTGTATACATGCTCTACATTTCTGAATTGCAAATGTAGTGCACGGTGTGGCTGCACTATAACATGCATAAAAATACGGCTGTATTCATACCAGGAAATGACTGTATTTTCACATTAGCTTAGGCATATTTAAGTAAGTGTTGCAATAGTTTATGGGATGGCTGTGCATTCGGGCACATGTGGCTGTCGGTTATCGCAGTCTTTGTATACAGGGCAGACTTGAGCGATCATGCTTTATATCCTATAGATCTTCGACTAAGATTTTCTTGCTTGTCACTTTTATCAACATCGAAACTTTGCAGTATTTATGCACCTCACAATGGCTTTTTTTGGCGAGACCACTCTGTTACTACGAAATGTACTAATATGACAACGGTCTTCAAACTTAGTGTACCTATTGGTGATTGTTGCCAGAAGAAATAATTTACTCCAGTAATTGGAGTGGAGTCTCTTGCAACCCTATGCAATCTTTGCTGCTTACTTGGTACTTTGTAAGTGTACACAATGATCTGAAGTGATGTTTCCAGGCTTGCTCACATGAAAGCACAAGCTGGCCACTTTTAGAGCAGTATACAACTTATCCTGGAACAAGCAAATCAGAGTGGTGCCACTACCTGCAGCAGTGACACTAAGGTTGTGTCACAGCCTGTGCACTATACTGGTACATCATTGAAAGACGCATTTAACCTGCACAGACATTATTAATTTTATTGTACCTCTAAGTGCCTAACTTCTTTTTAGCAGCGTGTCACCTTAACTCGGCTCATTGTCGTTGTTGACAGATTTGAAAAAAAAATTGCGGCAATAAATTTATGAGGCAATAAACACTGATAGGCCATGCGATGATTACTTGAAAAAGTATTTCAGGGACACTTTACTGTGTGTTCCAGCACGCTGCTGTTACCAAAGGTGATGCAGAACATGGTTTTATTTTACATCTCTGGGGAATGCTTTGGAATGCTGTTCTGATTACAGACTGAAATGATGCCAATCTTGCGGGTTCTTATTTCTTGTCGGGAACCATGTACAGAAATTTTTGTGAGCCAGGATACACAGTTTGAATGATATCTTCTAATAAACAAGAAAAGCGAGCTTTCCACATTGTAACTTTTACTGCCATTTCCGAAGCAACACAGCAAAATGACCGAATGATGTACCACTTCAAGATGGAAATGGATTGTTCAAGGATATTTTAGAAATGTACAACAAGGAAGATACTGGAATTCCTGTTGCATCAATATAGGTCCACACAAATTTTTGTGAGCCAGGATACACAGTTTGAATGATATCTTCTAATGAACAACAAAAGCGAAAGGTAAAACAGCGCTTAAAAAACGGGGACAAGAAGGGACGACACACGATTCAAGTCATCTACATATCTAAAAGTTCTAACTACCTTAGTACCTTTCAAACAGAAAGTCATATGTATATGACTTTCTGTTTTTTGTGAATTGTCCTTCCGAGCGGCTAGTTGCTGAGTTTAACGGTCTTATACCAGTAATCAAGGATTGTCTTGAGCCGCTAGAGGTGACGCATGAGTTTCCGCAGAATGGCACCATGAGGTTTCTGGACCTTCGCCTGTCGCTCGGCTGTGATCACTCCTGTTGGCATTATGAACCGCGTGCAAGTAAACCCTTACTCCCCTACCACTCAGCGCATTCCAAACTAGTTAAGAGAGCGATTACGAAACTTTGCTTCAAGAGTTCCCTAACGAAGTCGTGTCACCATATGGTCCAACTCAGTTTCGACCAGCAAAGAAAGAGGCTGCTGGATGCCGGGTTTCCCCAGCCTTTGCTTGTCTCCGTAGCTGAATGCATCTTGAGGGACAGCAAAAACGAAAACCGAACTGTGGCGAGAACATTTGAGCAAGGAAATCGCATAAGGGTGTTACCTTACGTACACGCGGTTTCCCATAATCTGAAAAAGATTGCTCAACGGGCCAAAGTGCGCGTGCTCTTTTCGGCGCCAAACAAGTTGGAAAGGCTGTGCAAGATTACGACGAGGAATGCAAACGAAAAGCGTGGATGCAAAACTGATCACAAGAACAAGTTTGTTGATTGCGCTGAGTGTGTGGTGTATTGCCTGCCGCTATCTTGTGGTCGCAGCTACGTCGCACAAACCGGTCGTTGCTTGAATGACCGGCTCCGTGAGCACCATTACAATGTTAGAAACGTGGCAGGTGAGTTCTTGGCAATACATTGTAAGAAGTGCGGTTGTGTGCCTTTGTTCGACACGTGCAGAGTTCTGTCAAGAAATAGAAATCAGCTTACACGCGAGATAATCGAAGCAGGAGAGATTGAAAAGTTGGGTGACATGTGTGTTAGTATGCCTTCTATTGCGCTGACAAAAAAAGAATTTGTTTTCCTTGGTGTCTGTCATGATGCTTAGTAATGTTGCTGTTACTTCTGCGCAGCAGATGTGCTCATGGTTTGCCCTATAAGTAGTGTCGAGATCACAAAAATAAACTGTTGAAAGTAGCGCTATGTGTGTGCGTGTGTGTGCCTTCTTTGTGTCTTCGTCTTCAGTGCGCTCTTACCCTTCATAAACATGGAATACCAACATGCCCACATTACCACCTTGGTGAACTACGTTCTTGAGCCCGTGCGCTAGTCTATGTACGTAAGGAAACACTGCACTTTTTCTTTTTTCCTCAGATTTAGTATTATCACGTTGACTTTTTACGTGTTTGACGTTACACTCTTAAAAATCTGGACCCCCCGTGTACGTAAAAAGCTTGTAGCGGCAGCCAAGCCAAGCCAAGCCGCCAGGCAGCGCCACCCTCCGCTGCTCTCCAGAACCTCCAGAGAACCCGAATAAAAGGAGTTGATGTTTGGGACCCACACCGCGGGGTTGTGTCTGCTTCTCCCGCGCGTACACGCGTCCCAACAGTGGTGACCCGGACGAGGCTTACCGGCTTTTTTCAAGCGATCGACGCCATGGAGACTCCCCCTAACGAACCGGCCATCTCCGCCGTCGACATCAGGCTCCCGCCGTTTTGGACAGCGGACCCGCAGCTATGGTTCCTGCAGGTGGAGTCCCAATGCACCGCTCGTCGTATTGCCGCTGAGCTAACAAAGTACCACCTCGTGGTCGCTAGCCTCCCACCGGCAATAGCGAGCGAAATACGCGATCTGCTGGTCGCTCCACCTGCAGAGAAAGCGTACACAACGCTCAAACAACTGCTCATCAGCCGCCTCACGCCGTCGGAGCCTCAGCGACTGCAGCAGCTACTGCACGACACCGAGCTCGGGGACCGGACGCCCAGCCAATTGTTGCGCCACATGAGGCAGCTGTTGCACACGGCCGGCGCAACCACCACCGATGCCGACAGGAGACTGCTTCGCGAGCTGTTCCTACAGCGACTTCCGGTCAACGTGCGCATGGTCCTCGCCTCGGCTGCCGACAAACGCCTGTCTCAACTCGCCGAGCACGCGGACTCGGTGCTGGCGGTCGCTCCGCCGTCCGTCGCGGTGCTACAGCCAGACATCACCGGCCGCGCGCCTACGACCGCACTGCATGGCATCCGGGAGCAGATATTCCGCCTCGCCGATACCGTCGCAGCGATGCAGGCCCGCAGCACTCCCGAGGAGCGCCAGCGCCCAGCAGCGCAACAGAGAATCTGCTGGTATCACAGGAAGCATGGCAACGCTGCTCGCAAATGCATTCCTCCTTGCGACTATGCGGGAAACGGGAGCGGCCGGCACTGAGGACGACCAGTGTCCCAGATGCCCCCCGAACGTCGTCCATCAGTGTTTTTCCTCACCGACCGCGACAGTGGCCTTCGATTCTTCGTGGACACCGGCGCTGAGGTGAGCGTGTTGCCGGTTGGGTCCACCGATCGCCGTGTCCCCAGTGCGTCCCCCCCCTTCAGGCGGTCTACAACACAACCATCGCCACCTACGGACATCGCTCGCTGCCACTCGATTTAGGCTTGAACAGAACGTTCCGGTGGATTTTCATCGTGGCAGCAGTGAAGTTCGCCATCTTGGGTGCGGACTTTCTTCGGCATTTCGGCCTTCTCGTCGACGTGCGCAACCGCCGCCTTCACGATCCCGTGTCGCAGGCAACTGTGCAAGGCAATCCCTCGCAACACCCTCCGCTGAGCCCCACTCTGCTCGGGCCGTCCGGTGCAGAACGTTTTACTCGCATTCTGCAGGATTTTCCCGAGTTTACGAGGCAGCCGCCAGCCAGCGCCGCGGCGAAGCACGATGTACGCCACTACATCGCCACCAGCGGCCCACCCGTGCACGCGCGGCCCCGCCGTTTGCCTCCAGAGAAGTTGAAGCTCGCACGACAAGAATTTGAAAACATGATGGAGCTAGGGATCATCAGACCCTCGTCGAGCGCCTGGGCATCTCCACTCCATATGGTGCCATAGTCAACGCTGGGAGACTGGCGACCATGCGGGGACTACAGGGCGCTGAACCAGGTAACGACTCCAGACAGATACCCGGTACCGCACATACACGATGTCACGACGAGGCTTCACGATGCCACTATCTTCTCGAAGATCGACCTGGTGCGGGCATACCATCAGATTCCCGTTGCCCCGGAGGACGTCCCGAAGACCGCCATCGCAACGCCTTTTGGACTTTTCGAATTCCTCCGAATGCCATTCGGACTCCGAAACGCGGGTCAGACATTCCAGCGGTTCATGGACGGTGCTATACGCGGCCTCAACTTCTGCCACGCCTATCTTGACGACTTGCTAGTCGCCAGCAGCACTCCGGAAGAGCACGTGAATCATCTGCGCATCGTCTTCCAGCGCTTAGTGGAGCATGGCGTGGTCGTGAACATGGCCAAATGCGAGCTTGGTGTGCGACAGCTCTCGTTTCTTGGACACGTCATCTCCGCCTCAGAAGTTCTTCCTCACCCAACAAGGTTTAAGCCGTGCAAGGATTTCCGCAGCCGACCGCCAAGCGCCAGCTTCGGGAATTTCTGGGTTTGGTAAACTTCTACCGCCGTTTCATTCCCCGCTGCGCCCAGATCCTTCAACCTCTCCACGACCTGGTGGCCACTTCACGGAATGGCTCAGACACCCTCTCCTGGTCTCAAGAAGCAAAAGAAGCCTTCTGCGAGGTCAAGGACGATTTGGCAAACGCCGCACTGCTTGAATACCCCAGGTCCAGTGTCCCGCAGAGCGTAATGGTGGATGCCTCCGATACAGCCGTTGGAGCTGTATTACAGCAGCTCGTTGGGGGAATCTGGCGCCCGATTTCCTTCTTTTCGAGGAAGCTAACGCTTACCGAGCGCCGCTACAGCACCTTCGGGAGAGAACTGCTGGCCGTGTACGCTGCCATACGACATTTTCGCCATTTCCTGGAAGGTGTGGAGTTTTTCGTCTTCACCGACCACAAGCCGCTTACTTATGCATTGCGCTCGCTAAGCTCCGACGGTGGAACGCACACAGCACGTGAACGGCGCCAAATGTCCTATATATCAGAGTTCACGACTCATATCCGCCACGTCAAAGGCGGCGACAACGAGGTAGCGGACGCCCTCTCACGGAATCCTGTGAACGCCATCATGCCCACACTACAGGTTGATTTCCCCGCTTTGGCAGCCGCTCAACGTGAAGATGACGAACTGAAACACCTGTTAACCGCGACCACTGCCCTGAATCTTGAGTGGATCCCAGTTCCCGGATCCGAGGACAAGGTTTTGTGTGACACAAGCGTCAGTAGAACTCGCCCGTTCGTGCCCGCGAGCCTCCGTCGCCATGTGTTCGAGTCCTTGCACAGACTGTCTCATCCGGGGATTAGAGCCACCCAAAGACTGGTGACGGCAAGATTTGTCTGGCAGGGCGTAAATCGGGACGTCCGACGCTGGGCACGTGAATGTGTAGCTTGCCAGCGCTCTAAGATACAACGCCGTACCTAGACAGCCCTGGGAACACTCCCCACTCCGGATTCTCGCTTTGATCATGTCCACCTGGACATCGTCGGCCCACTGCCACCCTGCCACGGAAAGTCTTACCTGCTGACCTGTGTCGACAGGTTCACCCGCTGGGCGGAGGCCATCCCTATCGCAGACATCACTGCCGAGACGGTTGCGAGTGCTTTCCTGTACCGCTGGGTAGCCCGTTTCGGGGTGCCCTCCACGATAACAACAGACCGCGGCCGACAATTCGAATCAGCCCTTTTCACTGCCATCAGTCAGCTCATGGGCACCTCACGCATACGCACGACGGCGTACCACCCCATGAGCAACGGCATGGTGGAGCGCTTTCACCGCCAGCTGAAGGCTGCGCTCACGGCAACCGAGGAACACAACTGGGTGGAGGCCCTCCCACTCGTTCTTTTGGGTATAAGGTCCACCTTGAAAGAGGACATTGGCTGCAGCGCCGCTGAGCTGGTCTACGGCACGACACTCAGGCTGGCGGGAGAGCTCTTTGCGCGCGGCTCAGAGGAGGCATCCATAGCTTGCAGCGACTATGCACTTCGCCTACGCAACGTCATGAGCAAACTGCGCGCGGTACCTCCACGGCCCCCCAGGGTCGCGTGTGGTGCACGTCGACCCACAGCTCACATCGTGCCCATATGTGTTTGTACGACACGACGCGGTTCGGCGACCTCTTCAGCCACCCTATGATGGGCCGTTTCAAGTCCTCCGCCGTGGCAACAAACAATTCACAATCAAGAGAAGCGGCCGTGAGGAGGTTGTGTCGTTGGACCGCATCAAGCCAGCACACATGGACCGTGACGACGCCGTGTAGCCTCCACTCAGGGAATTATCGCCAGGACCTCCAGCTTCAATGCCAGCCCAAGTCCACGAGGTGCCCTCCCGGCTGACGCACAGCGGGCGGCTATCAAGAGCACCCACTCGCCTGGACCTTTAACTCTGTTCGGCAACTCACTAAGGGGGAGTGCTGTGGCGGCAGCCAAGCCAAGCCAAGCCGCCAGCAGCGCCACCCTCCGCTGCTCTCCGGAACCTCCAGAGAATCCGAATAAAAGGAGTTGATGTTTGGGACCCACACCGCGCGGTTGTGTCTGCTTCTCCCGCACGTACAGGCGTCCCAACAAGCTGAAGGTAAAAAATCACAGAATATCCACGGGGTGAATGATGAAGAGTTTGGGGCGAAGCTCGTGAAGCAATCATGGTTATACCGTGAAATCTTCAGTGGTTTCGCCCAGCAGTAATCAAAGCGATTACTGCTGGGCGGCCACCTTGGCGCGCACCGTCTCGGGATCGCGCCGCGCCGCGACGTGATCCCGCGTCGCGATCCCGCGACGCGCGCTCGCGTCGCGGCAGCCTCTCGAGCTCGCACCTCGGGATCCTGCCGACGAGCACGAGCCGCAGCGGCGCGGCCTTCCGCACCCGGCGCTCCTCGTCGTCCATGGTCCGCCAAGCAGCATGATCCGGCAAGCGCACTCCACGTACGGCGACGATCCAGGAGAAAGAGATAACGGGCGCGAGCGCCTTCGGAGAGGATAGATGGATGGATGCTGTGAGCGTCCCCTTTATAACGGGGCGGTGACATGTCTGCCACCAGGCTCGAAAAAAACTTTCTTTTTTATGTTGGCCTAATGCCTTATCTACATTCAATAAATCTATGTTATTATAACAAAGAAAAATATAAATTCACGGTCCATCTCTCTGTCTCTTAAGGCAGAATGACCTTATTTTTCCCCATTCTTCATTTTTGTCCTTTATCTCTACTTTTCTGCCACCAATACTTTAACCGTCTCTTACTTATTTCTATCGCGGACGTGTTCAGCTTTCCATTGTTGTCCCTAAAACCATAGACTTCATGTAGACTCGTGCCCACACGTATATTTGGGTGGATATCGCCACATTCAATCAGTACATGTTCCATCGTTTCCTTAGTTCCCCCCACAGCATGTGCATTGTTCTTCTTCGTTACAGAATCTCGCTTTATAGCTACGCGTTCTAAGGCAACCCGACCGTGCTTCAAACAGTAAAGCGCTTCCCCTTGAATTATCATAAAACCTCTCCCTCCTTATTTCGTTTTTTCCCTTTTGGTAGTCAATGAGAGCCGGCTTCTTTTCCATCGCTGTCATCCAATAAGTGCTCTCCGCCTCTCTGACTTTTCGCTTAATGCTCCTTGTTGCCATGTCGCCCACACTGCTAGCCGTATATTTACTGGCGAGCCTCGTAGTTCTTTTTCTCCACTGCGTGTCGACGCTTTTTCTATACAAATACCTGAAAACCTTCCCTGCCCATCTACTCTCCTTCATTTTCCTCAGCCTCTCTTCAAATCTAATTTTGCTCTGAGCTTCCCTCACTTCAAAACCTGTCCATCCCATATCACCCTTTACAGCCTCATTTGTTGTCTTCCCGTGAGCGCTCAACGCGAGGCGTCCCACAGTCCTTTGATTTACATACATTCCTGATTGCACCTCTGACTTCATGCACACCACTGAGTTCCCAAATGTAAGCCCCGGAACCATCACACCCTTCCACAGCCCTCGAAGCACCTCGTACCTATTGTATCCCCATAAGGCTCTGTGCTTCATGATTGCAGCATTCCTCTTTCCCTTTGTTACCGATGCTTTCTCTTGTACCTCCATATATCTATCCCCCCTCATTTACCCACACTCCGAGGTATTTGTACTCGCTTACCAGAGCAGCGGCACTTCCAACGCGATCTAGCATGCATTCACCCAACCGCCATATTGCACACATCTCTATGGGAAAGCCATCTAGAAAACTAGACGAGAAATGGAGATGACGACACAGAATGTGTACAGCGCCATCTAGTATATCGTCACCCAACTGCAGTTTGCGTGCATCTCTATGGGACAGCGCCATCTATGGGAGACGCGACGGCGGGGGTACGCCGGATTGAGCCACGCCGATCGACGACCGACCAGGTGATGCTATAAGGAGCTTCGCCCCTAAAAGGTGCCGATCACTTTTCCTTTTCCAAATTATAGCAAATTCCTTAAACGCAGTCTCTTCAGGGATGTTGTGCGTAATGTCTTTCAGAAACCTTGTATGTAATGCTTCCGTAGAAATTTCATACGTATTGTCTCCTAGAAATGTTGTACGTAAAGCCACCTTAGGAATGGCATACGTAATGTCTCCTAGAAACGTTGTACGTATTGACACCTTAGGAATGTGTTACGTAATGCAGAAAGCCAAGCTAGTCCGTAATGCATTGTAAAGTAGCGCAAGAACACGGACACAAGCGTAATTACGACACAAGCACTAATGTAGCGCCTGTGTTGTCGTCTCGCTTGTGTCCGTGTGTTTTTGTGCTATTTTACACTGTGTTACATAATGGCTCTTTGAAGATGTTGTATGTAACGTCTCCTTTGAATTTTGTATGTAATGAGGAATATGGTATGTGCCAAATAGTGCATTTTGTAGTTTTACAGTGACGAATGTGTACCCCTTGACACTACACTGTACCTAAACAGTTCTAATAATGCGTGCTGCATGGGGAAGAAAGTTACGGTGCTTTACATGCAGCTACCGCTTGGTTATGCACTGATGCTAGCGGCGGCTGCTACTTGCGGTGAAGTTGTTAAAAGAGAACAAACACATTATGCAGTGATGGTGAATAAAATTTACACTGGATGTTTAACACAATAGTCATGAGAAAGGACATGCGTGTACACATTTCCCCCCGTTAAAAGGTATGTGAGGCTACAAGTGTCAATATATTTGGTCTGTTATTTTCAATGAAGTTTTCTGGCACCACATACAAAAATTATATGTGGTTTGGCTTCATGAAGTCATGGGTCTGACAAAATATCATGATGAAGCTTTGGTGAAAACATTGTTGGATGCCAATTACAAAGAGTCTGGCAATTCGAAGAAGATATATTGCTGTTCCGCTCAATAAATGAATTGACCGACCAAATATAAAAACGTTTCAACAGGGGCAATGTGTAAATTTGAGAATGTGACTAAATCTCGTCTTGTCGGGATGTAATGGCAATGTACAAAGAAAAATAATGGGCACCAACCAAAAAGTTGTCGAAAATAAAAAGACGTTTTGGGTGAACAAGGCTTCCATATGGAAGCCGAAACGTCATTTTATTTTTGACAACACCTTTTTGGTTGGCACCCATTATTTTCCTTTCTAGTCTGCCAGGGGCAATGTGTACATGCATGTTTTTTCACAACTATTGTGTTAACGTCCAGTGGAAATTTCCATCACTGCGTGATGTCTAACAACTTTTTTGCAGCAAGCTAGAAGCTTCCGCTGGCATCAGTCAAACATTGTGGTAGCTGCATGTAAAGCACCATAACTTTCTTCACCACACACCTATTATTACAGCTTTTTGCGTACAGTGTGGTGTCAAGTTGAGCACAATGGTGACTGTAAAACAATAAATGAACTAGTTGGCACACATATTTTTCAGCAAAGGTTGTAGCATTCACTGTGCTTCCTACAAAGTGTGAAACAGTATATAGGTGTGGTGGGAAGCAAGTATACATACTACTTCTTGCCAAGTAAACAGTGAACCTCCAGCTGCTCTGAACGCACAAAGATGAGGTTTATTCTTCCAAACTGTACTAATAAGCTTCGCACCATGGCTCGCCTGAAAAAAGAAGAAACAAAAAAGATAAAAAAGACTTGAACCAAAAGAAAGAAGGCAATCTTTACCAAAATTGAATTTTGCATCTACCTTGCAAAAACAAATGAGCCACACAGCAGAAGGATTTAAATTTTGATGCATCCGCAGCATGCCCAAACTCATAAAAGGAAAGGGCCCCAAAACCCCTGTAAAGGGAAATGTAATGTGCACATAAATAAAATCGAAATGACTTCTGTGCAGGTGACATTAAAGAGACAACAAGGGGAGACATTAAGTTCAGCTGAAATGCTAGATTATCATACTGAGATCAGACATACGTAACTGCTCAAGCAAAGGGTGATCTTGAAAATGAGAAAGCAACGTAAAAGTGAAAATAAGGTTTTGCACACTAACTGTTGGCCACGTGCATGGCCATGAACAGATTCGAACAGAGACTGGCTTAGAAGGGGTGTTAGTTACTATCAAAAGTGCCAAATTAAAAGGGTTAAAGAGGAGATGAAAACACGTTCTGTGACATTTAACCTTTCTGCACAAGACAAGGCACATCTAACATGAAATAAGCAAGTCGCAACATAAGCAATGAGCCATTGCTAAGGTGCACATGTGGAACAAAGTTTGTTTCCGTTCCCGCATCACGCCAGGCAGTTGCGGGTGGACAGTGTTGCGAATCGTCCTTTACTCGTGTTTTCACAAATTTACTCAAAATGCACAATGAGAGTGTCATAGACGGCATCATAAGCTCAAGGCAAGCACGTCGATGCTACCCAACTTTCTCTTGCAGCATACTGTGTAGCACATTATTAAACAACACATTCCATTCGGAGTTCACAGGCCACACACGCCCCTGCTCTTCAGGCTCGTGAAACTCAATGCCTCACCATGGAATCAATATTGCAGAGGTTCCTGCTTTTATTATTGCGGACTTGGCTTTGCTCTCCACTGACTTATTCCATGTACTGTTGCAGTATGCAGAAAAGCTAGCTACACAACCTCCAAGGAGCATTTTGCATTCTGTGACACTGACGTTGACATGCTGCCTAGCTTCCGAAGCAATAGTTTCATTGTCATGTTCAGAGTCAGGTGTAAGTTGTGTAGAACCAAGCACTAGATCAAAACGACCACTAACAAAATAAACTACACGTCCTACTTGTTCTCGCTCATGGCGTTTTTTTTTCTGTTCATGGCAACTTTGAGCTCGGTTGCTTAGTAATGCAGCCGACTTGACAAAACACCCAGAAGCTTGCAAACATGCACTACAAAGATTAAAAATCTGGAGAAGCTCAGATGCCCTTTTGCTTCACACTGCTTCACAGAATGAAGGAGCGTGCATTGTATGTATTTCAATGGAAAAGTTTTTGAAGTGCTTTATAGAAAATGGAACTGCACAGTGAAAAGTAGTCAGCTGGACGGCTTGAAGGAAAAGAAGAGTTTCACTCATGTCATTAGTTCTGAGCATCTTACTTACACCGAGGAAGTGTCAAAAATATATCATAAAAAAGCACGTGAAGAAGGCATCTTAATAAGAGACAGTGACACGAGAAATCAGACTCTAGCGAGTCATTGTTGGCCCATCTTTGAGTGGCTGTCCCACATGAAAGTGCAGTCAATTGCAGCCATTAGCAAGGCATAGCTCAGGCATGCTTTCATCCACTTGTCTTTACTCGAGCAGATATTGATATCATATATCATCAGCAAAATTTAGAATGTACTTGCTTCCACCATTTCAGGAACAAAACTTACGCTCTGTGTTTTAAGTTTCATTCCGAGAGCAACACACATCACCTATAAGTGAGCTATGTTTCAAATTTGTTGTCTAGAGGTTTCTGTAATGAATCTAGGAAAAAAATGACTAATCTCTAAACGGAGCAGAGCCACATACTATTAAGAGGAAATGCAAACAGAACCGAAGGAGCACAACGAATTTGACTGCAGTAACAACTACGCCACAGACGCCTGCGAGGCTGTAAACATGCTTATGAAATTACTGCCATGGGCGCAACTTTATTAGCAACGTTACCGAGTTCCCGAGCCCATCAGAAAACAAGCTCGTGTCATTCAAAGATGACAAGAGAGTGACAGGATCGGTTCAAGTGACCAGTGGGGCAACTTGTAAGCGGCACAAAACATGCGACATACAAAAAGTGCGAGATTTCTATTGTAGAGGCTATATTAAAGCGTAATAGCCTTGGTTATTTATTTGAGCTCAAGTGTATAAATGGTGAGCACCATTCAGAAGACATTTCTTCTGGGTACACATCACATCACACTGGTCCAACTGGCCACATTCTCTGCAACCCAGAACAACAAGGTGAAGTGTGTCCAACTTCGCAACTGTTTGCAAGAGCTGTTAAGGTGCAGACTAGGCTGCAGGCAAGTTGCAACGTTGTGTGTTTGAACAATATGACAAGCACTTCCTGTTACATACTGTTTCCTTTCTTGGAGTTCCTCACTAAATAGGTGCAATAAGTCTGTCAGCTGGGTGAGCAAAATAGCGCACATTTTGACAGGGATGGAGAAAGCAACACGGCACCAGTGCTAACTATAACAAATCTTTATTGGAAACAGCAGAGAAAGACGTATGTACAGAAATGGGTGAGGTGAGTGTGCAGGTCACAGAGGCATGACTGCAAACCATCTGAAATCGGCACAAAGGAATGCAAGTTGCTTTTTGGGCAAACTAACAGAAGGTGTGCTAACACACCGTGTGCCCAAGCACTCAATCATTTTGGCTTCAGTTACCTCAGGAATAACTTTGTTTCATTTTTTGAAAATCCCGTGAAATTCATCAAATTCATGCTGGCATTCACACGAGCCAAATTGCATGGCTATAAGACCGTCTGCGTTTTTCTTCATTGCCCCAATGCTCTCTCAAATGACCATTCAGGCACCTAGTAGGGTGGCCACTGTAGAACATTCTACAATTCAGCGAAATCAGATAAACTGAATGGTCAGCACATGAAACAAACTTGGATAGATCTGTTACTTTCAGCATGTCACCGACGTCTCCTTCCCAAGCACACTAATTTTGCAAAGGCTGAAAAGTTCTCGAGGGGCACTTAACAGAACAGATACATCAAAGCGACCAACAATTTTCATGAGATTAAGAGGAATCTCGTGCATGTAAGCCAGAACAACATTAAGTCTCCTGTCAGTGCGCTTGACAGTGCGGGCGCACGGATAGGATTATTTGTGAAGTGAACTTCTTGCCAAGTTGCCTTATTCCGAAATGCCTGAACACTCTAATGCACACACATTTTCAACATAGCATTACGGAAGGTCATGTTAGCAATGCTCCTGTCTACCAGCCTGGAATGCGACGAAAGGAACAGCATCAAAGGATTGTTTGTTCAAGGTTTATAACAGCAATTGCAGTGACGGCTACAATGAAACATTATCTTGAGAAATCTTAATTTTCCCTGAACAAGAAGCTCAAATGTTAAATGTAGAAACATCGGGCACTCGCGTAGTAAAAAATGCTACAAGCACTAGTTTCAAGAGTTCGAGTCATTGTTAAGAAAGGAACCCACAAATATGATGGCCTTTAAAACGGTAGCATGAGTAAGACTGTCCACTGTAATGTTTACCCAAGAATAAATCACTATGAACAGGAGAGATGGAAAAATCAATACATTACTTGCTTTTGCAAGCGTGGAATAGCGTTCGATTCAATGAACATAAATATGAGATAAAAGCCTTGTACACAGGTTCTCAGCCATGAATTTTGGCGAATTTGTGGGCTATTAAAAGTTGAGGGAGCCCTTGCAGCGAGAGTAAGGCGAGCGGTCCTAAATTAACACGGCATGCAGTGTGGAATAGGTGCCTTTTCTCTCTCCCTGGCAAAGAACGGTCAAACTAAAGCGCCGCATCTATTTGATCTCAACTGCTTGTCAATAATTTGTGTGGTCTGCAGCCACAATTAAGCATGTTTGCTCTTCCATTATGCAAATCTAGGAAAAGCATGCTTGCATGCATGTCGTATAAAACTGCAACCAAAGCTTTACGACCATCTCACAAACTAGAGGAGATGCACCTAAATTGGCTCTGCTACAATTAAATAATGCTATGCTGTAAAGCATACCAAAACTGAAAAGGGGCCACTGTCACGGGGCATCATGTGCCTGCAAAAACCGCGTTTGTTTTTGTTTTCGAGGATGTCACTTGCTGGAAGCTGGTTATCTGAGTAATCTACAGGTAGCAGTGGTCGAAAGTTTATTTCACAAATTATCTTCCTGCATTATCGAGCACATTGCTGTAGCACTTTACATGCATGATGTTGTGCATAATCTGAAAGAGATTGCCGGTCACGTTGACGTACCTGTTTTGTTTAGTGCCCCTCAAAAATGTTTCAGCCTTTGCAATAGTAGTGTGCCTGGGACGGAGTGGCTGGTGACATTCTCAAAGAAACATACATCTACGTTTGTTAGATGTATTGATCATGCTGTGTATTGGATCACACTGCCTTGTGAAATGTTCTACATTAGCCATTCCACAAGATGAGAGAAGACCGTTGCAAACTAGGGTCTTCTAGCTATGCACTATAGCATGTGAGGATGTCAGCCTGAATTTGATGAAGTTGATGAGATTCTGAAGAGTAAAGAAAGCGCAGACCTCGAGACAATAGGAACCGAAATGATTGAGAGGTTAGGCAAGGGTTGTGTTGCACGCCTTCTGTTAGTTTGTCTGAAAAGCAACTTACATTCCTTAGTGCCGATTTCAGATTGTTTGCAGAGATGCCGGTGTGACACGTGCACTCACCTCACATATTTCTCTGCTATTTCAAATAAACATTAGCTGATAGTGCTTGCGTCATGATCTTTACTCTGTCATTGTCTAAGCGTGCACTATTTTACATTATGTACCAACAAGCCCAAGCTATACTCTTCTGCACTTCATTTCACAATCGGTCAAAAATATCTGAACTGCCTATTTGTAGACATAGAAACAAATACCTACCGCTTAATATGGACTTGTCCAGACCTATGGAAGAATGCTCCCATATTTCACAGCAAGCTCTCCATTGCTTCAGTCCTTTGAACAGTCAGTCGTCTACACTGGGTACATGCATAAAAAAACATTCCATCAACTTCTGCACAAGAGAGGCCTTACAGTTCAGAAGTAGTACATACAAAACATGATAGCTAAATACAGATCTATGTTGATATACTAAAATTTGACCTTTAACGATGAGCTCAGGATGCATTAGGAGCAACTATGAGTGGAGTAATCAATTCTGCAGACAAATGCAGTTATAGATTTTATGTCAAGCTTTCCTACACTTTGGTACTAAAAAAAGGATGAAAAACGCAACTTGCCAAATAAGTAATTTGCACAGAAAACTCAATCAGCACTCTCATCACATTATTAAATAAATAAAAGTGTGGTCTATGTGCACAGTGGATCATAACGTGCCAATCTTATTGTATTTCATCATGAATGTGAAGATTTCAAGATAGCTCAAGATTTAATAGAAGTGTAAGAACACCAGAGGGTACAAGAAATATTGAGCACTGTGTTATTTTTTGTGTGACCTCTGCTGCTGTTGCATGGTTTTAAATCTTGGGTATGTTTTGCCAACATGCCCAGTTTTAAACTCTTCAAAAAACCAACCTTCTTGCACTAAAGTCATTTGATATGCAAGCTTCGTCCTGTTCACTACAAGTGTCTTCAATTCAATGAGCCCTTAATTCACCTCACTTATTTCGTCCTTTCATAGCTAGGGTCTTGTCCCGGCAGACTTGATGGCTTCAGGTAGTATATGAGGGTTCATTGGCCAGTTGCCAATAGCCACAAGTGGCACTAGCATGCACTGCTGGGATTACACACATGAGGTGCTCAATGGGAAGGACGGGACAATTACCGCTGTCGTAGCCCCACTGGTGCAGCATTACATGCACTATCCAAAGGTTGCAGATCCAGTCCCTGGCAGCAGCAAGTGTCTCTTTCGTTGACTTTAATTCCTTTGAATTTGTCATAAATAACCCACTACAATTAAAACTAAGATATTCGCCCCTACCTTGGCTTCATTAAGGGGGGGATGGAAGGCAAAATCGACTAAAAATGCGATTTTTCTATTTTCATAGCACAATATTCTAGCATCCCCGACAAGTGTTTCCACGAAGCGGCGTCGTCTTATGCGCAACGGAAAGCATTTAAAAATGGTGCCAAATGCGCCTGACGCCGTGACGCCACCTATACTTAATGGCAAGGCGTTGTATCGTTTGCTTGGTTGTGAGTACAAGGACGCGCAATAGCATTTATATGCATAATCGCTTCGAATGGTGGTATATCCAGCTAAATCAATTATTTCAATAGTTCAGTTCTTCGTCTAATGGGGTCGTGATAGTCGCTGAAGTAGCGCGCGAAAGTTTGTTTACAACCGCGTTTCCGCCGTTACCATACCCCCCGTTGTGCTCATGCGTTCTGCAATTCTTGCCATTTCGGGCGGCTCACAGCTGTGATATGTTTCACAAATGCACTGAGGACATGTCAGTGCCTTGGTTTTTAGCAAATCCGCGCAAGTAGCGAAAATTCTTGGGAAGCAGTAGCTCCTAGAGCACAGTCAACGCACCGAGAAGCCGCCACTGAGTGCAAGTGCTGCCAAGTTGGGAAGTGCTCCGCGAGATTTCTTTTTTCATTACGCGGGTGCAAAGTCACCTGAATATCGCATAATAGACATTTCTTGGTGAAACTTATGAATAATAGCAAGGAATATGCAGTAGGAGCATGTTATCCTGACTTCACGGCAACTCGAACTTTAAATGGCGTTTTCTCAAAACCCTACTTTTCGTCAGAAAAGGAATATTTTCTCTGTAACCACAGCAGCTATCAAGTGAAAATTTTTGGGACTTGTTTCTCAATAATATGCGCCTTTTCTGAAGCAAAATAATCGTGTTGCCGCCGTAAGTTTATTTTTTTACGCAAGCTTTTCTTTAAGAAACAAGCCTTGAAATTCTAATCATCGAAGATCTAAAATTTTTAACTAAAAAATGGTCACGCCGACAATTATTATTTTGGTTCAGAAGGACGCCCTGGGCACATTTAACAACTACAAGGATTTTCATTTTTTTTACAAGCAAAATCTTTTTCATAAATGTTCCTTCAAAAATAAAAATAATTAAAAAATTAAGTTTGTAATATTTTTGCAACGGCTTCACATTTTCACGCCAAATTCATAAAACATTTAGCAAGATCTCCATTCAATTGCCTTGCAAAATATGGTAGAGTTTGCTTCAAAAATAACAGAGTGGTGGGTAGTAGTAGTTACACACCTGTCTTTGCTATCCATCCCCCTTTAACAATTTGCTTCAGTAGGTTGTGTCTAACAAGAAAAACGAGCCCTTATTTCATTCCCCTTGTCTAGTCTGTTCAATTTCATAGTGCTTGGCACACCACAAAATCAGTAACCGCATTCTCTAGAATTCTGTGACGAGAAACCATGTAGATATATCATAAATGACATTCTCCAATTAATAACTGTGTTAACTAATGCAGCACTATTACCACTGTCCTTGAATGATACATCTTGGTTGTGAATACTGCAAATAAGACCCCCCCTTTTGGCTTTATGCTTCTTTAGCAAAGCACAAATGAAAGGAAAAACTATGGTACCACACAATCGAGTAATGTTATTGATACAACAGCACAGCCTGAACCATTTATGATAAGAAGCTTCTGTAATAGTGCTACTTCACTATTAAAAGAATTGATATTTGAGAGAACATGTTTTGTTCATCAAAGACATGTAATGGCAGGACTAATAATTGACACCATTTTTTCCAAGGCAAATACAGCCAGTAGCTTAATAAATTTAACTGGACTGACACACACGTCTGTCAATAATTTATATATACATGCTTTACTACTTCCAATTTAGCTTTCAGTTGTACATGCACACTTACTGTTATTACTGCCACACTAAATGATTCACACAAATGTATTGCCTTCCCTCAAGTTTCCTGCCCAACTAAATCAAAGGTCTTAAACATACGGCCCATGTATCTCTAGCCAGCAGTCCAGCTTTCATACCCTCGCACCATGTTTTCTTTGATTTATTTAATAAGTTAATAAATATGTCTGTGAGCTACACAGCCAGACTAGACGAAGCATTTTTTCGTAAGGCACCCCACACAGTCAACTTGTCCTTAAACATAACCTTAAAATAAACGATGCGGACTTGCATGCCATTTTTCCATAAAATCAGAAGTCAAGTGTTGGGGAACAGGCATTTTGTTAACATTGCAGCATGAATAATGGGCACTCACTCATCGTAACTGCCATCCCAGGCGATGTAATGTTTACAATTAATGGTTCATGTATTTCAAGTTTTAACATGGTTCATTACCTAATGGTACTTGGCTGTCTTTTGTTCATACAGTAGTGTATTGTGCAATGTAGTGTCTCTAAAAATGTAACGTCTCATCAAGCACTACTTCTTTGTTTTCCTGTTATATTGATTTTAAGCATTTCCCGTTCCAGCTCCCTGCGGAGGAATGAAGTCGCCGTCGCGGAAATTTCATCGCACCATCAAACGCCCGCAGTCAAGGGTCGCCTCCTGCCACAAGACCATTGAAAGGTTGTGGAAACAGCAGAGGGAGCTACCTCCATCAATTGCCAAGGCCTTGGGTGTCGTTCGTCCTTTCGTGACCGAAGATGTCTTCAGTCTCCTTTGTGCACATGTGCGAGTTATGAATAGGGGTCAGGGGAAAAGGTTTCCGGCATTGCTAAAGAAATTTGCATTGCACTTAAACTTCAGGGGCCCAAGAGCGTACCGCTTTCTAGCGCCCATTTTTGGTCTGCCTACGCAGCGCTCACTGAGGCGTTAGTTAGGAAATATTCGAATGTCACCAGGTGTGATTCCAGGGGTTATTGAGTGTGTGTCAGCTTGTATGCAGACATGGGACAAGCGCGACAGGGTGTGTTCACTCATATTCGATGAAGTGTTTTTGAAGAACTTGTCCTATGATGTAACTCAAGATCTTGTGCAAGGCTCTGCTGACGATGGAACAGCTCGAACGCCAGATATCGCTGACAGAGCCATGGTTGTCCTTCTCGCTGGTGTTTCTAGGAGGTGGGTCCAGCCAATCGCATTTACAATAGGACACGTATCTACGCCAGGAAGTGTTACAAAGGACTTGCTTGTCTCAATTATAAACAACCTTGGACACGCCGGAATCGCAGTGAAATGTTTAATTTGTGACCAAGGGGCCTCAAACATTGCCCCTTCTCATATGCTTGGAATTACAATTCAACGTCCTTATTTTGAGGTTGCTTGTGAAAGGGTGTACTTTGTTTTTGATGTGCCACACCTAATCAAAACCACGCGAAACAACCTGCAAGCACACAAGTTGTTCATAGGAGATGAAGTTATTGAGTGGTCTCACATTGAGGTCCTTTATAAGTCTACTCACGAGTTGCGGTTTAAACTCGCGCCTAAGCTGACCGAGAGGCACGTCTACCAGAAGCCTTTTTGTAACATGAAAGTAAGCAGAGCAGTACAGGTGCTAAGTGCATCTCTTAGTGTGGCAATCATGGCTCTGGTGTACGCAAAGGAGCTCCCCGCCGCAGCTATGGCTACAGCCCATTTCTGTGAGCGTATGGATAAAGTGTTCGACTCACTCAATAGCTAATATCCCAAAAAGAATGCCCAAAAGTGTCGTTATGCCATTAGGAGAAATGACGAGCTGGTAAACTTTCTGCGAGACCAACTCGCGTGGATCAGATCATGGAAATTATGTCTCCTGGCTTGTGCAAACAAAGCTTTTGCGTATGTACTTTGTACTTACATCTGTTCGAAAAATGTTACCTCAACTGCCTGTCAACAAACTGACGTGTGTGCTGCATAGAGTGTGAGATCACTTGTAGTGCCTTTTTATATCGGGATAAGTCTGTCGTCAAGGGGCATGGTCACTGATAAATGTGACAGAAGAACCAAAACAGGGCCTACTAGCAGATAGCTAGAATGTGCAGCACTCAACTAAGAGAGACAAACAACATAACCACAAGTGTACACAAGCTTTCCCAAGTCGCTTTATATGTGTTAGGTATACATGCTGTTCATTTCAGTTTGCATGCCTAGTGGAAACGTGTTCATGCAACTTTCTTTACGTTTCGCATGTATCACTGTCTGCACAACAGTGCAAATGTCGCACACGGCTTATATTTTTTTTATGTTGGAAGGTTTGCCTTGTTCTCAAGCGCAAATATCTCTAAGTTACCGAGCAAGACTTTGATTTGGGCGAGTTGGTACATGCTTAGTCGGGGAATACAGCGCAAAAAGTACGAGGACACAGGAACACAGTACACAGGACGGGCGCTGATGTCCTGTGTACTGTGGACTCAGCGCCCATCCTGTGTACTGTGTTCCTGTGTCCTCGTACTTTTTGCGCTGTATTCCCCTCTAAGTTACCTTCGTGCACCACATGTGTATGACACATAAACCAATTGTTTTTAAAACATTTTCGTACATGTACTACTTTTAGCTACCTTCTGTATTGATTGGTCTGCTTCGGATATCTTTCGTTCAGTTTGTATTGCACTGTGTGTCTTTGAAAACGTCCGTATTACAAAATAAAGCATTTCTACACAGTCTGTGCTTGTCTTGTATGCTTTCGTGCTTATTCAATAGCGTGTATGCACGTGATCTGAAAAGAAAAACAAAAGAAAAAACAAATCCTCGCTAAACATTGCCTCAGTGCAAATGAACGCAATATGCGAGCGGGGGGGACCCTAGCACGCACTGCACCACGTCAGAACTTTTAAACTGCGCGCGCTTTAAACCGAAACCGGGAACTCGCTGCACCATGTCCTAAAAAAATTTTACGCGCACAGAACCAAAACCGAAACTCGCGAAGTATCATAAGCGACCACTTGGTGCACCACTGCATTTCAGGAGAGGGGGAAGCCCTCCTTGCACTCTAATTCGGCTGCATGGCTCTATGGGAGTGTCCGCTCTTTACCAACTTTCCCTTTCTCTATGGTTTGGCGACTTGCTTGAACTCACCTACGTATCCGCTGAGGCGGACGCTTGTGCTTTACAGTCGCCGTCGTCGTCGTCCGACAAGGCACTGGGCCGTGGACTGTCACAGTAGGTGCATTCGAGTGAATCACGCAATAAACGTGCATAATCAAGAAACGTCGAAAGCACGCTGATCACGCAGCACTGAGCGCGCAGACAAAGCTACGAGTCCGTTGAGGCTACTACGACACACCACAGAACACCAACACAAAACCTGGGCACACCTTTGGCCATCCGTTCCATCCAGCAAGCGATAGATCTCCAGTCGACAACTAACAACGATGATAACCACGCCTAATATCGATAAACACCACAAATACACAAGCGCGGGACAAACTTATCGCGGCACCGCTGACATTGTTTTTTTTTTTTCGTGCTGAATCTAGGTTCCGCACACGTGGTTTTGGTTTGAAGTGATTGGCTCACGTACAGCACGTGATTTGAACATATCCCCAGTCAACGATTGATACCAATGATAACCACATATAATATCAACAAACATTGTAATTATACAAGCATGGAGCAAGGTTATTATTCTTTCTTATTGGTTTTTTTTTTTCCTGTTAAGTGTGGTCTCGCACGCACGCCTTTACTTTTAAGCGATTGGCGGGCGGTTTTATGGGATGGCGCGGCGGGTGATTTGAACTGAGGGTAGCGGCTTGGGCTTGTTGGAAATTCATGACAGTATACTACTAGCGCAGTGTATCAGCGCAGTGTGTCGTCCTCTTTCTTGTCCACGTGTTCCCGTGCTAGTAGTATACTGTCACGATTTGAACTTAGTTGCGAGTGCACCGTCCTCCTTGTGTTTTCTGTTCACAGTTCACCCCTTCTTTACCCTGCTCTTTCGCCACCTTGTTGACCTTGCCGGCTGCCCTGTGCGACGCTTCAGGACACGCTGCATCCCACCGGCTGGTACGATCGTCAGCGCTTTGCCCTTGCATAAATACTTCGCTTCCTTCACGACGTGAGCCTATATAGTCTAGCGACCTTGAAACACGGCAAGAACGCACATGCACAGAAAACATATTTTATGGGAAAGAACCTAAATAGCGATGGGAAAGAACCAGAAGCACACCAGTACAGACTTTTTCCAAAGTGTCAATTGCCCCCCCCCCCCCCCCCCAAACAGCCACCTCTTTTTTTTTGTCTTTGTATTAACCCGGCGTAGCGGGAGATAGGGGCGTAGGCAAAAATTTTGTTTAAGGGGGGGGGGGGGGGAGGACCCGGTGTGCCACCCCTTGGCTACGCCTCTGGTGGGAGATACAGGTTTCATGAGAAAGGATCACTCGAGCAGATAACCACAAACACCTTTTACAAAAGAAACATGGAGTTGCAAAGGTTGCTTGGTGAGTTTAGGAGGAAGTGCGGTAGGTCCGGTGCATACAAGCATAGGCGTGCGCAGGGTTCCCCTTCAGGGGGGGGGGGGGGGGGGGGCAAAGGTTCATCGCAGCGCCCCCCCCTCCCTATTAAGTCAATGTATGGGGCAGACTTTGCGCCCCCCCTCTGTAATGTGACTAGGGGGGCGACCGCCCCCTCTGCCCCCCCCTCGTGCGCACGCCTATGCATACAAGTGAAACGTCGGTGATACGATCACAGCTCATACGAATTTCGGGGTGATACGAATTTTCCTTTCGTCCCGGCCAAGGCCCGTTGGCCTGCATAAAATGGAGTACGGTTGTTGTGAACCGATTTTCACCCCGCGACGTACGAACGTACGCTACCGCCCAGGTACGAAGAGGTGCTGTCGGCGCTGTCGCGGAAGACGCGCCGAACACGTGCGAGCGCGGGAACACAAACCCGGGCATGCACGCCGCACCGCCAAATCGTCAGAAGCACGGTGCAAGAAAAATACTTTTCTACGATCAGAATGAACCTTCAGAGGCGCGTCAGGGCCTCCGAGATTGTGTGCGCGAATCTTTGAGGTTCTAATGTGCTTTCGTGTGCCTTTGCGTTTAGATTACAGAGGGCACTGACGTCATGCTGTTATTTTTTTTTTTGTCAAACGCGTCGACGCGGCCCGCTCTCGTGCTGTGTTAACACGTGTCTACCTCGCGCATCGGACATCCTATGAAAGGTGGAAAAGGGCCGAAAGTAGTCGAGGACGGTCTTGGCGAAGGAGTCAGGCCTCGCAACGTTAACATGTGTGACTGTTGAGGTCGTACTTGTGCGGGCACGGCCGTAAATCTCCCAAAAAAACATCCCTAACACTTCCGCGATAACAACAGCATAACAAAGGACCATGGTTCTGAAATTTTGTGGCCTTGATCTATCACGTCAAAGCGCCTCTTTTGTTAATTTTCCCGCAATACTCCGGTGTCATGCGAAAAAGCATACTAAAATTTGGAAGGGGCTAATGCATCTGGTTCATTAATTCAACACGAGCTTACGGGCGTATATTAACGGGTGCTGGTATGATTGCCGACATCTGAAAACTTGACTGACAATCATTCAGAGTTCTTCCTGACGTTGCTGCGGCCATGAAAAACAGTAAATGAAAACGTACGCCAGCTTTCTTTTGTCGCATGCTAATTTTCCATGCTTTCTGATGATACGAATTCCGGTTGACACGAATATTTCTGGTGGTCTCGTGAGATTCGTATCACCGAGGTTTTACTGTATGTTCAGCAGCCAGTTCTCGGCTGCTGACCCGAAGGTCGCGAGTTCGACCCGGGCGCGGCGGTCGCATTTCGATGGAGGCGAAATGGTAGAGGGCCATGTACTGTGCGAGGTTAGGGCACGTGAAGAAACACCAGATGGTCGAAATTTCCGGAGCCCTCCACTATGGCGTCTCTATAGTAATATCGTAGTTCTGGGACGTAACACTTTTACAGTGAAATCTCGGTGATACGAATCTCAGGGGACCACCAAAAATATTCGTATCATCCGAAATTCGTATCATCAGAGAGCATAAAAAAATTAGCGTGCGACAAAAGAAAGCTCGCGTACATTTTCATTTATTCTTTTTCAGGGCCGCAGCAACCTAAGGAAGAACGCTTAATGATGGTCAGTTAAGTTTTTAGATATCGGCAGTCACACCAGTAGTCGTAAATATACGGTCTGTACTCGCGTGTTTAATAAATGAACCAGGTGCGTTGTGACCCACAACAGCAGTAGCCACTTCCAAATTTTAGTATGCTTTTTCGCATGACACCGAAATACTGCGGTGAAAGTAAAAAAAGAAGTGATTTGACGCGATAGATCAAGGCCACAAAATTACAGAACCATGGTGCTATGTTATGATTTTGTTATCGCGAAAGTCTTGGGGATGTTTTTTTGGGAGATTTATGGCCGTGCTGGCACAAATACGACCTCAACAGTCGTGCATGTTGACGTTTTGAGGCCTGACTCCTTCGCCAAGACAGTCCTCACCTTCTTTCGGTCCTCGTCCACCTTTCATTGTATGTCTGATGCACTAGGCAGGCACGTGTAAACCCAGTACAACTACAGCAGCCCGCGTCGACGCGTTAGAAAAAAAAGCATGGTGCCAATGCCCTTTGTAATCTAAACGCGAAGGCACACGGATGCACATTAGAGCCTCAAAGGTTCGCGCACACAATCTTGGAGGCCGTGACGCATCTCTGAAGCAAAACTGCAAACTGCATCTCTGAAGGTTTATTCTGACCGTAAGAAAAAAAATATTTTTCTTACACCGTGATTCTGACGATTTGGCGGTGCGGCGCGCATGCCCGCTCTTGCGTTGCCGCGCTCGCACGTGCTTGGCGCGGATTCCGCGACAGCGCGGACAGCACCTCTTCGTACCTGGGCGGTAGCGTACGTTCGTATCAAACGTCTCTGGGTGAAAATCTGTTCGTAACAACCGTACTCCATTACATTGCAGGCCAATGGGCCTTGGCCGGGACAAAAGAAAAATTCGTATCACACCGAAATTCGTATGAGCTGTATTCGTATCACCGAGGTTTCACTATATTATTATTAGTATAGTCAGCTTTGACCCTTATGTCGGTCTCGATCAAGCGTACTGTTCTTCAATCAACTACACAAGGCTATGCTATTATTTACCCTCCCCTCCTGCTTTCGAGCCTCCTTACCCTCACTTCACTTTCCCACCCCGTTGCTATATTGTTGCATGGTTATGCTATGCTTTACCACCCCCTCCTTTCCCTAGCTCTCCCTCTCCCTTCTCTTTGTCCCTCGCTATACTGTACTACACATGGATATGCTATGATTTAGCCTCCCCTCCTTCTTTCTCTCCTGCTCACTTCTCCATCACTCCTCCTCGCTCTGACTTCTCTTTCCCCTCACTGTACTGTACTGCGCATGGCGGTTCTATACTGTACTCTCCCTCTTGTTTCCTTTCTCATCACATTCACTTCCCTTTCCCGCAACATTTTTCTACAATACTATACATGGCTATGCTTGACATGTTTTTGCCTGTGTGACGCCACACATGGCTTTGCTGTACTTTACCCTCTCTCTCCCTCCTTCATCTCCTCCTCACACTCGCTTCCATTTCTCGTCCCTTTCTATACTGTACTATACAAGGCGATGTTATGCTCTACCCCCCTCGTCCTTTTCGCCCTCAACTTCGCTTTCCCTTCCCACTGCTTGGTATACTATACAACACTCGGCTACGCGATACTATCCTGGCTACGATACGCTTTACCCTATACTTTTCTCATTCCCATCCTCCTCACCTTCTCTGCCCTTTACCATACCCTCACTATACCATACTACACATAGCTATGCTATACACGGTTTTCCCTGCGTGACGCCATGCGTGGCTGTGCTTTGCCTTACCCTCTTTCTTCCTCTTTCTCTCCTTCTCCCCCTCACTTCCCTTTCCCGCACCCTTTCTGTATTAGGCTATGCAAGCATGGTTTCTTTCCTGTGTGACGCCATACAAGGCTTTTCTATGCTTTACTCGCTCCGCTCTTCTTTGCATTCATAATCATCCTGTCAACACTCCCCGTTACCCTCACGTTCTTTTCCCGCCCTCTTGCTACACATGGATATGCTATACACGGTTTTGTCTGCATGACGCCAAGCGACGACATGAGATCACAGCATACGATGACAGTATACTTCCTCTCCCTCCTCACCCTCACATCCCTATTGGAAAAACTGCCATAGTGGGTACTGGAAAAGATAGTGGCTATAGCGGAAATAATGCTGGATATGCTGGAAATCATGGTGTTTATAGTGTACAGTGGTGGATGGCATAGTGTACATGGTGGAAAGGATAGTGGACGATGGTGGCATAGTATGCGTCCACTATCGCGCTGATGCTGGAAAGCAGCGAGGGAATGGTGGCTGAGGAAAATGATACTGTACCATGCTGGAGAAGCTGCGCCATACTGTCATGGCGGCAATGACGTCACGTCCAACAGCATCGGAAGTGAAATTCGTTGGGCGCTGAGGCCGTGACCACTAGGGGTCGCCGCTGTCGTCCTCTCGCATTTTTCTTTCCTGTCATGGCGCCGCGCTGCTACAACGTGGTCATGGCGTGGTGATGGTGTTTGTGCTGATGCGGTTGATTTTTGCGCGGGCCATCGTTGTGTGTTTTATGTTGCGGTCATTGACTTAGGCGGAACTGCTTGAATGAATATGATGTGCGGTATGTGCAAACTGAGTGATCAGCAGCCGCCAGCTCCCCAAGTAGGATTGCTTTGCTGGCGATGAACGTGATTACTCTTGGAATACATCGTCTTCAAATGCTTCCGCATATTATCGATGAACAGCGCCGGAATAGTTTCTCGCAACGCGCTCTGTGGCGTGGAGAGTCGACGTGACAGTTCGTGCGCATCGGGAACTCACCACATTGCCGCGAGACCGACGGATACCCGCAAACGGGGTGGTCAGCGGCCGACGCCGACTCGTCACGCCATTTGAAGACCGGCGTACGTCGCAAGTGTACAATGCCAGCATGTTTTCTTCAGAAAGGTAGGTTGCTCTATGCATGTTATGCATTATTATTGCTCGATGCGTTATAGCCAACAGATCATGAATGCGGCGGTACTGAATGCTCTTGCAGGTGTGTTGAACCTGCTACCACACGACGTTTGTGAAGAACTTAATCGCTACTGTTAAAATTTAAGGTGCTCGTATATGTGAGACGGACGCACTACCCGCCATAAAGCTGAAAGCAGAGATAAAATTTTCGACAGAAAGGTGCTCATCTTACACAGGTATTTAGCAAAAAACCGTCACTGCACTTGAAATAACCGAACTAAAAAATTATTGCTACAGCCACCGGGTTGTGCTGTAGCAATTTCGGTGATGTAGCACCGGGTTAGGGACAGGGAATCGGTGAGGCGCGATAAGTTGCATTGGTCGATGTTTGCTTAGCGGTTATTTTGTGTCATTTGGTGAAGCAATAATGAACATTGTTTATGCTAGCACCCTTGTGCACTGATAAATTTTTATGTTGGATAGAACAGGAATTTGTTGAGAATCCGCCCCTCAAGGATAACGAATTGTTGAAGGTAGGTGTCGGGGGAAGGCGGGGTGGTGGGGGGTGTCGGCAGTACAGCGCCAGCGAAAACTGGCCGGCTGTGTATCCCCGTAGGCCGGCTTTCGGCATAGTCCACTGTGAATTTCATTTGCCGCTGCAATGGATGAAAGTTTAGGCTGTGGTTTCGTTTTTTTTTTGTCTTGCTGGGCTAGCAGATCGCGTGTTTATTTTGTGAGGGGAAGGTTATTTGACTACTGAACTAACCCGCTTGTGGTTTTCAAGAGATTTATTTCAAGGGCTGCCATGAAGCTAACGCTACCGGCCTGCTGCGAGGGCAAGTAATTGTCCCGGCACGGAATGCCGACACTATTCCGTTTACGTCAGCTCGCGAAAAAAAATTATAATAACAGCCGTTAATAGCTAACCAACTGTAGTAATTTGTGGTGCTATCATACTGCATCATGAAAGACACGTTTAAACTACGCGACGACAACACGTTAAAACATAGAAACACACACATGAAGCGCAGAAAACAAACACCGTGCGCTTCATGTGTGTGTTTATTTCTGTGTTGTCTTCACCCAGATTGAACGTGTCTGCTATATCTGTGAACCAACTAGCCGAACAACATGCAATGCCTACAACAAGGACTCACTATGTATTTATTGTGCGAAAGGAGCAGTGTACGTAAGGCGCATCAATGTGTTGATTACCAAAACAAAGCATTTCTATTTTTAATGATGCTTTTTGAATGTTTTTCAGGGTCTTGGAGAAATGCATTTCTTTGTAGTCACTTCAAATAGAGCCACCGAGGGAGAACCGTGACGCTGTTGGGAAGGTTTTCTACTAGGGTTTTCTGCAGAAGCTGCTTGTATAGGCAAACGTGTAAGCAAAACACCAAGAAATGTAGAAAAGTGAATAAAGTTATTCACTGAGTCAGGCTGTTCCTTGATTGGTGTAAACAGGCTATTATTGTGCCTGTTTCGCCTGATAACACATTTGCAACACAAGTCAACAATTTGTTTTCTGTGCTTAACTTGTGTGCCTTATGTAACAGGAAGATATGTTTTCAGTTGTAACAGAAAGAACATTGAGAGAAAAATGTTTCATTGACTAATATACCCGCCATTTCGTACCTGAACTACTGTCCACTATCCAACCAGCATCCGCTATCCACTATCCAACCACCATCCAGTATCCACTATCCAACCACCATCCAGTATCCACTATTCAACCACCATCCACTATCTAGCCACCATCCACTATGCCACCCACTACATTAATCCACTATAATGGTGGATGGTGGTTTCCACTATGCCCAGTATTTGTGTTTTTCCAATAGGGATCCCTCCTCCTCAACTTCACTACCCTTTCTCACACCCTTGCTACCTATGCCCACACTATACATGGCTATGCTATGTATGGTTTTGCCTGCGTGACGCCAAGCGACGTGAGACGATTACAGCATACGATGACGACAGCCCGGGCCCCTATAGTGCTCACACGGAGAATATATATGCCTACACGCTTCCCATGCTTTCCACTAAAAAACTTTGTCTAAAAAGTAGCCTGGCAACGAGGGCCCTTTGTTTGGAAACTACCTTAAAGCGAAGCCAAAACATTAATTAGACCTTAATTAGAACATTAATTAGAGAGGGAAGTCAACTTTACGACTTTTGCAAGTGACTCATTAAACACGGATACACTTTCTGTACCTCAAAAAACGCGATATGTTTTTTCGTATTTAGGGCGGTTTCTTTAATTTTTCAATAAACAGTCAGGCATCCTTCAAAATTACGTACATTTTGTTCGTTGATTCCACGGAAATTTTTAACAGTGTACGAACGATACGTTCACATACAGATGAAACTACAGAATCAGGATAACCCGCGTCCATTAGGCTATTTGCCTGATCACGAAAAGCGGATTCGGCCATGTGTACACACGATTTCTTCAGAGACGCATTTAGGTTGGTCTTCGCAATGGCTCTCTTGACGACCTTAGAATGACTGGATTTGAAGTTTAGGATGGGCTTAACAGACCTGGGGTCATATTTCCAGCAGACAAGATTTTACCCAAAGGTTAGTCCTAGGTCTAGAAACTGTAGTTCGTTAGTTTTAGGAACTTCGTAAGTAAAGGCGAGGCCCACACCATGCTGCCTGAATAACGTGAGAATTTTAATGCGATAGCGTTAAAGAGCTCGTTTCGCAGAAATTCCGGCGTCGGTGTCGGCGTCGTTGGTTGTGAGCGAAAAATCATCATCTTGTCCGTGACTGAAAAATCATCATCTTGTATGTGACCGAAAAATCGAGAAAGATGCAACTAAAATACATAATAAAAATTTTCGGGTCCGAGTGAGGATCGAACCCGGGTTGTCTGCGTGGCAAGCAGGTGTTCTACCACACAGCCATGCCTCTGCTTGGAAATACTGTGAAAATAACTTCCTCTGCTTGGAAATGCAGTGAAAATAACTTGCATGATTCGCAAACGCAGGCGTCCTTTATATAGGCGTCGCAATATAACATGTAATATTCCAGGAATATTGCGTGGTACAAGCGTACATTGCCATCGGGCGTCAGAATATGTGACTATCATAACGATTCCATAGTTTAAAGCCAGCCAGCCATTACAAACGGCACACACCTTACTGCGCGTATTCCCTTAACACCACGTAGTGGGTTAATAGCAAGTTCGAAAACATTTCCCACATATGCCCCGCATAATTTCTCCTGGTTTAAAGCATACTACCCATTACATAGTATGCACTAAGTGATTGAAGTACGCACTAGGGACGGGATATCGCTATCGCGTTCAACTCTTAAAGGCGAAGCTTAAGGGTCCCCCCAATTTTATCGAGACCCTCGCGGTGAATGCCAGTGTTGAAAAATATAACAAAATCATCAACATAGCGGAAAACGCCACTGCACAGATTAGCAAGGTGACCTTCTAGTTGCCTGTCTATATAACCTAAAACAATGTCACTGATGATAGGAGCCACGCACGACCCTATGCACACCATTGATCTTTGGACATAAAGATCCCCTCGCCATGAAACAAAAGTGCTTTCCAAGTAAAAAGAAAGAAGTTCAAGAAAGGCTTCTAAAGAAACACCACAACCATCAATTAAGACTTCTTTCATCATTGTCATACACTATGCAGTCTCTTATGCATTTCCTAACCTGCGCATGTGGAAGGGAATAATACAAGTTCTCCACATCTACGCTGAAAGCGCCACGAATGCTAAGCGAGTTGCTATCTACACTCTAAGCCGAAATCCGGCAAATTGGTACTAACTGCTGTCGTTAAACCAACGGATAAACGGTTCGTCCAACAGGGAGTAAATGCGTGACAGTGCGTGTCGTGCGCAAACGCCCGGCAATGAAAGGACCAACGGGGAGGGTAACTGCGCGCCCATCGCCTGCTGCCGCGCTGCACTGCTCGGCCCTGTCGGCTAGCACGGAAACGAGTTGTATCGGTTGTACGCCAGAGTGAAAGCGAAGCACTATTCAACGAATCGAAGCTGTTATAAGAGGCAAGTTCAACTCGCGCCGGCGCACACAGCGAGCGGATGAGCGTTTCTTCCCTATCGAGCTGCCGGCACTGCCAGGCCCAAACAAGTGCAAGCCTCCGAGCCGGGACACCGCGGGTAATACGCTTCAATGTGCCGAATTAGGAAGAACTACGAAGAACACTGACAGCGCTAAGAAAAGCAAGCTGTTCGTCAACGGTCGTGTGCCCACAGAGTCACTGGCCACAACTTCGAAGCGATATGCGAAGGAGGCTTCGCACGTCATCAGCACCAAGCCGGCCGGCCGTGCCGGCGGCCGGTGTGAGTGCGTTGCGGCACAGGTGGAAGAAACGTCGCATAGAATTTGTTTCGCAGAAAATAATGTCTTCTGGATTAAAGTACAGTTCATACTGTGTCTTTCTCTCCATGCGACAATCATCGTCAAACATTTAGCATGAATGTGAGTGCCGATACAAATCATCGTGCGGCCGGCGGTGTGCACAGCGAGCGACTTACGAGCACGGTAAACAACCGTGCCCGCGAGCGGTATCGTCGTTGTAATTATATATATATATATATATATATATATATATATATATATATATATATATATATATATATATATATATATATATATATATATATATATATATATATATATATATATATATATATATATATATATATATATATATATATATATATATATATATATGTATGTATATATCACTCCGTAATACGCCGGGGACTGTGGACGCCAACCTATATTTTCTTTATGTCTAAAATAACCACGACGAAAACTGCTCAGGAGACGCATGTTGTGATTGCCGGGATTCAAGAGTTGGTGGGGAGAGAAACTTGTCCTTTGAATTTTGAAAAAAGAAATCCGTTTCCCCGAAAGAACTGTGAATGCGATAGCAACACGTCGTAATGTTATAACGAACTATAGGCTAGCATTTAACCATTCTTCATCTCATCGCGCGGAACTGTAAAACGCTGGTGTATGGGAATGCAGCAGCTCCCGAGAAGGAAGCGGTTTTCGTGCAGTTTGTCGTATCAGTGGTCACAGCACGAAGTGGTGAGATCATAGCGCGTAGAATGGTATACGAACCGTTTGCTTATGCCTGCCGAGATAGCGCCACGCCCTTAAGGGCGCGGTCGCGAACATGACGGCGACGATGAAAAACTCTACAGTGTCCATATAATTGTTATCGCAATAAAAAAAAATTGTACGAGAACCGTGGAAGCGCGCTTGCATTTATTCTGGAGAGCTGCATTGTATTCGCTGTAAAGAGTTTGTCCTTTGGAAGAATCAAGTAATCCGGCGCCTCTTCCATTGGTTTCGTTCTCGCCTTCACTACAGTTCTTACAGGCGATATCTCCTCGACACTTATTTCTTCATAAAGCACGTGTATAATGTTAACCCTAAGTGTTGAGCGTATCAGGATTTCGAGCTTGTCGGCTACACTCTTTTATTTCCGCTCGCGAAATCGGAAACTAACAAAATGGAGCGAAATCAGTTCATCACGCACGATAATCATGCGAGGTGAGGAAGAACGGGTGGGCCAATGCAGGGCAAAGCAAGGTAGGAGACAATTCACAACTGATATTTCTCGTATATGGACCAACCGAAAGTATGTGCTCTAATCATGTCACGTGAATCACCGTTCTGGCGTCACGAAGCGCGCCAAAAAAGCGAGACATGCCTAGAGAGAATAACGCGCTCGATTTTGTATTTTCAGAGGCTGTTTGGGGCCCTTGCAAAGACAGCGTGTGCAAACACGGACACAAGAGAGTAGTCAAGACACCACAAACGCCGCTAACTGAAAAATCGTTCAGCGGCGAAAAAGAAGGTAGACAAAAAAAAATAAAAAATAAAAATTAAGGCAACTTCACACTAGTGGTGCCAAACCTGACGGAAGTGCGGAGCTGGGCAGCAGTCTTTGTTTCTCTTCAATTTTCTTTCTTTCCTCCTCGCTTTCTTTCCTCTTCTCTGTTTCCGTTTTTTCTGTCTTTATTTCAATTGATTTCTTCCTCTCTCTTTTTCTATTTTTCTTTCCCTTTCTTGTTTTTTCTCTTTTTCTTGCTATTTTTTTCTATTTCTTGCTTGCTTCCTATTTCTTTTTTTTTACATGTTAGCCTGTGTTACGCCAAGCGACGACAGCTTACGAGAGCCCGGGCCCCTAAAGTGCTCCGCACTTAATAGCATCAAGTCGCTCGAAGAACAACAGCGAGAAGACTTCTCCTTGGCGCGATCGCGCGCTCAATATGCTACAGATGGCTATGCTATACGTGGTTTCGCCTGCGTTTAGCAAAGCTACGACAGCATACAATGGAAGTATACGACAGCTCGGGCCCCTAACGTATGTACAAGATATGTACAAATGTGTTACGCACAGACATATGTTGAACAGCCGCATATGTTTCATATAAGCAGTTGTTTACAGTTGCGGAACGATGCCAACAGAAACATGGGTATTACCTACACCAGAAGCGGTAATCTGATATGCAGCACTTGTGCTTGCGTGGATGGTAGCCCTGGATAGTGCTTCGTGGACCAACCACAGTGGATGACGCTTAAGTACACAACTGACGTTAACCCGACATGACGCCTGCCTCATAGCAGTACATATGTAATGTTTATAAAATTAGATAGCCAGCACTGGAACCACAACTGATGTTTCACCAACATTATGCCTGCATAGGGTCTTTTTCCAAAGCAGTTCCGAGACCTGGCGTGGCTCTGTGGTAGAATACTTGATTGCCACGCAGATTACTTGTATTCGATTCCTGCTGGGACCCTGAAATTTATTATTTGCATTCGTCGGGTCATCACTGCCGCCGCCAGTTTTTCTGAACGCTCTCGCTTTTAAATTACTAATGTCTGTCCTCGCCGTTCCTCGGTAGACATAAATTGTCAAACACCTGTGGCGCATAACCGCATACCGCGGCCCGTGGTATACGGGTATGTGCCACACGTGTCTGCAGGAAAGGGTTTGACGACGTATACGACAGGATTTTCACGTTATTCATGCCATGACCAGCCAGACCTATTCGTCAATACCTCTTACCCTCCCATACAAATTTTAGTATAGCCATAGGCGTGCGCACGTGGGGGGGCAGAGGGGGGCGGCCGCCCCCCCCTGGTCACCTGAGAGAGGGGGGGCGCAAATTCTGCCTTATACATTGGCTTAATAGGAAGGGGGGGGGGCGCTGCGATGAACCTTCGCCCCTCCCTGCCCCCCCCTGAAGGGGAATCCTGCGCACGCCTATGAGTATAACCCAAGTTAAGGAGGCGATCATGAGATCACCCAGATGTAGACGGCTAGATAGATAGATAGCTAGACAGATAGATAGATACGTAGATAGAAACGCAGAAGTGCTTACAGTACGCAAAGAAATGCTTCACATTTTATACTTATCTGCGCATTCCCAGGCAAGAGGCGATACCTGTCAGTCAGTTGCGCGTGATGGTCTACGTGAGAGATCACTGGTCGCTCTCTTGACGTCACTGTTGTGTCAGTGTTTTCACGTGGATGTGTCTTTTGTCTGGGTTTTCACGTGTAATTTTAACATGAGTACTCATCAACTAGCTCAAATATCGGTTATTCTAAGTTATTTTAAGTTTCTCATTGCCTTTACTTCTCTATTCATTTATCGACTTACTCGAGTAACTATGAAAGAAAAAAAGTGCATTAACCCGTCGATATATATTACTTATCTGTTTTATTTATCTATGAAAAATGTATAGGTCGAAGACTTCACGAGTATGCTATGCTATCCAGCGAGTTGGGTCGACGCCCTTTAAGGCTGGAGGACGCCACATTGTTCAGGTCAGACAACACTGTTGAGACTTCTGGAGGAAAGATACAACTTCCGGGTAGATATTCTTGATGTGTCCATCTAAAGGACATGTCCACAGTCCATTTCGGCACAGCGCATTCAGTTACTCGAAAAAGCGGTGAACCGTGATGTTTGCTCTTGGCCACGTCGATGAACCGAACCCACCAGCAGCGTAAGAAGTGGACGAAATTTACAGAAATGGGAACTTCTCAAGTCCGAATTTGAACAAGAATGTGTTCCCGATGTTTGAGAACGATGCAGGGAATGCGTACCGACCCTCACAGGTGCGTTATACGGGCAGCCGCATTAAACTTAATTCGATGGCTTAAGCGATCAGAATTTATACACGGCCTCAGAAATGTACGCCCAGAAGCGTATGTCTGGGCGCTGTGTTCTTTGCGTTGAAACGCATTCCGTCCCTCGCATTAGTGTCGAGAGTTGTGAAAGCTTCGTGACATCAAAATGACGGTGCGGAAGAAGAACCAGGAACAAGGGGGGCGCGCTGGTCTCCGAACTCCGGCCAATCAGCTGCGGCCGAAATGAACAGTGCACTAGGGGGGGGGGGGGGCACTGAGAATAACTACCCAGCCATAAAGAATGGAACAGGAGCATGCTGGGAATCTGACCAGAGCATGGAGCACGAGAGAGGTTGGTTTGTGGACGCTAGGCGCGCGTTCGTGACTTTTCATATTTTTTTTCATGAGCTCACCAAGAAAAAGGAAAAGAAAAATTCGGCAGATTCCGCGTACCTTGGGAATCGATGTTATGCAAAGCATGCGGAGGGAAGGTGACTGCGTTGTAATGTTTCATTGAGCGAAACGTTACGAAATTACGCTAAAGATATGTACAAATGTTGCACGCACAGACATATGTTCCACAGTCGCATATGTTTTGCATAACAAGTTGTTTGCAGTTGCGTAACGATGCCAACAGCAACATGGGCAGTAGCAACACCAGAAGCGGTAAACTGATATGTAGCGCTTGTGCTCGCCAGGATGGTAGCCCTGGACACTGCAACATATATCAACTTCAGTGGATGGCGCTTTACTATAATTGATGTTAGCCCGGCGTGACGGCTGTATCATCGGAGTACATATGTAATGTTTATAAAATTGGATAGCCAGCACTGCAACGACAATTGACGTTTCACGAACATTAGGGTCTACTCGAAAAGCAGTTCCGAGACCTGGCGTGGCTCTGTGGTAGAATGCTTGATTGCCACGCAGAATGCTTGGGTTCGATTCCTGTTGGGACCCTGACATTTATTATTTGCATTGGCCCGGTCAACGCTGCTGATGACGTCAGCTTTTTAACGCTCTGACGTTAAAAGTACGTTTGTCTCGCCGTTCCTGGGTAGTCTAAACTGTCAATCACCTGTGGCACATACCCGCATACCTGTGGCACATACCCACCCCGTGGTATGTGCCACAGGGATTGCCCGAAAGAGTTTGACGACGTACGCGACGGGATTATCATTATTCATGTCACGACCAGCGAGTCATATTCGTCAAACCATCTTATTCTCACATACTAATTTTGGTGTACCCCAAGTTAAAGGGGTAACCACGACATCACCCAGACGTAGGCGGCTAGATAGATAGATAGATAGATACGCAGTGAGAAGCGCTAAAAGTGCCTGCAGTACGCAAAGAAATGCTTCGCATTTAAAACAAGAGGAGGGATGTTGGTAATTGTGACGCGAGCCCGAGGACATAGCGGCTTCAGATGAGGTTCGCTTATAGAGCCTAGGTGTGCTGTCTCTTATTTTTTCCCTCTGTGGTTGTTGCGCATTCCACCCCTTAAATTTGAGTCGAGAGTTGTGACAAATCCGTGAGATCAAAATGACGTTGAGGAGGAAAGAAAAAGGAAAAGAAACAAGAGGAGGGATTCATATTGAACAGCGCAAAAGACGAGACACAATGAAGAGACCGCACGATGTTGGTAATTGGGACACGAGCCCGAGAACATAGCGGCTTCGGAGGAGGCTCGCTAATAGATCCTAGGCGTGCTCTCTCCTATTTTTTTCACCTCTGTGGTTGATGCGCATTCCGTTCCTCTGATTTGAGTCGAGAGTTGTGAAAAATCCGTGAGATCAAAGTGACGTTGAAGAGGAAGAGGAAGAAGCGTGCTGTTTGCCGAGCTCCCATCAATCAGGTGTGGCTGAAATGGAGAGTCCATTACATGGACACATTGAGAAGAGCTCCCCCGGTGACGTGACATATTTTATGTCCGGGTTCCCCGTTCAGGTTAAAATAAAGGACTAACGGCGGCGCGCCGCAGTTTTTGCTCGGCGGCGGCGGCGGCGTGGTCACTCGCGGGACTCCGGCGGCGGCGCGAGCGGCGTGAACGAAAACAGGCGGCGGCGCACAGCTCTAGTTAGAATTACCATGAACGACACCAACTAGTGAAAGGTCGCCATTTTTTTTTCGATTCGTCCAGACGGTTCAACTGTTAGTCCCCCCTGGAGCATTCTACAAGAACCAACATTTAAACCAAAGTGGAGTAAGTGCTAGGGGGTAACATTTGAGCCGCTGTAGTTACTCCCGCAGTTGGTCCAAAAATGGTTCAAAATCTGTGGCAGCCCATTTAGTCCCCTGAAGGACCAATGTCATACCCCATTTTGGTCCTTTTCGGCTTAGAGTGTACGTACCCTTACAAAAAATCCCATATCTGGACTTATATAAAAAAATCCATATATGGGTATATTAAAAATTGGGCAGATATGGACATATAAGGCCATATATGGCTTTATATGGCCATATCTGCCCAATTTTTAATATACCCATATATGGCTTTATATGGCCATATCTGCCCAATTTTTAATATACCCATATATGGCCATATCTGCCCAATTTTTAATATACCCATATATGGCTTTATATGGCCATATCTGGGGAACTTTTATATGCCCACACATGTGATTTTTATTTAATGTCATATATGGCCATATCTGGGCAGTTTTAAACATCTAAAGATAGGACCTAGAGCTCCTATATGGTGTACATTTGAGGAACAGTGCTGCCATCAAATAGGCCACGTTTCACTGTACTTATTGAGAGTCTGTTGGCGTCAGCCACCTGGAATGATTCCTAACACTACTTGTATTAGACGCTTTACACAGCCACCGTGCCTATTGCCAGAGAAAACTAGTATGTGAATCTCACACAGAACGTGTCATTCCAGGAAATATCATATTGATTTATGCAACTCGTTTATGCGACTACATGAAGTTATGTTCATGATATAATTCGAATTCATTAGATGCATACTGCCTTAGCTTCAGAGACATCATATAAAGAAGTTAATCAAAACGCTAATGACCCACATGAGTTGCTGCGATAGACTCGGACTGTTTAAATATATTACACAGCTGCAAAAAACAGTACGTGATAAAACAGTGCATGATAACACTTGACAATGGTTCTACATGCAAATGAACCATCGATTTATTCTTTCGGCCTTCTGATAACTTTCAGCTTGTCCACCATGCTCCCAGCCGCTTTCCCTTGGAAGGATCAGTTTCACGCTTCATGTGAACACGAACCGTCTGAAATAAACCAAAAGCCAATTTTATGTGAGCCAAAATTTTCACGCAGGACACAAATACTGTAATCAACTGACAACGAAACAGTTATTAGGCGGCGGTGCAACATGCAAAAAGTGGTTAGAGCCCTAACAGATATTGTCACGTGGTCGTGACGTTGACCCAAGCAGCAGTCGGTATGTTCAAGATGAAACTGTTTATTAGGCCGAACTTGTGGCCGGTAAACGGAAAGTCAGATTACAGCAATAAGCACTGGCACTGATAGCGGCGAACGGAGCGTCGGCCGTCGATCAAAACTGAACATCGTTGGAGCGCGCCGGCTTTTATGCATCACGCGTCGAACATTCTAGCCTTATCACTGGTCATCGCGCACGCTCTGGAATAATCTCGAGTGGTCGCGTCTTGCGCGCAATCTTAACAAAACGATCTACAATAATCGCGAAGGTTGTAGAACAATAAGGCGCGGTTTGAGTTGAGCTTTGGTGACGGTCCTTTGTGGGTGAAAACCGAATACAACAAAAGTGAAAATAAGAATAGCGCGTGGCAATGCCCCCCCTCTGAAAAGGCATCGTCCCGATGCTTAAAACAGAACACGGGGGAAAATGCATGCAACAATAAATCGCAACAATAAAGAAAGAAAGTACAATAATTAAGCAATAAGTGCAGTCCTCAGGTTTGCTAACGCGCGTAATACGGCTTGAGGCGCACGACATGGACGACTTCGGGTCGCGCACGGCGCCGTTGAGAGTTCGTTATGACGTCCGGGACGACCTCGTAGTCCAGAGCACCGAGACGTCGAAGCACCTTGTACGGCCCGAAGTATCGCCGAAGAAGTTTTTCACTAAGTCCACGTCGGCGTATCGGCGTCCACACCCAAACGCGGTCGCCGGGCTGGTATTCCACGAAGCGTCGTCGAAGATTGTAACGGCGGCTGTCAGTCGTCTGCTGATTCTTGATCCGCAGGCGGGCGAGCTGTCGTGCTTCTTCGGCGCGCTGTAGGTAGGCGGTCACGTCGATGTTTTCTTCGTCCGTCACGTTTGGTAACATGGCGTCGAGTGTCGTTGCCGGGCTCCGTCCGTAGACCAACTTGTATGGCGTCATCTGCGTCGTTTCTTGCACGGCCGTGTTGTATGCGAAGGTCACGTATGGAAGGATGGCGTCCCACGTCTTGTGTTCGACGTCGACGTACATGGCCAGCATGTCGGCGATGGTCTTGTTTAGACGCTCGGTCAGGCCGTTGGTCTGTGGGTGGTACGCGGTGGTCCGGCGGTGGCTTGTGTGGCTGTATGCCAAGATCGCCTGGGTTAGGTCAGCCGTAAACGCCGTACCTCTGTCGGTGATGAGAACCTCTGGGGCACCGTGTCGAAGGACGATGTTCTCAACGAAGAACTTGGCTACCTCGGCGGCACTGCCTTTGGGCAGGGCTTTTGTTTCGGCGTAGCGGGTGAGGTAGTCGGTGGCTACGACGATCCATTTGTTTCCGCAAGTCGACGTTGGGAACGGCCCCAGGAGGTCCATCCCGATCTGCTGGAACGGTCGCCGAGGAGGCTGGATCGGCTGAAGGAAGCCTGCTGGTCTTGTGGGCGGTGTCTTCCGTCGCTGACAGTCTCGGCACGTCTTTACGTAGCGGGCGACGTCGGTGGCAAGGCGCGGCCAGTAGTACTTTTCCTGTACTCTGGCGAGCGTGCGGGAAAGTCCGAGGTGTCCAGCCGTCGGGTCGTCGTGTAGAGCCTGCAGGATTTCTGGTCGCAGTGCTGAAGGCACGACGAGAAGGTAGTTTGCTCGAAGTGGCGAGAAATTCTTCTTTATGAGAACGCCGTCTCGCAAGAAAAACGACGCGAGTCCTCGTTTGAATGCCTTTGGAGCAATGGCGGTCTTGCCTTCGAGGTACTCCACGAGGCCTCTGAGTTCCAGGTCGGCTCGCTGTCGTTCGGCGAAATCATCGGCACTTATGGTTCCCAAGAAGAAGTCGTCCTCCTGGTCATCCTGCGGCGGCGGGTCAACGGGGGGCGCGAGACAAGCAGTCGGCGTCAGAGTGTTTTTGTCCGGACTTGTAAACGACGGTAACGTCGAATTCTTGAAGTCTCAGACTCCATCTTGCGAGACGACCTGAAGGGTCCTTCAGGTTAGCTAGCCAACACAAGGCGTGGTGGTCGCTCACAACTTTGAAGGGCCTGCCGTAGAGGTAGGGGCGAAACTTTGACGTTGCCCAGATGATGGCAAGGCACTCCTTTTCTGTTGTGGAATAGTTGGCTTCTGCCTTGGATAGCGACCGGCTAGCATAACTGATAACCCTTTCCACGCCGGCAGTTCTCTGGACAAGAACGGCGCCGAGTCCTACGCTGCTTGCGTCGGTGTGGATTTCCGTGTCGGCGTGTTCGTCGAAATGCGCAAGTATTGGAGGCGTCTGCAGGCGTCGTTTCAATTCTTGAAATGCTTCAACTTGCGCCGCTCCCCACTTGAATTCCACGTCGTTTTTCGTGAGCTGAGTTAGTGGCTCGGCGATGCGCGAAAATCCCTTGACGAAGCGTCGATAATAGGCGCACAAGCCGAGAAATCGGCGTACGGCTTTCTTGTCGGTGGGCGGCGGGAAGGCAGCGATGGCAGCTGTTTTCCGTGGGTCGGGGCGAACTCCAGACTTGTTGATGACGTGGCCCAAGAACAGAAGTTCCTCGTATGCGAAGCGGCACTTTTCTGGCTTGAGGGTGAGTCCGGAGGCCTTGATTGCTTGAAGTACAGCCTGAAGGCGCCGGAGATGTTCGTCGAAGTTTGATGAAAATACAACGACGTCGTCCAAGTACACAAGGCAGGTCTGCCACTTTAAGCCGGCGAGTACAGAGTCCATAACACGTTGGAACGTCGCAGGTGCCGAGCAAAGACCGAAGGGCATGACCTTGAACTCGAAGAGGCCGTCTGGTGTGATAAAGGCAGTCTTCTCTCGGTCTCTCTCGTCGACCTCTATTTGCCAATAGCCGGTCTTGAGGTCCATCGACGAAAAGTACTGCGCGCTGTGGAGTCGATCCAGGGCGTCGTCTATACGTGGGAGAGGATACACGTCCTTCTTCGTGATCTTGTTCAGGCGGCGATAATCGACGCAGAAACGCAGGGTTCCGTCCTTCTTCTTCACTAACACCACGGGTGACGCCCAAGGACTCTTGGAAGGCTGGATGATGTCGTCGCGTAGCATTTCGTCGACTTGTTGCTTTACGGCCTCGCGTTCTCGCGTTGAAACTCGGTACGGGCTCTGGCGGAGTGGTCTCGCATTTTCCTCTGTTATGATGCGGTGTTTCGCGATTGGGGTCTGTCGAATTCTTGACGACGACGAGAAGCAGTCCTTGAATTGAAAGAGCAGACTTTTGAGCTGGTCTTGCTTGTGCTTCGGGAGACTCGGGTTGACGTCGAAATCTATTCCGGGACCTCGATTCGTCGAAGGAGGTTCGGCAGCATCGGATAGGGCGAAAGCATTGCTGGCGTCCACGAACTTCTCGATGTAGGCGACCGTCGTACCAATGTTAAGGTGCCTATATTCGTGGCTGAAGTTTGTCAGCAGTACCTTTGCTTTGCCATCACGCAACTCGGCGATGCCTCTTGCGACGCAAATCTGACGGTTTACAAGCAGGTGCTGATCACCCTCGATGACGCCTTCGAAGTCCGCGGGTTTTTCGGTGCCGACGGAAATGATGACGCTGGAGAGAGGCGGAACGGTGACGTGTTCTTCTATCACGTTCAATGCATGGCTCCCTGGCGTCGTCTCGGTAGGCAGTGCTTTTTCTGAGGTTAGTGTTATCGACTCAGACCTTAGGTCGATGACGGCGCCGTGTTTACTTAGGAAGTCCATCCCAAGTATTACGTCCCTGGAGCAGTGCTGTAGGATTACAAAGCTCGCAGGGTAAGTCCGATTATTGATAGTGACTCTTGCTGTACAGACCCCAGCGGGTGTTATTAAATGGCCTCCAGCGGTCCGAATTTCGGCTCCTTCCCAGGCAGTCTTAACTTTACTCAACTTCGCGACGAACGGCCCACTGACGACGGAATAGTCGGCCCCGGTGTCGACGAGAGCTGTGACGCTGTGGCCGTCGATGAGAACGTCGAGGTCGCTAGTTCGTCGCCTGGCGTTGCGGTTGGGTCGAGGCGTCGGGTCGCGGCTACGATGGTTTGTTCCAGTACTTCGGCGTTGCGTCGTCTGTTCTTCCGGTCGTGAAGTTTCGTCATCCAGGCTCCGTTCGGCTTGCTGCGCGTTCTTAAGACTTCGCTGAGCCGTCGTCGTCGTCGGCGGAGGATGTTCGGCATTTCGTCGTTCAGCAACCGCACCTCCATCGGTTGCTGCCCTTAGTTTTCCGGGTAAGGGCTCGAAGATCGGCCCCGAGCAGGGCCGGCATACTGACTGCGATGCGGTGAAATGTAGCGGCCTGGGGAAGGCGATCGGGAAGGTCGTCGGGGTGTCCACTGCGCTCCTGCAAGGTAGTCAGCGATGTCACGGGGTCTTTCACCCCGCTGTGGACGCGGCGCGTCGATGGCGAAACCACGCAGTCCCATCTGGCGGTACTGGCATCGGCGGTAAGTGTGGCCGGCTTCTCCGCAGTGGTAGCATAGTGGGCGGTGGTCGGGGGGCGCGCCAGATGTCGGTCTTCCTGCGCGTGTAGCGCTGGCTGACAGGCGGGTGCGATGGCGGCGGTGGTGGCGGCGGCGGCGTCTCGCGACGGTAGTGCTGCTGTGCGCCGTCCTGACGGGGGGCGTGGAGGGGGTGCACTGCGTCGGGCTGCAGCAGCGTAGCTCATGGCTTGCAGCTGCGGCTCTGGAGGCTGCGGAACGCCAAGTGATTGCTGTATCTCCTGGCGTACGACGTCAGCGATGGAATCCACCTGAGGCTGCGCTGAAGGTAGAATTTTCCGCAGCTCCTCTTGCACGATCGCTCGGATCGTCTCACGCAAGTCGGCGGTTCCCAGCGATTGGATGTCGACATAGCTTGTAGCGGAGAAGCTGCGGTTGTATTGCCGTGTCCGCATCTCGAGCGTCTTCTCAATTGTCGAGGCTTCGGAGGCGAATTCGGCGACCGTCTTCGGCGGGTTTCTTATCAAGCCAGCGAAGAGTTCTTGTTTCACACCCCGCATTAGGAACCTGACTTTCTTCTCTTCGGGCATACTTGGGTCGGCGTGTCGAAACAGGCGATTCATCTCCTCCGTGTAGATAGAGATGCTTTCATTGGGCAGCTGCACACGGGTCTCCAACATAGCTGCGGCCCGTTCCTTGCGGACCACGCTGGTAAACGTGCTTAGGAACGTCGTCCGAAAGAGATCCCAGGTTTGTAACGTGGATTCTCGGTTCTCGAACCACGTCCTCGCGGCGTCTTCTAGGTAGAAGTACGCGCGGCGCAGTTTTTCCTCGGAGTCCCAGTTGTTGAAAGCCGCAACTCGTTCGTATGTCTCCAGCCAGGTCTCGGGGTCCTCGCTTGGCGATCCATGGAAAGTCGGTGGCTCTCTCGGTGGCTGGATCACGATCGTTGCAGGGGACGCAGCGGCCGTCATCGTGCCTGTCGTCTTCGTCGCCGCGCCTTTTCGCTTGTCCGGTAGGAGTCCGTATTGTGGTGCCAGTCCTTGTAGTCTCCGGCTAGCTCGACTCTCCTGGATGGTGTCGGTTTCTTCTTGGCGACTTGGGCTGGGTTCACGGCTTGAGGGGGGGCGTTCGGTACATGAAGGAACAGCACCTCCACCAGATGTCACGTGGTCGTGACGTTGACCCAAGCAGCAGTCGGTATGTTCAAGATGAAACTGTTTATTAGGCCGAACTTGTGGCCGGTAAACGGAAAGTCAGATTACAGCAATAAGCACTGGCACTGATAGCGGCGAACGGAGCGTCGGCCGTCGATCAAAACTGAACATCGTTGGAGCGCGCCGGCTTTTATGCATCACGCGTCGAACATTCTAGCCTTATCACTGGTCATCGCGCACGCTCTGCTGGAATAATCTCGAGTGGTCGCGTCTTGCGCGCAATCTTAACAAAACGATCTACAATAATCGCGAAGGTTGTAGAACAATAAGGCGCGGTTTGAGTTGAGCTTTGGTGACGGTCTTTGTGGGTGAAAACCGAATACAACAAAAGTGAAAATAAGAATAGCGCGTGGCAATATAATACGCTTATCACATTTCAAGCACCAATATTTAAGAGGAATGTAAATGACATGAGTAGCATAGTTACTGAGCTATAGGCAGGTACGAAAATTCCGCGTGCATTACAATAGATTCCTCCACCAAAACTGTGTTTGTAGCAGTCGTAACAACAGTAACGCAATCAACAAAGTGGTCACTAAACAGTTCTCATGTAATGTATAGAGAGTGGCAACAGTAACGTACTGCTTTAATGGGAAACCTATTTTAAAAAAGCTTCAGATATAAAATTTTGCCACAACAGATCATAAGACGTGTCCCTCGTATTCTGAATATTGTGTGCATCGAACAATAAGACGTGTCCCTCGTATTCTAAATATTGTATGCATCAAACAATGCATTGGTGTAGTCATGGCATGTGCAACAATCTGTTTATGATAGCTGCAGACTTATTTAAAAAGCATGCTGCTCATGTGTGAAGATGGCAAAAATAAATATTACGTGTCGGGGAATGTCAAATTGTAAATGTAAATTCAGCATGCTGCATTCTTTTATGATTTAAAAAATAGGAGGCATATACTGCATTTTTTACCCACGTAAAATTGGGTTTATGTTACATTTGAGTGCGTTACACAAGTAGGTGCTTGGACCATCTGTTTGAGAACATCACGTCTGCATGTCCCAAAGGCAGACATGTACATTCTTTTTTCATTCGCATCATTTTCTCTAAAAGGAAAGGGTCGCGTCATATCTTGTGGAGCCATCATCTTTTCAGCTCCACTTGGTTGCAGTCCTGTGTGATGCTAAACCCTTCGAGAGAATAAATTAGTTGTTGCATGCTACACTGGACAGTCATCTATCAGCCTACTTAGCCACGTGATGTCGTTGTGCCCTACTCTGTTCCCTATAGTGGTAGTTAAATTTGCCCAATTGAAACAAGAACGAGGAAGAATATTTTAGGCAAACTAACTTTTGCTAAATTTCATATGAATGTAACAGGTATAGAAGAATGGAGTGATTACAGTTGAAACTCAATCTAATGAAGTGTTGACGACACTTAAATTAGTTAAAGGGGTCGTGAAATGTTTCCCGAAAATTTTGAACTGCGTGTGTATTCAGAATCCTGGCCGTCCATTCAATACTACACCTCGACTCGTTTTGTCGTCCGGGTTCATTTATTGCTATAAAAGCACAATATCGATTTCCCAGCTCACATTCCCCTCAACTGTACAGCTGACATCACTTTAGTCGGCCAAAGAAAAGTCTCTGTCATCGACAAAACATGGCCATGCAGGGATGTTTGCTGTGCCATAGTTGACTGAGGTTTGCAGCATTTCATACCGCTTTGATTGCAGTGCCGTAACGTCATGAACATTGTTTCCACTTTGATAAGTAGTGCGGCACTGTATGAAGACACACACGGTAGGCATAGCGAAGACTAAGCTACCCAAAATGCGCTGTAAAACACAACCTAACACAACCAGTAAGAAAAAAAATGGGACGCGGCACTGAGCGAGCGAAGGCAACACGTGACAGAGCCAGGATGTACTTCAAAGCGGAACCAAGCATATCACTTGCCATACTTGCACAGTATACAACTCACAGCGCAAAAATTGATATGCCATTCTTTTCTTTCCTAGGTTCCTACAAATCCATTATTTTAGAGCAAAAGAACGCTAATGCTCTGTTTATAACTTCTCTTAATGACGCCACACTGACGTGACACGTTAGTGGTTATGGCGGCCGGTAGTTTTCTCGGTAGCCCGAGAAAACTGTGATTTGAAACAGGCATCATTAATTATAGACTAGATATTGCACTGAAATATTTAGGAAACGACATGTCTAATCCTTATGAAGGAGGGAAAATTGCAACCAGGCAGCCTCATTTTCTTTTCACGACCCCTTTAAATTGGGTAGTTTGTAAAATCGAGAAGGGATTTTTTGGCTCCTTGATATCTAAAATTTTAATATAGCGACAACAAAAAGCTGCCACGCAGTCGTTCTTCCCACCAACACCAATATATTTCTACACATGTGAAAAGTGATTGTGTGAACAGACCGAGCCAGAAAGTTGCAAGGAGACACCTAGTGCCATGAAATTAGTGGACCAATCACTGCTACCCATAGCACCATCTGCTACGTAAGAGTGCTGCCGACAGCAGAGTCCATTACTCCATGCATGGGTACAGCGTGCAGCCTTGTCATACTAGAGCAACAGGGCTGTGAGTAGGGTGGCCAAACATTTTAACGCGATGGCGAGCGCACGCTCGGACAAAAACTTGTCTGCACAATCGGAAGGAAGCCACCGCTTCTTTACTCAGTTATTTCTGGAAAAATTTCAATAAATCCGGTTTGATGGCCAAGTTAGTTCATTAATTTGGGTTGATGATAACACTGAGCCCTGCGAGTGTTTGCAGGGGAATCGAAATTTTTTTGTTAAATCAGAAACTTCATAAAATGGAGCTTCAATAGATCAAGTTTTAACTCTACCATATGACTGACGTAATGATTTAGTTTTTTGTGGAAAAACTGACCCAGTCTTGAGGGTGCCATCATTACGCGAAATAAAATTTTTGGGCGAAGAATCAAAGTAGAGGTCGGAATGCTAACAATGGCTACCATTTACGATAACCAACCAATCAGGCTGAACATGACCTACATTTGTATAAAAGGCACATGTACACTTCGCTTTACATGAACTGCATTATAAAAAAAAGCACGGCATGTGAATGGAGGATCACAAAACTTCAAGAAAAAGGGAAGCAGCCCATTTTAACATCTTCAATGTATATATTTGCTTGTAAACATGCTGCCTTTTACACAAGGTGTTTTAGCAATACAGATTTTTTATTAAAATGCTATTACTGTCAAGCTGCTGTTGTTTTTGCACACGAAATATAAGTCAAGGAAGAGATACTTTCCTCCACCTAAAGTGACACTGATGTGATGAATTAAAAAGGCTTGCTGATTAGCTTTTTAATAATTGCCCTGAAGGCCATCGTATATATGGAAAAGCAGTCCCAATTTATGGCACACCCATTTTTAGAAATGACAAGAGTTGCATGTAGTTTGAGATACTCATCATCAAATTTTCAGGTTAATGCCAAAACCGCCTACACTCGGTGCGCAGAAAACGTAGCCGCTTTGTTATGTCACACCAGAACTTACAATGACAAGGAAATGAAAAAATGGGCATGTTGTGGCAGTGTCATGCCATGGGAAGTAATGAGTAATCTCACTTGAACCAGCGGATCACCTTACATTTGTGTAATGTTCGGTGCTTATCTGTTTCTTTCACGTTGTTCACAAGAAAACTGCTGTATCCACCTTTTCTTTCTTTTTACAGCACTAAATTCAAGGGCAGCCTGTGGTGCTTCTCCTTGCAAAGAGGCGAAATAGTTTTTTGCAGCTAATTATAGTTTCACCAAGAAACAAACACTACGCACTGCACACAAGAAATAACCTGCATAGCTGTATGTCTCAGATAACTTGGCATTTTCCTCCAAGATATTCTGGTTCAATGTGCCTTAATTCAAATTTTGCCATTTCCTTTTTACGAGTAGTTCCCATCTATTGTAACAGAGCAGTTGTGTTTCCTGCACACCAGTCGCGGTCAGTTTTGATATTGGCCTTATATTTTATAAAAAATACACTTAAAGCTCTATAGAATGAAACTTGATTATACGAATTTTCCAATTTAGCAAAGAAATTCTTATTTTCTGGCAGGCACTTATAAAGTTCAGTGTTGTTATTAACCCAAATTAATGAACTACGTTAGTCACCAAACCCGATAAACGAAGTTTTTGCTCAAATAACTGAAGAAAAAGCGGTGATTTATTTCTGATTTTTTTCACAGAATAGCTTTTCTACGAGCACGTGAGCCCTATTCGTATCGCGTTATACCACATAGGTGCCCTAGTCATGGCCCTTGCCTTACTTTGATGAGGCTGCACGCGCATCAATACATGGAACAACAGTCTCGGAAGTTAGTAGCGCTCTTTTAAATACTGGATGATCCTCTGGGCAGCAGCAGTTGCTTTCGTTATTTCATGGCTTATACAACAGATAGCACTGATTGTCTTGTCACAACTTTTTCGTTCGGCATGCCCACGTAATCACTGCATCCGTTCGCCACGTCTTCACTTATTAGAAGCTTGTCATAGTTCAATGTGGCCGTCTAGCTTGCCTGCATATCTGATTAGCTGCTTCTATGCCAATTCATGTGCCGACACTCTCGTGGCAACTGATGCTACCAGTTGTGTACTCGCCTTTAGGCCTGCTTTGAAAACTGCACTGATCCGTTATTTCTTTCTTGGATATATTCGTAACAGTAAACCGCAGCAAATCAGCACTCATTCTGAAATGTAAAAGTTAGAGCCAAGAGTAACTTTTAATTGATCATGCGCAGTACAGAGGAGGCAGTAATCGCAAGGCCCAGATGAGCTAGTGATCATGCCAAAACAAAAAAAATTGTGTTGTGCAATGCCACTTTACATCGGCAATGTAGTGACAACAAAGAAAAGAAATACATCGATGATTAATGCACTATGTGCAGCAACCGAAAAGTTTTGCAGGCAAGAGCACTGACAATGCACCTGTGCTTGTTCCCACACATTTCGGTACAGCCACACTGTCTTGCTATTCTGAGGTACAGTGAGCCTAATGTTGCTGTTAGAAAAACAATGTGGGACAGCGCAGTGCTCGAGTACATACCCAGTAGCCTTTAACGAGAGACGCGCGAGTTGCACACTGGGTTCACAGCACAACAACAAACAGAAACATGCCACTGCACTGCTTTATGTGGTGGTAGCCACGCAAACAAATGGACACATGGCACCAGTGGCGTAGCCAGGGGGGTGGCACAACGAACACGTGCCCCCCCCCCCCCCCAAATATTTTTTCGCCATGGCATACAGAGTGCAAAATGAACATTTCAAGGAGGGGCCCGAAAACAATTTCTGGCTACGCCCCTGCATGGCACTGACCTGCCATCACATGACAGAAAGTTCAGTGTGATCATTACACAGGATGAAAAAAAATGAAATTTTTGTGACAAAAATTCTGCATTGCAATCATTACGTGCATAAATACAATAAACAGCTTACAAAGAAATACAATAACACTGATATATGATGATAGCTAGACATCTAGGAAAACAAAATGCAGTGAGGAATATCTGTAACACAATAGACGTTTCAAGTTGCCGCTACGACAGATGATATTTTTATACCGTGAAGAAAGGCTCGTATCTCCCACAAAACTGACACGTGCTTACATAGATTAAAAATGCCGAAGTTTCACGGGGGTACCATACCAATCATAATAATCCACAAACGTCCGTGAATGATCACTTCTCTGTTGCCTCCTAACTGACCATACCACAAAAGGGCACTAGATGTGTAATAAAATGGAGGAGAAAAAAAGCTGAGCACCGACCAAAATCAGGGGCAAAAGAAAACAATTTTATCGAAGTCTTGAAACATGTATAGGTTTCTTTTACACGGTGGAGTGAATGTACAAAAAGCCGTCCTTATGTAGTGGTTACATTGCACAAGCATCATGCTTACTCTTCTGGCATGTTGCCACGTGTGTAGTTTAGAGTACGATTAGTAGAATGAATATATAGTGATTCTAGTAGTTGGAGCAAAGATCATTTTTCGGCGGCGAAAATTCATTGTGCGGCCTGTGTCGACAGCTTGTTCGGCCAATACGTTTGAGACAACATGTCCTTTGGCAACGTCATTTCAGTGCTGTCTAAGGTGCCAATTAAAATTCCCGGATTCCCTAATTTATGAAGCTTCAGTCTCCGCTGGGAATACTGCAAACAGCCCGCGAGAAACACTTGCAATCCTAAACATCTTTAGCATGAACAAGACATTTTTTTAACTTATTTGAAGGTACATGAGCAATTTGAACATCACAATTTTTGAAAATTTTTGCCGTCTCTTCGTTTGTTCCAGGTGCGTACAGAATGGCCATTAGTTTTACTCTTTATTTTCCGGGGTTTCTTTGTTACAGAGCTCAGCTTAACAGCATACTAGCTTTCGGAGAAGTTGACCGGGGCACCCGTAAGCCTCAAGATCCTTCCTTATTCTTTTGAATTCTTTTGTCTGAGCTTCTTCTCCCGAACCACAAATACAAGACCCAACTGATAAAAATGCTGCTACCAAACGTTCTGGCCCGTGGGATGCTCCGAGTCGAAGTAAAGGCATCTGCCTGTGTGTGCGGGCTTCCTGTACACAGAAGTGTTGAGGCTGGTAGGTGTGCGTTCCATGAGAACATCCAGGAACGCAATGCAGCCATTGTCCTCTTCCCAACCATGAATTAAATACGCCTTTTGAAGTGCGACAAGGTGTGTCGTGTCCCGCATGAGCGTGGACGTTTTTCCAACCAGAGGACAAAAAATGCCAAGCAAGTACTTGAAAAGGTTGCGAAGGGGCGAGCTTTTGAAATCCATGATATGTCTGAGTGGCACATCTGGTTTGTGTAATTTGGGTAAACCATACACAGTGGGAGCCATACCATTGTATTATGGCACAGAAGCTGGTAGTAGTTTCTTTTAGATGTGAAGCATCTTATGGCGAAGCTTAATCCGGTGGTGGTGGTGGTGGTGGTGGTGTGCCGCGTGCCCACCCTTACTGCGCATGCGCAAACAGTTAAAGAAAAAATAAAAATAAAAAACCTCCTCTCCCCCTCTCTCTCCTCTAGGCATCCCTCCCCACGGCAACCACACCCTCACTGCGCATGCGCCTCCCTTCCTCTCTCCCCTCTTACACTCCCCCCCTCTCTCCATCCCTGCCCGCGGCGTCTAACTCCCCCCTGCGCATGCGCGTCCCCCCCTCTCTCTCCTCTCCTACGCTCCCCCCCCTCTCTCCTCTACGCATCCCTGCCCACGGCGTTCACACTCCCACTGCGCATGCGTGTCACCCCCTCTCTCTCCTCTCCTCCGCTTCCCCCTCTCTCGCCTCGCGACGCCGACGCAGGCAGCGTCTGCTAGCGAGTTTCTTGGTTGAAAAAACCGACCGCTCGCGCTGCACAACCGTTCACTGGCCATCCCGTATATATGGCAATGGATCTTGACCTCCAAGGTGGTGCCGGTGGAAGATTTCTCCTGTGCGTTGTTGAACAATAAAAATTCGCAGCGTGCGCGTTAACTAAAAGCGGAGTGCGGGTCTCTGTGTCCAGTCGGAGTCTTCTGTCTCTCATTGCCCATTAGCAGCGATTGGCATGTTCCAGTAGGAAACACCGCTCCATCACTGCGTGCTTTGCGCCTCCTCAGTTTTCTCTCCTGCGCAACGCTGCGATAGGGCCAGCGTCAACGCCACCGCCAGTGTAAGCGTTAGCGCCCGCTGCTTCACATCTACACATGGTTCCCTTTAGTGGGAGATGGTGTAATTTTTTGTCTGGAGGGATAAACTTGAAGATGTCGGCCAGCAATTTTCAAAGTACTTTCCTGGTAGGGTCCTGGCTCAGCTTCGTGCATCCTGGAGGAGGTTCAACATCTTGGATTTGTACTTATCTCAGCCTAAATGATTGTGGCATTTCCTTTGTCGGCTGGCAGGATACTCATTCTGCTGGAGTCTTCTCACGGCTTGACTTTCTTGCGGTGTCAACCCCGGCGACTTGCTTGTCGAGAAATTTGAAAGAATCCCCATGGCAAGGGTGCGGGCTTCGTCTTGTAGATGAGGCTCTACTTGAAGCATTGCCTGCTCCCTGTGCAAATAATAACCTTGGGGTTATCAACGAATGCCATGCTGAAATTAAGTGCTTTGCTGAGCACTGCGATCTCACATGGATCCAGCCATAAGATGACAGGCTAACAACACCGGTTGAAGTACTGGGGGCTGGTGAAGCATTTCTAGTGAGAAGAAACGAGAATTTGGCCTCTTGACTTGAACATCTTTCTTTGCAAGTCTTGGCAGCTTGGCATTTTCGCATGAAGCACTACATCCTGGAAGTCTCTGAAGAACAAGTCATTTTCTCTCTTTTTCATGGTGGCTGTGGTTTCCAAACTGCAAGCTTGTAGCAAACGTTTCTCTGCTTTAGGGATGATTTGCTTACTCAATGGTGTCACGACACTGTTTGGTAAGCAAATTGTCATTTGATTTCGTTACCAAACAGTGTCAACACACCGTTTGGTGTCTTGACACTGTGAAGCTTCATACACTGATGAATCCGGGAATTTTGATCAGCGTCCTAGAAAGCAGTTGAACAATGTTGCCAAAGGACATGTTGCCTCAAATGCGTTGGCCAAACACACCGTTGACACAGGCCACATATATGACTAGACGTCAACAAGAATCGTCGCCACGGAGAAATCATTGTCTTCTTGACTACTGCTGGAATTGCTATACATTCAATCTACAAATAATACACTAAACGGGACACGTGGCAACATGTCAAAGAAGCAGGCAAGGTGCCCGCACAATCTTACCAGTGCATACAGACGGCTATTTGTACATTCGATCCATCATGAACAAGAAACCTTAACGGGTTTTGAAATGTTGAATAAATAAATTTATAATGCCCCTGATTTTGGCGAGCTCAGTTTTTTTCTACAATGTTCACTCCTCGCCAGACGATAGTTCGTCGAATCCATGACTACAATCAAATGGTGTAATTTGTTGTGCTACACAAAAGAAGGAAGGAAGCACCAGACTATCAATGCAGAGTGCAGTCATAGTTTCCTCATTTTATAACCCAGTGAAGTGCACTTGGGGTATATTCTACATATACCCCAAGTGCCTTAGGTAAAATATCTGAGTGATGTAGGATGACTAGATTTTTTGGTGTAAACATATTGAATATATAACCAAGAAAGGAATACGGGCGATTGGTGTACTGTGCATGTTTGGCAACAGTCGATTGAGGATGCGAAGAGACACACTTGTTACAATATATGAACTGTATGCATGCCCAGTTTTAGAATACAGATGTGTCTTATATTAGGGTGCTCCGGCTAACAAATTACACCCTCTTGTACTTCTGGAAAGAGAGGCTCTACAGTTATGCCTTGGGTTTTCAAAATGCATCGTCAACAATGTCCTATACTTACAAGCAAGATTGCCTTCTCTTTGGTGAAATTTCAGATATTAACTGCACAAACATTTCTAAAAAAGTATGAATCTCCTATAAAACTAAAAATTATTTTCATCGCTCAACCTGTGTTATTTTTTCAGAATAACTGGCCGTGGTTCCTTACACCAGAGGTGTGCTTTGGTGCAGACACTTGTTGACCTATTAGATGTATGCATTTGTGGGGTTCCTGCTACTGGCAATGTAGAGGAAATCTTGAAATATTTGTGATGACAACTCAAACCATGCAATATATTTACCTTTCAATAGATTAAATGGTCTATTACAAAATCATTAAGAGGAAGTAAATGTAAGAAATGTCATAGATACAGATGCCTCACAAAAAGAAGACAAGGCTGGCATTCGTATATTCCGAGATTTTTTGGTGGTATTCTCACTGAGAGTTCTTGACTTGTTATCGCTATTATGGTGAATTGCTGGCAGTTATGGCACTATGAAAACTCAGCCCATCAACCCTGAAAGTTGTCATCGTAACAGATTCTTAAGTCTTCATGCACAGCACTCACTGAAAACAGCGGCACTCGCATATGATGCAGTTTTTGCTCTCTTCCTGTACACTTAAAGATCGTCTAAACCGCCCAGAGGTCGATATTTAGTTGTGATGTTGCAGTTGTGTACGAGTCTACAGTGAACACGCGGCCACAAGAATTTTTCGAAATGCTGCCGTGATAGCGGACTAAGGTAGCTGTTTGGGCATGTTGGTTTTGCATAACACTGGGTGAAAGCGCATAAGATGAAGACAGAGAAGAGCCTTGACACACACGAGCACTGACTCACCAAAGTATTTTATTTGGAAGCAAGCAACCACATATATAGCGAAAAGCCCGTGACACATCACGACGCAAGAAACGTAGCTCTTTCCTAGACAGAGCAACTGACTGTTTGGAAACACATGCATTGCCTAATATGTCACTTAATTTCACCTCAATGATCTCACAGCTTAAATGATTTTCACTTTGGCTCACAACTGAACACTCATTGCAAACTGGATCATCACACGTGGTCATGACAGTGCAAGAACTACAGCGTGCATCTACTGTATTTATCGAATTCCAATGCGAACCCGATTCACATGATCCAAAAAAGAAAAAATACGGCAAACCCCGATTCTAACGCGCACCCGTTCTCCTTGACGGAAAAAAAAGGGAAAGTGGTAAACTTTAAACCCAGCCACTAACGTGCATGCGCTTTCGTCAAATGAACAAAATGTTTGCACATTTTGTTTGTTCGCAAGCTTATCTTCACGGGTTGGAAATCACCCCGCGTGCGGACCATGGCGGCCTTTGCTTAAAGACGTCCACTGAAACATCGACTTTTTCAGCATTCGCCAGTCGCAAATGCAGGTCTCCGGCACGGCAAAATTACGGGCTGCACTCCTGTTGCTGCTTTCTTCCGCATAAAGAATAACTTTATGTTTAAAGCTATTCTCGTGGCTGACTCAACGCGTCTTCGTGGCTGCTGCATTCATTCTTCCACAAGATGGCTGACAGATCGCACAATGCACAGTGACAGCACGGGACTGATTGAAAATGGTTCCAGCAACACAGAAAGTAACAAGCAAACATGCTACCATCATTTCCAGTAACAAACGAGCGGTACTAGCATTACCACCATATAATGGTGATGATGACCGGCAGCTATAGGGCTGTTTCGGTTTGTACCCGAATCCAACGCACACGTGATTTTAAGGCCTATTTTTCCCAAAAAAAGGTGCGCATTGGAATTGGGTAAATACGATAAAAACCACCCCTCTCATCTTGGACACGTTATAACGATGTTCCTCGTTTTATGCTTCTTTCATTCACTATGCATGCAAAAGGTACAGTTGGAGTTGAGTTGAATAAACTTTATTTGCCCAATGGTTGTCGCTGTGCCCGCGGCTAGGCTGCCAGGGATCCACGGTTCGAGCAACATCGTTACAATCTGCCTTTGACGTGTGGTAGCAGTTGTTAGTCAAAGTGGGCGATGCCTTAATGATAGACTACAGGAGCATCGTTGTAATGTGTCAGAGATTAGGGGAGGGGGGGTGTTTAGATGCACACTGTAGGTCTTGCACTGTCATGACAACGTGTGACCCAGTTTACAATGAGTGTTCAGTTGGAGCCGAAGTGAAAATCAGTTAACCCGCGATATCATTGAGGCGTGATTAATTGATATATTAGGTGACGCATGTGTTTCCAAACAGTCAATTGCTCACTCTTTCTAGGAAAGAGCTATGTTTCTTGCATCGTGATATGAATTTTGTGCAGACTGTGCACACGTGATGTGTCACAGGCTTTTCACTATAATGTGGTTGCTTGCTTACAAATAAAATACTGCTGTAAGTCAGCGCTCGTGTGTGTCAAGCCTCTTCTGCCTTCGTCTTTTGCGCTTTCACCATGTGTAATAGTGGAGTTACATGCACATGACCAAAATGTGGCGCTCCCTCGTTTCACTCTTTTATGCACTACACTTCGTTCGTTAGCTCATCTCTTTCCCTCGTCTAGCGAGAAGGATAAGCAGGGAGTACGCATACCTGCAGGCAGACAAACAGGTCTTTCGGCTGCTAACATGACCAGATTTGCTGGTCACGTCACTACCAACTCTGGGTATACCAAAAGGCGAGAAGAGGAGCATGGGATTGTGTTTTATTCTGTGGCTGCATTTGGCAATGCTTATCGCTACAAAAGATTATAACAAGCATGTAGAATAAGCTTTCTGAATGCTCCTCGTCACATAACATCCTTCTGCTGCCTCACGAGCTAGGCCCTTGTGGCTTCTGCAATTAGTTCTGGCAACGTGTTGCCGGAGGCCGTGAGACACTCTTCGTACTTCTACAACTCATCGACAGGTGCTGCTAGGCTCTCAGCCAATAACGTTCATGCTGCCACTCATGAGCATCCGATCATACGTGAAGCAAAGGCGGCCCGGCCCGCCACTGGTTTGCTCAATGCAAACGAAGGCATGTCTGCACATTTTAAGTTAGAAAAGATAATAAAAAGTCAGCGACATTTCAGCGCAAATATAGACAAGTAATAGTGTACACCGGCAAAAGGTCGCATGATCATCTACAAGCACACCTTCACTTTTCAGCCGTGAGAAGTGTCAGAAGTAATTTTGAGGGAAGAAATAAAAATATACGTCTGCTTTTAATGAAAAAAAAACAGGGTACATTTCAGACAATACAGTAGACCATCCTTCTATTCCCGGGGTTATCTCAATTCGTGTTCTGAGCGGTTGTTGGTCCCTTTAACGGACCAAGAGGGCAGCAACTGCTGACCTCTGACAAGTGTAAGGATGGGCGGACTTAAACTCAATCCCTACTGCTTCTGTAAATGCTGAAGGAATGCAGTGCTCTATTGTTCCTATGTACCAACACATCCACAAGCATGTTAGTTTCTAATCTGCTTCGTCTCTATGATTGAATTAACTCGAATTACTTGATTGTTTAACTATTTCCTTTCCAAAGTGAGCTGAGCTCATCGACACGGTTTGTACTGCTCGCACCAAAGAGAAGCTGGGATCGTTCATCCTGAACCAAGCATTCGAGGGTGCCACAGTTAAGCTACCCTGATTCATTTAGCCGTCCTCTTTTTGGTTCGCAGTAAAAAAATTTTAAATGCACTCAAAACATGCATTTTTAGTCCTGGAAGAACTTGATTTTGGCAACTGGAATTAGAAAATGTTATCTTCTTCTGTGCACAAGAGGCACTCACTTGCTGGCAACAGCTCCGTTCAGGAAAAAAAATATAAAAAATGTGCCTTTTTGCTGAAGTCTTATGAAATGAAGTGCACTTTTTTTTTGTGAGTACAGCAGTGACTACACAAAGCAGGACAGTTTCTCTAAACTGTTGGATTCGGATGACGATCCCGCCTCAATGTATTGGCAGTGGATGCCATTAGATGTGGGTAAGCAAATGCTCACTGGCACTTCGAAGCTAGGCATTTGCTTACAGACTCGCTAATCTCTGCAATTTACTTTTCAATTTTCAGAACAACATTTACTACACTGAAGGCTGGAAAAGTTAGGGCACTTTCTGTGGCGCAGTGCAGTGAAGCTAATCGTCTGCATATTTTCACACACACACACAAAAAAGTGTCACGTGTATCGTGCAAATAAAGAGCCTTTAAATAATTTTTTAGTTGTTTCAAGATGCATAGAATCAGTCAGCCCAAAAAAAAAAGAAGCGGTAATTTTGCATTGTTTTTGGCCAAAAAAGACTAAACAAAGGGTTGAATAAGAACTTGTTGTTGGGCGAGTTGGTGATTACATGACATGATGATTTTAGCGCTAGAAAATACAAACACATGTGGGAGACAGGTGTGAAAGCTTCCAAAGCAGCGCACTTAAGCAGACAAAAACAATCATGTACGTAACACAGAAAGTCTTCCCTGAAATGTTTGGTGGTTGGGATGAAATAAGTTAGGGCACGACATTGCAGCCCCTAAATCGTCAGAGGCGAGTTGTGGACTTTCATGTCAACAACGTCAGCAGGCATTGAAGTATGCAGTCCTGGTTACTTCTATTCCCATCGACATCACCACTGAAGTGCGCGCTGCTGCTCTCAACGCTGATCCAGCACTACAAGAAGAGTCTCAAATTGATGTTCTCGACTTGAAGAGGCTCTTCAGTCGGCAACATCTACGTGTTTTGAAAAGGCCATCTAAATGCAAGTTCAAGGCACGCCAATGGGACCCTCTGCAATTCCAAGGCACACCAATGGGGCCCTCTGTATTGGGGACCTCTGCGAATCAGATAATGCAATGGCTGGAAAATCATTCGGGTCTGGTGAAGATCCTTCTTGCCATGCTGTGCCACTAAAGCATCGAGAGTCGTGTGACAATCTTTGCATGGTATCTGTGAGAGCGGAAGGCGGCGGCAGTGGCAGAAACAGTGCCCATGTCCTGCTTAACTGCAAGAATAACAGACAGGGCAGTTGTCTGCGGTGCGCCACGGATTAGGAAACATAGCGAATGGGCGGCCAAACAGAACCAGTCATGACCGAACAGGCAGCGGCAAGGGAGCATAAGGGTTGGCTTACGAGGTGCTCTGGCTGCGACTACCTGCGCGTACATCAAGGGTGCAGCCTCCAGAGGTGGTGAACGAGTGAAAGGTAATGAATCAGTTACCTCTTCTTGGATAATGTGCCTTATGGCTGTGGCCAGATGATGCATCTGTGCTGGTTCGAGCGTGCTCGACAGAATGGAGAGCTGCCGAGCGACCTGCTCACGCAAGAACTGCTTTATGTGAACCAACATGTCAATCTGGTCTCCGAGAGTCAAGGCCACAATCGAGTCACGCTGTTCCAAAGAGTGTCGGGTAAGGGCACGTTGCTTGCGCAATTCGTCAAACTCTGGCACAAGCTGACCAGTTCGGCTACAGTTAGTGGGTCCTTAGCTAACAACATTTGAAATGCGTCGTCGGCTATAGGGAGTATGCACTGAGTCTTGATCCGCAAGGGGGCAGCACCATCGCCGCGCCATTTTGAAGGTCCGTTCGTACGCGCCGTCTTGCTGTCGTGCTTCGGCGTGCAGGGGGGTGTTCCGGAGGTCTCTAGACATTCAAGTTGCCGTACGGATCTCGGACACAGCGCGTGCAGCGAGTTTTATGCTCATGCGGCGAGCGCGCGGACCTCCAAAATGGCGACCCCGACGCCAGCGATCCTCGCGGATGACGTCGAGTGCATACCCCCTATTCCCTTGAGTATCTGTTTAATCTTGTCTGCTCCGAGCATCAATGGGTTCACACGCTTCCACAAGTCAACGTCTTCAGTGTAGCTGGTGAAGGTCTCTCCTGGCTGTTTAACACACTCACAAAGTCATTATTCTGCATGGAGCTTTCACACAGCGGGGCGGTCGAAGACTTGCGAAAAGGCCGTCTTGAACGAATCCCAGCTGGTAATATCAGATTTGTGATTCCACAACCAGTGACTAGTGATGCCGGCCAAGTAAAAGCTTACATAGGTCAGCTTAGCTGCATCATTGCACTTGTTCAGTGCACTCACCTAGTGGTAAATAGCCAGCCGCTCCTCAATGTCTTGGTCGTCAGTGCCGCTGAAGATGGGTAACGCAGCGGAAACACGCCGGGACATGCAGTGGCGGGAATCTGGAAGGTACCTTGGGTGGAGGGTTCTTCCGGCATTGTGGCACTGGAGGTAAGGTGCGACTTCATAGATCCAGCTTCGAAGACTACCCAGCACTTCCACCAAATTATAAGGGGGGTTTATTGACAAAAACTAACTGCCTGATTTCAGAGGTGTCAGTCACTGTCACGCGCTCTCTCGGCTCTTCGTCTTAGTCGTCTTCTACCTGATCCTACTCGACACTGTCTCTCTTCCCCACTACGCCATCACTTCTTTCGACCTGAAACCAAGAATTTTTGTGTGCTATGTAAAAAATTGTCTTTGTGTGATTAATCGCTCTGCTTTGGAAGCTTCCAAGTACATCTAAGCTATCAAGCAGATTTCTTTCAGTTCACGGTGGAGATTGAGACAAATTGCAAGCTACTTTCTTGAATGTATTGGTAAATAGGAATAATGGAGCACTTTCTTTCAATGTTTACAGAAAGAGTACACATTGCCTCATATCTATCTGAATATAATGTTGTTCATCCAAACATTGCAAAAGGCCAGTAGTTGCCTACCTCTTGGACTGTTATAGTTGTTCACACAACACCTGAACACCCGACTTTCTAAATTTAGAGGAGGAGAACTTTTATTAAAACCAAGGAATTGCCTCAATTGCGGGAGGCAACGACGGTTAGTCGGCCAGGAGCCCCTGCTTCATAGCGGCTGCCTCTACCTGGTTTGTGACCCAGACATGCTTGTAAGGGTTGGAGATAAGCAGTGTGGCCTCCCCCTGCTGCATCGTAGTAATTAACAAGCCCTGCGGGCTACGATGCACACATATACTCGGACAGCCCCAAAGTATGTGGAAGAGGTCGGCCCTAGGGGCTCGGCACAGGTTGCACTCGGGGGTTAATGTAGTGGGATAGATGTGAGAGAACAGAATTGGTGTGGAAAAGGTGCCAGTCTGGAGTTGCCTCCACACGAGCGCCTGCCGTTTAGTTAGAGATTCGTCTTGTCAATCTATAATGTTGTGTAATTTCGTGATACGCCACCATACGATCGTGTGTCGACCACCTAAGTTCCTCTAACTCATTCCCCATGCCCATCTGGGTTGGGCCGTGGGCTCAGGAGGCGAAAGCTCAAGCCTGATTGTAGGCGGCCTCATTACCATGAGAAAAACCAAAAGAACTTGTCGATGAACAGTTAGACTCCTGCATTCATGAAAACTGTGGAGCACCATTTATTCACAGCCTCCCAGCTTGCCAGTGTCTGACAGAAGTAAAGTGCTCCAATTCCTTACGTGCCAGGGTAAGCAAGACATGATCCACGTGTACTGTGCAAACATGATGTTGAGACAATACTTCTTTGCTGATGAGCTGGTGCACACTGAAATCTAGTCTTGCTGTGCAAGCAAACCTAGCTGAAGTCAGTGTCTAAGCGCATAGTCAACACTGCACCATTAGTTTCAGCTTATTATATCGCTTCGATGGTAGGCAAGCTATACTGAGCCAACTTGCGAATCGCATCGCGAACGAACGCGAGCACAAGGCTGCACAGTAAATGGTGTTGCAGCTTTGCTCTCTTAACGATGCAATGCGGGTGACGCCTGCGTCCTGCTCCCGACGATGCACATCAGAAAAATCGCACACATGCATGTTATCTCAGTTGTTACAAATTTGCTTCCGCAAAACCTTACCGATGCGCCGTGGCTCTCTGCTCGTATGAACGTAGTCACAGCGAATCGGTAGCGTGGACAATGACAAGGTCTGTCACTCGCAAAGGTTCATAAGGCTACGTCTCTACAACGCCTCGCCCGCGTGCGATAACACAGCCTTCCGCTGAGTTGTGTACTTTGCATAATAACTTGTTGCCACTTACCTCTTATGTTACCATGCAGAAAGTAGCCACGGGCGTCAGCCACCAGCTGCGGTGTCCTCCGAGCGCCCGTAGTACAGTGCATTCCATTGATCCCTTGAACGACTTGCACGTGAACGGCACTCTAACAAGCGCACGAATTGCGCACGATCTTTGCACAACGCAGAAACGAGTCACGGCGCTTTCTCATGCGAAATTAATGTTCTTGAAGACGTAACGAGTTCACACGAGGCGCTGACACATACAAGTAATAAATAACATTCGACTTTGGCTGTGGATGGCTATGGCTCGCAGAATTGATGTTGAAAAAAAAAAAAGTGAGCGAGTGGAATTACCGGAATTACAGAAAAAACAAGCAGATTCTTCGAAGACAGCAGTAATAGCTTATCTTGAAGAGCAATTTACGCGATGCACGCCAATTAGTACCTCAGCGGATTTGCTTTTCGGTTTTGTTTGCCTTTTTTTTTTCTAGCAGACGACAGGCTTCGAGCGCGGGGACAGTGCTACTTACTTTTCCATCCACCGCAGCAATGCTCTGGATTACTTATACGTACAGTGCGTTTTTATTTATTCACAGGTCGACTAAAAAGCAGTGAAGCTTTTTCATAAGACAGCATTTTCTCTTTCGAGCAGTAGTATTTCGTACGTTGCGTCTAAGCAAAATGAATTAACAAGTCATTGCGATCTGGCGGTGTCGCCACTACGTACGACGTTAGCCTGTGGATTAGAGTTCCAGGGTTTACACCACCTGTACGGTAGAAATATTTGTCAGGTAATTAGTCTATGTTCAGTGCGGAATTAGTGATCGATTGAGATCGCAACTAACGCGTCTCGGATCTGTAGCGATACGCCGGGATGTTGACTGCGTAGCACTGATTTCGCACGATGGTCAACCGAATCACAAGAGAGCATTGGGTAACAATTAAGCTTCAACTGCTAAAGCTTGTGTCGAGGTGAGCCTGCTATAATACTTAACAGCAACGTCAGCTTTGAAAAGAGCAGGTACCTGGGCAGTGACACGCAAAAATTCGTGGTTTCATGCTCGGACTACAAGCGACTGCGAAAGACGAGAAAACAGGGCAACGGTAGACGAGATACGACCGCAAAATATATGCTCGCAATAACAGGTACGATCGCATGTCGTAAAAAAAAAAGGAAAAGAAAAAAAAATGAAGCCTTCGCGCAGCTAAGAGCACGGGCGGGTGTCCAATTAACAAAAAAAAAAAAAAAAAACCGCACGGGTGGCGTGGCCGGCTAATGCGCAACGCGGACGGCTATAAGCTAGTGTTGTTTCATGTGCGCTTGACTCTCGGATAAATCTAAACTTTTTCCTTTCGTCGTCATTTTTTATAATATTTTTGATACGCTGTTGTCATCCAAGCCTGCACACTAAAAAAAGTACAAATCCACACCAACTATAACCCATTACATGAGGTATACTGCTGGATGCTTGAAAGCGTTTCCTTTATCACTGCAATATAGTTGAAGATATTATAAGGACGGCTACAAGTGGAAAAACCAGACACAATATGAGGGGCCAATGTCAAGAGACTGAAAATAAACAACACGAATTCTTCAGAAAATCACTGTATTTATAACATCTGCATGATTAAAATATATCTGCAGTTATAATATCTGCATGACCATCGTTTATTGCAAGAAATGGCAGTAGCTTGATCAAGGATAACAGGTCTGGTGACTTACTGTATAGGAATGTGATATTAGTTCTATATCTTCTTAAGTAACGCAAAGGGTTCCCAGATGAATTCAGGTAAATTATGCAGAGAACTTGGTGCTAGTACGAAATTTTCAACACATAAAGCATAGTCATTTGGTGCAAGATGAAGAATTCAAAATTGCATTGAGAGGTTCTTGTACAGCTGACCACAAGTGTTGCAGCATATATTGTCCAGTATGTGACAGTAAAGTGATGAACTCTGCTATTACGCATGCACATCACTCATAATCTCATTCCTTATTTTCTTATCCTTTTTCTGACAATTTACTCCTCCCATAGTGCAAGAAAGCTGATTGGGATGGCCTGGTTAACCTAGTGCTTTTTCATTATCTTTTTTCTCTTTCTCTCTGTCTAAATTTATATACCTTCGTAGTTTTAAAAGGCAATAATCACTTACATAAAGACCCATGAACTTGAAAAATGTAGAGGTAAGTTTGTTTCATACTGATGCCTATTTGTACATTGGCTGCTTGATGTCATGCATGAAAACTGATAACCAAGCAACTCGGTATGTAGAGCTGAGCTCTCATTTTATCTTAGCATGCACAGAATCCACCAAAGTTCCACTGGTTTGCCTCCACAGTAAGCTTCCAGATGATGACACAAGCACAAGTCTGTTACTGACCACTAGTGGTTTGAACAGCATGGGAGACACTCAGCAGTATAAATCTAACCCTTGACTGAGCAGATGTGTCAGGGCCCAAACTTCATCTTCCTGAGCATGTAGGGCACTTAACCCTTGACCACCAGTTTTTACAGCAACTCCTACTCCAAACCTTACAAAGGTGCAGGGTATGGAACTCTCTAACTCCAAAGTATGTAGCGACTAGAACCACAAAGCTTCCAGCTGCATAGGGTATTGAACCCTCGACATTCGAAGTGTACAGGGACGCAGTGTCTGTAGTCTTCTAAGCAGGGCTTAACGTCTCCCTTCACTGGAGGGGGGGCCCTCATGAGAGGTTATATATATATATATATATATATATATATATATATATATATATATATATATATATATATATATATATATATATATATATATATATATATATATATATAAAACTCATTAATTCAAACTCGAAGGGGCCTATGAAATTGTTCATATTAGCTGGGGTACGCTAGAATTAATGGACATCGCACCACACTGCGCGGGAAGCACCCAAAGATGCCCATTTTCTTCTTTTGGTTGCGCCACGCCAACCCAACAATCACGGGTAACTCATTATTAAAAAAATTGAAGAGCTACAACAAGCACTATTACCGCACAAGGCACTACTACTTAAAAAAATAACTCCAGTGTTTGTCGAATGGGTGTCATTGTGCTGCAGTTGTGTAGCTGAGTAGTGCAGCTGAAGGGGGGCCAAGCCCCGGGCCAGGCCCCCCCCAGGCATCCCTTGACTTTAACCCTGCTTCCAAGCATGTGAGGCATTGAACCCTTGACCACCTCAGCATGTAGGATATCGAACCTTTGACCTAAAGTATGCAGATAACCTTCCAGTGTGTTGGGTATCAAACGCTTGGCATCTGAAGGACACAAACTGAGCTTTTCAAGCATGCTGGGTAACAAACCCTTGACCTCTGTAGTACAACACACAACTTATTGTACCAAGAGTGTTAGGACTCTAAACCCTCTCTACAAGCTATACTTCTGTTCTACTGAACCCTTGATAGCTGCGACCGGAACTCTAACTCTGAATTTTCCAAGCGCATGGCGTGCTGAACCTTTGACCTGAAGTGCAAGTTACTTGAACTGTAAACCTTCCAAGTGCGCAGAGTATGAAACTCTCACTTATATATGTTTGATACGTAGGAAATTCCTGCAGAACTTCTGCGAAATTTTTCATGCAAATTGAACTTCTCTGCAAAATCAATCATGTTAGATATTAAGAAATCATCATATCGTGCAGCTGACTTTCAATAAAACAGTTTTTCCTGTGCAGTGACCACTACATACACCTTAAATAATTTGTAATCCACGTGATGTCTTATGTTTGTGCTGTTCTTGCTATTAGCCATGCATTAATAGCTATTTCAATGTATACATTTATTTTGCTTACTGGTGTTTCTGAGCCTCATGTATTCCTTTCATTGTTGTTTACCTGACATACTATGACTTGTTCTGCTGAGCCATAATCCTCTACTGATATTTTGTATTTAGCAACAGCCGTAAAGTGAGACAAAAACTGCTGCTTGAATGTATTTCATGTTACGTCAGCACAAGTAAGCTTGATGTACAGACCGAGAAACACCTTAATATAGGTCAGTTTGTAGATAAAGAATTCCAAATACAATGCTACATTATGAATCTCATTGTGCTCCACATTTGCGCCATACTACTATGACGCTTCTCTTGTATTCTGCATATTTCAATGATATACTTGTGCACTCAAGGAATTTTCTGACGTGCCTTATAAATGTTTCCCATACATGCATTGCTACCTACAGCTGATATATATGGCCCTTAAGTATTAATGACGAGTTGCTTTTGCATGTTTATCGCTAGTTTTGCATTTATTTACATTAAGTAAGAAGCATTTCATCTAAACATAATTAAAGTGATAGTCCAGTCGATATAAAATGTACAAGGAAGGTGGCTGCTTCCAAAGCTAGCTTATACCAACATTTTGGCTGTAGTACTCATGAGAAAGATTTTAGAATTCAAATATTTCTCTAGATGGAGTAATTGCCTTCTAATACATATATTTATCTTATTTATTTAGAATACACTGCAGACTTATGAGGGCCCAGGCAGGAGGAGTAAAAATACAAAATTAGCGTGCAAGTACATCATGTGCAACACGACTTGCATGACACGCTCATGGCAAGCTTGCGGCTGTTTCGCTAGCTTGATATACGCCAAGTTTGGTATTGCGTGACGTGACTGTATGATGAACATAAATGACAAGCAGTAACATGGGACATGTCATGTGCAACATGACTTGCATGCCATGCTCATGGTACGCTCGCGGCTGTTTCACTGGCTTGATATACACCAAAATTGGTATTGCATGACGTGACTGTATGACAAACATAAGTGGCAGGTGGTAACATGAAAAGCATGACATGCATGTCATGAACAATGTGATTTACAATGCACGCTCACGGTGCACTTGCATTCAGCTAGCTAGCTATACACCAGAATTGGTATTGCGCGATGTGACTGTATGAAGAACATAAATTACAGGTCCTAACGTGTAAATCATGACGTGCAGTTATGTACAGCATGATTTGCTCCTTTGCAGGCTGCTTCGCATTACACCCATTCCCACAATGTGTGGCATCTGCCGCTTTTTTTTATTGACATAATTGTTGTCTAGTCATCTCAAGGTGTCTCCCACCAAAGCACAAGTAATTATGAAGGCAGCGAGCAAATGCTTCACTTCCCTTAATTTTGATGATTGTCGGACATTACATTCATAGCCGATTTGCATTAATATATGACAGTATATGGCATTATAAAAGCCTGTGTATGCACATAAGTACACCCATATATGGGAGTATATAGCCTTATAAGTGCCCTTATATATATATAAGTATACTTATATATGGGAGTATATAGCCTTATAAGTGTCTTTATTTATATATAAGTACTCTCATATATGGCAGTATATATCCTTAAGTACCCTTATATACATATAAATACACCCATATATGGGAGTATATAGCCTTATATAAACCTTTTTATAACGGCATATAAATCCATATATGGCCATATCTGACTTTATATGTGCCCTTATTTGATCATATATGGCCTTATATGAAAGATATATGGGCCATATCTGGCATTTTCGTAAGGGTACTCACACACAGATTCTGAATTCGGTATGCGGAAAGGGTCAATAATATTTAAGCGCACAAGGTTCTTCTGCAAATATCGCGAAACAATCAACTGCCTTTCTCTGAGACTATAGCTCGGAAAGGTATGTCCTCTTTGTGCGATTTCAGCGTAAAGAAAACCTGTAAGTCAAGGTTTCTTGCCTTTTTTTTATTGTTCGTCCGACGCTCCCGGTGAAGAAGAAACGAAACCTGGTACACGGTCATGTGCTTAACCTGAGCAGCACACCCATTCCGGAGGAACACGAGCGCGTACTGGGTCTAGGCCCGAAGTACTGCTTTGAACCTCACTTGAATTCCTTTGAAAAGGTGGCCACAGTGAGGGCGCTCTCAAGATGTGCCAAAGAGGAGGAACGTTCAAGGTGTGTCTCAGAACGTGTTGATACCATTGCTAGGACAGGAAGAGGGCGGGGGGGGGGGGGGGGGCAAGGACTCGCTAAGGCCCCTAGTTCATTTTCTTTGTGAAAAGAAATTGCATGTAGTACTAGCCAACAAAGAGGGTTACTTCAACAAAACCGCTAGTTGGGCGAGTTGGTGCGTATTCATATTTGAAGATAAACAGCGCACTGAAAATACGAAGACAAGAGAAGGAATCGACACACACAGCGCTGCACTCACAACTGGAAGTTTATTCAGAGGAAACAAACACTTAAAAGTGAAAAAACGCCCATGACAAGTGAGGGACAAGGTGATCATGTGATACGCTCGTCAATAAATGTAAACTCTTTTTCGTGCAATGTCACAGAGGTTTGGCTTACACAGGTATCACGTGACTTGTTAATATGAAATGCTTCAGAGACTTCTCGAGTGAATTGATCATGGTGTTTGAAAATAATAACAGTGTTAGAAAGAACAGGTGTGCACCCACACGTGGCGCAGTGCGCTGCCAAATGGGAAGGCGAGCCGTTATGCAAAGAGAGATAGTGCTCCCGCAACCTCTTATTGATACAGCGGCCCGTCTGTCCAATATAGTAAAGGCCACAAGATAAAGGAATGCGATACACCACCCCCCACTGCACAAGGAACATACTTGTTTCTATGGTTTACCGCACACTTCTTTGCATCAGTGGCGCGATTTTGTACGCATTCCAAATAAGAACGGGGGCGTTCCCGTCGGTTTCCGTGCTCAACGTCACAAACACGTGACCATCGTGAGGGCACGTTCCGATTCAAGTCAAGCCGTCTGACAGCCATTACAATCCGTGCCGGCGGTTTCGGACGGTTCTCGGCACCGTCCGAAACCGATAAGCATGGATTGTAATGGCTGTCAGACGGCTTGACTTGGATCGGAACGGGCCCTCACGACGGTCACGTGTTTGTGATGTTGAGCACGGAAACCGACGGGAACGCCCCCGTTCTTATTTGGAATGCGTACAAAATCGCGCCACAGGTTTATCATTTTTCTCTAGCTTTTTTGATACCAAAGCGCAGATTTTTCCCAATTTATTGGGTGCCCTGAAAACAACATCAACTCCGTAGCGGGAACCAACATTTTTTTAACCCATGTGCAAGTTTATGCATATAAGGGATGACAGCGTACTTCTTTTTTTTCGACTTCAACATTGGGTTTTTTTGCAACACGTCCTTTTAAAAGACCAACTAATTTATCGCAAACAGCCACAAGTACGTTGGGTGGGAACACTGCTTCCTGTAGTCTTGTTACTTGCTTTGCAAAACTAGAACCTAGCACATGCTTGCAAGATTTTTCTAGGGCGGATCTTAGACAAGTGAAGGCAATGCCCCTTTTTACCACCTTTGAGTGGGCTGATCCAAAATTAAGAATCGGTTTTACTGATCGTGGCTCATAACACCAGCAAATATGGGAACTCTTAAACCGAAGGTTAAGATCGAGGAATTGCAGGGAGTCGAGTTGTGGAACCTCCGATGTAAAGGATGTTGTTTTCAGGGCACCCAATAAATTGGGAAAAATCTGCGCTTTGGTATCAAAAAAGCTAGAGAAAAATGATAAACCTGATGCAAAGAAGTGTGCGGTAAACCATAGAAACAAGTATGTTCCTTGTGCAGTGGGGGGTGGTGTATCGCATTCCTTTATCTTGTGGCCTTTATTATATTGGACAGACGGGCCGCTCTATCAATAAGAGGTTGCGGGAGCACTATCTCTCTTTGCATAACGGCTCGCCTTCCCATTTGGCAGCGCACTGCGCCACGTGTGGGTGCACACCTGTTCTTTCTAACACTGTTATTATTTTCAAACACCATCATCAATTCACTCGAGAAGTCTCTGAAGCATTTCATATTAACAAGTCACGTGATACCTGTGTAAGCCAAACCTCTGTGACATTGCACAAAAAAGAGTTTACATTTATTTGGAGGCTCTCATCCACCAAGTGAACAAGTGGCACGTTTGGAGGCAGAAGGCTACCCTAGGCATGTCATTGTCTCAGTCGCCGAGGGTCTGCATCGTAAGAGGAAGTCTGTCTCGGGTCACAGTGAAGGGCAGGGAACGGAACTTGAGAGTACCGCCAAAGAAAAGGTGGCTGTAATCCCGTACCTTCACAAATTGTCTCACAATTTAAAGAAGGTCGGGCAGCGGTCCGGAGTTAAGGTAGTGTTTTCAGCTCCAAGCAAGCTTTTAAGTTTGTGTAAGTTGAGCTGTCCAACAAGGAAGCGGAAACCTGCCTGCCCCATCAGACACAAAAACGCTTACGTTTCCTGCACTAGAGGCGTGGTCTACAGAATTCCTCTTTCATGCGGTAGGCATTACGTAGGCCAGACTGGCAGATGCCTCAACGTCCGCCTGCAGGAGCACAACAACAAAATCAGGAACACTGCCATTGACGGACACCTTGCTAGCCATTGCAAGAAATGTGACGCGAGGCCGCAGTGTGTTCCATTGTTCAGTCAGACAGTTGTACTGTATCGGCACCGTGAACAGACGACCAGAGAAATCGTAGAGGCGGCAGAGATAGCGAGGGCAGGTAACAGATGTGTCAGTACCCCCTCTATCCTGCTATCTGTTAAGGAACATGAATTCTTGGCATAGACACGTGTCCATTCTTGCTGTCTTTACTTTTCCTTTTCTTCTCTTTTCTTTATTGCAGCTTCAAAGGGTGCTTATATACGCCCTGTTTCAGCAATAAAACTTCAGTTGATAGTGTGCGCCTGTCCTGGTATCTTTCTTGTCCCGTGTTCTTTTTTGCGCTATGGTTTACGAAGAACGATACGGGACGCGTCCGCGCGTCCACACGGAGACGCGCTCGCTGGTCGTGAGCTGTTGCCTCCCTTGCGTGAGCTCGCGTCAGCGCCGCTCAGCGTTACGTCGCAAGAGCTCAGGGGAGGGGCGGTTGGGACCAAAATGGCGGCGCACAGAAAACTATGCTAGATTTGGTGGGAGCTGGCAACAGCGTGCCCCATTACCCGCTGGTTTTGGCTGAGTTTCTTGAAGGCACTTTTTGAAGATGTCTCCACCCTAAAACGGCCGGTTATCTAGGCTCCCTAATCTTCTGAATCTCGCGCGAAGTCAAGAGTTGCGTCAAGGCAAGAAAGAAAAGGAAAGAAACAAAAAGTTCAGAACACACAGCTTCACCACTTGGCGTGGCCTGCAGCGTTCGTCGCTAACGGCGACAAAGATAAGACCGGCGAGCTGCGACGGTAAAATGGCTAGTCATTACCCGATCCTATGGCAACGACTCGTTTCACGCATCAGAAAAAGAAAACGGTGCCCGACTGCACCGGGAATTCGGAAGGGCAGCCAAACGTATTATTTTATTCCGTTCGCATTTTTTTTACAGCAAGTATGTTATGCCCGCCGTTTGTCCGGTTCGCGATGTAGAGAGGAAACCATGATCTTGCCGGCGCGGCCACGTCAAGCAAAATTAAGAACAACTGTGCCTAGTTAAACCAGTGTAACCATAGACAAGCCTTATTAAGCCATGTTGAACATGGTAAAACCTAATTAACTACGCATAACTAAGCTAATGAAATCACACCTCAAAAAGCCCTAATTTAGCCGAGCTGAGATTCTCGTGTGCCTAGTAATGCCGAATTATGTAAGATGCGCCAAGCTTAGCCTAATACTAATTAAGACCTAATATAACTAGTGGTAGCTCGACTAATCAGCTAATTAAGCTTACCTTGACATGGGATGGAATCTAATCGAGACCAAGCTTCGAATTTGCAAGTTAGGCCAATTTACCTAATTAAGGTAAGTAAGGTACTTGGTGCTGTGATTGCCAAGCGATTCCTAATGAAACCCGATCGATGCCTATCCGATACTCGTGAATCGTAAAGTGATGGCGTGAACACTTCGTGCATGGACGTGTGAATGAACGTGTGCCTAGTCAATTGCCAGGACCAGGCGAGTGCCGACCAGCTCTGTTCTGCCCCAGCCTTACGCGACTCAGCGCAAGCTGCGCAAATTTTTTACCATGTTGAAAGGCTCGGCCGATGGCAGATCTTGAAGCAGTTGGCGCACATTCAATGACTTGACAGTCGAATGATAGCATTTCGCAATGTTTAGTTCTAGGTTAGTTCTAGGTTACTTAGCTTGTAGCGTCTGCTTACTTTTCGTCCCCGTGTTTTCCGAGCTTTTTTCTACTGCTTAGGTTTCTCTGGATGCACAGAAAGCTGCTGTACTTCTTATAATAATTGTTGGGGTTTTGCGTCCAAAGAACGCGATATGAATGTGAGAGATGCCATAGTGGAGGGCCCCCCGATAGTTAGACCACGTGGGGTTCTTTAACGTGCACCTAAATCTGAGCACATGGGCTTCCTGCATATTGCGTCCATCAAAATGCAGCCTCCGCGAACTAACATGGTGCTACCAAACGTGTGGTTCAAACTACGAAGTACGGCCGCGGCGGCGCATTTTCGATGGAGGCGAAAATGCTTGAGGCCCGTGTGCTTAGATTTAGGTGCACATTAAAGAACTCCCGGTGGTCGAAATTTTGAGAGCCCTCCACTGCGGCGTCTCTCATCACACGGTCGTTTTGGGACGTTGGGCCCCAAAAATTATTATGACTATTGAAGTACAACGTAATCGTTCTAGAAGGTCTTGGCTCGCGGTACACACAAATCGGCGCAATAGCACACATGATGACGCACATGTGCTAGCGCTACAGATTTTCCGGTCACCGGCTCCAAAAACACTATCTGAACATCATCATTCGAGCGCCCTCTGGTACATAGGCGTGCGCAGGGTTCCCCTTCAGGGGGGGGCAGGGGGGGGGGGGCGAAGGTTCATCGCAGCCCCCCCCTCCCTATTAAGTCAATTTAGGGGGCAGAATTTGCGCCCCCCTTCTCTTAGGTGACTAGGGGGGGCGGCCGCCCCCTCTGCCCCCCCTCGTGCGCACGCCTATGCTCTGGTATGATTTGTTAATGAACGAAAAATTAATAAGAATAATAAGAAAAGCCGGCAGATCCCACGTATTGTGGGAATCGATGTAATGCGAAGCAGCCAGGAAGGAGCAAATCATGCTTTACATAATTTGCATGTCGTGTTTTACATGTTAGGACCTGTCATTTATGTTCGTCATACAGTCACGTCGCGCAATACCAATTTTGGTGTATATCAAGCTAGCGAACTGGACCCAAGCGCACCATGAGCGTGGTATGTAAATGGCGTTGTAGATAACATGCATGCCAAGATTTTCATATTAACACCTGCCACTTATGTTCGTTATACAGTCATGTTACTCAATACCAAATTTGGTGTATATCAAGCTAACGAAACGGCCGCGAGCGCGCCATGAGCGTGGAATGCAAGTCATGTCGCACATAACAAGTCATGATTTCCATATTACCACTTGTCATTTATGTTCGTCATACAGTCACGTCACTCAATACCAAATTTGCTGTATATCAAGCTAACGAAACGGCCGCGAGCGCGCCATGAGCGTGGCATGCAAGTCATGTCGCACATGACAAGTCATGATTTCCATATTACCACTTGTCATTTATGTTCGTCATACAGTCACGTCACTCAATACCAAGTTTGGTCTATATTGTCACGTGGTCGTGACGTTGACCCAAGCAGCAGTCGGTATGTTCAAGATGAAACTGTTTATTAGGCCGAACTTGTGGCCGGTAAACTGAAAGTCAGATTACAGCAATACACACTGGCACTGATAGCGGCGAACGGAGCGTCGGCCGTCGATCAACTGACAAGCGGTGAAGCGCGTCGGCATTTATACGCGTGTCATCGAATATTCCAGTCTTATCGCTGGTTGTCGCGAAAGCTCTGGAATAAGCTCGCGTGTTCGCGTCTTGCGCGCAATCTTAACACAACGATCTACAATAAACGCGAAGCTTCTAGAAAAATGAGGTGCGGTTAGCGCTGAGCATTGCTCACAGTCTTTGTGGGCGTAAGCCGAATACAGCACAAGTATAATACAAAACGCGCGTGACAATATCAAGCTAACGAAACGGCCGCGAGCACGCCATCAACATGGCATGTCATGTAAATCATGTTGTTCATGACATGCACGTCATTATTTGGAAAAAACCACCTTTCATTTATGTTTGTCATACAGTCACGTCACTCAATCCCAAATTTGGTGTATATCAAGCTGACGAAACGGACGCGAGCGCGCCATGAGCGTGGCATGTAAATCGTACTTTTCATTAGAAGTTAGTCATGATTTTCATGATATGACCAGCCATTTATCTTCGTCGTACAGTCATGTTATGCCATACCAAATTTTGTATAAATCCCATTAACGATACGGCCAGGAGAGCACAAAGTCGTAGGCGGCTAGATAGATAGATAGACAGATAGATAGATAGATAGATAGATAGATAGATAGATAGATAGATAGATAGATAGATAGATAGATAGATAGATAGATAGATAGATACGCTCAAAGTCGCCGGAGTTCGCTAAGAAATGCTTCGCATTTAATAGTAATATCTGGGGTTTTACGTGACAAGACCACGATATGATAATGAGGCCCGCGGTATAGGAGAACTCCGGAAATTTTGATCATCTGGCGTTCTTTATGTTGCTTTGACATCGCACAGTACATGCGGTCCTCTACCATTTCGCGTCCATCGAAATGCGACCACCGCGGCCGGGATCGAACCTGCGCCTTTCAGGTCACCAGCCGACCTCCATGGCCGTTATGCCGTCGCGGCGGCATATCTACAGTGTCTCCACAGCCACCATTGTCCCCCGTGAAAAAAAAAAAAGCATGGAATAAAATTCTAATAAAGAGTTCAAGGCAGGGAGCTACCATCTCTCCAATGCTATTCACCGCGTGTTAACAGGAGGTTTTCAGAGCGTTGGATTGCGGACAGCATGCGATAGCAGTTAAAGGAGAGTAGCTTAGTAACATGCGATTCGCTTGTGATAATTGCCATGTTTAGTAAGTCGGGAAAACTATTGCAAATCATAATTACTGAATTAGACAGGGAAAGCAGAGCGGTGGGTCAGAAAATTAATATGCAGGAAAATAAAGCAATGTTCAGCAGTCTCCGAAGAGAAGAGTGGTTTGCGATGCCTATCAAAACACTGGAAGTGGTAAAGGAATACGTCTGTTTAGGGAAGGTAGTGACCGCAGATACGAACCATGAGAATGAAGTAACCAAAAGTATGTTGTAGTGTGCATTTGGCACGTATTCTGAGATAATGATTGGCAGTTTACCACTATCTCTCAAGAGAAAAGCGAATGGTAATTTACCACTATCTCTCAAGGTAATGCAGCGAGAAGACAAGATAACTGGTGGCAATTGAAAGTAAGAGCCTGCATTCTAACAGTAGGCAAGCGCGCGAACGGGAGGCATAAAGTTAAATGGGCAGATGAGATTCAGAAGCTGCCGGCGCTAACGTGGGCGCAGCCTGCACAGGACCGGGTTGATTGGAGAAACATGGGAGTGGCATATACCGTACAATTAGCGTAGTCATGTTGCGTAGTCGTGATGATGATCACACACTTGTGAATCGTGAATGCGAAAGTATCATTTCACGATTCTTACACAGTCGCAAATATATATATATATATATATATATATATATATATATATATATATATATATATATATATATATATTTGCGACTGTGTAAGAATGGTGAAATGATACTTTCTACTTTCGCATTCACGATTCACAAGTGATATATATATATATATATATATATATATATATATATATATATATATATATATATATATATATATATATATATATATATATAATGTATTTTTACAACGCCAAAAGTGTGTCAAGAGGCCAATCAGGTTTCGCCTTAGCGAAGTATATGGGGCAGCGATAGCACGAATACAAGGACGAGAAAAAACAGGACACGCGCTGACAGGACACAGACAGCGCATGTCCTGTGTTTTCTCGTCCTTGTATTCGTTCTCGCGCTGCCCCATATACTGCACTATGAAACCTAACCAACTAGCCCACCTTTCCCTTATTCGCCTTAGCGTGTTTAGTGAATGAAACACGTGCTTAGGTTTTATTTATTTATTTATTTATTTAATTATTTTATTTTATTTATTTATTTATTTATCTCAAATGCACTCAAGCGCTTGGGCATTCTACAGGGGAGTACGGTACATGGGTACAACAATAAGAAGAATACTGATGTTTCAGCGAACACTTTCAAAAACATTTAAAGGTTGGCTGTTAGGTATTGTACAATTCTAGCTCGTCAGCTGGTTTACGAGAAGAGGCTGAAATTACTACACAAAAAATTGAAAGGCTTAGTCCACTAACTAACGAAAATTTACTAATTGTGATCTTAACTAATTGAATTATCGGCCACATTTCAATTCCCAATGTTTAGCCGTGGAGTTCTCAAGGCAACCTGGAACGAATTTTTATGATGCCACTAGTTTCGAGGTATTACCTAATTCGTGAACATTACAGAGAAAGGCATTGCCATTCGAATTATATTCTTAACAAAACATCCTTTCATGTAATGAAGCCCAACATTAAGTCTAACACGATGTACTTCTTCGACACTGATCTCCACGCTCCTTAGCCTAAGTGCGCATATCGTGTGCCAGCCACAGTGCGTCGCAACATCGCACAAGTGACACGGCTCAACACGGCGTCATACAAACCTCGAACTGCCGATGGGTCTCACCGATCGATATTGAAAAAAAAAAGACGGCTCAATTGCCTAGTTTTTGCGTAGACTATGGCTTGCTGAACAAGATCACACGTAAGGACATTTATCCCTATAGCCACTAATAGACGACGCCGCGACTGCTGGCATGGAGCATAGTTTTTTTTAATGCGAATGCATTTCTTCGTCGGGCTATGTCAGGCGGCGTTGTCCGGCGTTGTCCGCGCGCCGGCAGGTGTTATCTCTCCGCTCTCACTCCCTCTCCCATAGCAACAGCTGCGGGCGCGCGCGCTTCTCCTCGCCCCTAGTAACCGGAGCAGGTGGTGCGGGCGGAATAGCGGAGAGTGAGTGGAGAGGAGGAGCGCTCTCTGGTGTGTGAGGGTGCTCGCATCGCGGGAGCTCGGCGGAGCTCCCGCGATAAAAAAGAAAAAAAACAGGCGCTGCGCCGTGCTCCCGACCGGGCTGCAGAAATTAGGCGCCTTTTCCTTCTTCGAACCACAACCACCATATATAAATGGAGTGAAGCGCGCGCGAAATGCATTCGCATTTCCTCACGATTCCCTTCGGGGAGGTGAGGCATTTTTTTCTCTCTCTCTCTATTCGTTGGACCTGCGCTCCGGCTGCTTGCAGCCCCGATGGCTGTACTTGACCACCGCTAACCAGCCTTCGTTAGATTAGATAGAGCTGATAGAGCTCAGTGGTAGAGCATCGGACGCGTTATTCGAAGGTCGCAGGTTCGGATCCTGCCGGTGGCAAGTTATCTTTTCGTCCACTTTCATTTCTTCACGTTTACATTACAATTACTTCTAATATAGCTTCCCCTATACTTTCCTTGGCATCTTTGTCTGTTAGTTCTCATTAATACTGTGTTTAACAAAGCAAACGAGCCCTTAAGTTTACAATTCCTTCCTTTATATATATATATATATATATATATATATATATATATATATATATATATATATATATATATATATATATATATATATATATTTGCGACTGTGTAAGAATCGTGAAATGATACTTTCGCATTCACGATTCACAAGTGTGTGATCATCATCACGACTACGCAACATGACTACGCTAATTGTACGGTATATGCCACTCCCATGTTTCTCCAATCAACCCGGTCCTGTGCAGGCTGCGCCCACGTTTAGCGCCGGCAGCTTCTGAATCTCATCTGCCCATTTAACTTTATGCCTCCCGTTCGCGCGCTTGCCTACTGTTAGAATGCAGGCTCTTACTTTCAATTGCCACCAGTTATCTTGTCTTCTCGCTGCATTCCCTTGAGAGATAGTGATAAATTACCATTCGCTTTTCTCTTGGGAGATAGTGGTAAACTGCCAATCATTATCTCAGAATACGTGCCAAATGCACACTACAACATACTTTTGGTTACTTCATTCTCATGGTTCGTATCTGCGGTCACTACCTTCCCTAAACAGACGTATTCCTTTACCACTTCCAGTGTTTTGATAGGCATCGCAAACCACTCTTCTCTTCGGAGACTGCTGAACATTGCTTTATTTTCCTGCATATTAATTTTCTGACCCACCGCTCTGCTTTCCCTGTCTAATTCAGTAATTATGATTTGCAATAGTTTTCCCGACTTACTAAACATGGCAATATCACAAGCGAATCGCATGTTACTAAGCTACTCTCCTTTAACTGCTATCGCATGCTGTCCGCAATCCAACGCTCTGAAAACCTCCTGTTAACACGCGGTGAATAGCATTGGAGAGATGGTAGCTCCCTGCCTTGAACTCTTTATTAGAATTTTATTCCATGCTTTTTTTTTTCATGAGGGACAATGGTGGCTGTGGAGACACTGTAGATATGCCGCCGCGACGGCATAGCGGCCATGGAGGTCGGCTGGTGACCTGAAAGGCGCAGGTTCGATCCCGGCCGCGGTGGTCGCATTTCGATGGACGCGAAATGGTAGAGGACCGCATGTACTGTGCGATGTCAAAGCAACATAAAGAACGCCAGATGATCAAAATTTCCGGAGTTCTCCTATACCGCGGGCCTCATTATCATATCGTGGTCTTGTCACATAAAACCCCAGATATTACTATTAAATGCGAAGCATTTCTTAGCGAACTCCGGCGACTTTGAGCGTATCTATCTATCTATCTATCTATCTATCTATCTATCTATCTATCTATCTATCTATCTATCTATCTATCTATCTATCTATCTATCTATCTATCTATCTATCTATCTATCTATCTAGCTATCTATCTATCTATCTATCTAGCCGCCTACGACTTTGTGCTCTCCTGGCCGTATCGTTAATGGGATTTATACAAAATTTGGTATGGCATAACATGACTGTACGACGAAGATAAATGGCTGGTCATATCATGAAAATCATGACTAACTTCTAATGAAAAGTACGATTTACATGCCACGCTCATGGCGCGCTCGCGTCCGTTTCGTCAGCTTGATATACACCAAATTTGGGATTGAGTGACGTGACTGTATGACAAACATAAATGAAAGGTGGTTTTTTCCAAATAATGACGTGCATGTCATGAACAACATGATTTACATGACATGCCATGTTGATGGCGTGCTCGCGGCCGTTTCGTTAGCTTGATATTGTCACGCGCGTTTTGTATTATACTTGTGCTGTATTCGGCTTACGCCCACAAAGACTGTGAGCAATGCTCAGCGCTAACCGCACCTCATTTTTCTAGAAGCTTCGCGTTTATTGTAGATCGTTGTGTTAAGATTGCGCGCAAGACGCGAACACGCGAGCTTATTCCAGAGCTTTCGCGACAACCAGCGATAAGACTGGAATATTCGATGACACGCGTATAAATGCCGACGCGCTTCACCGCTTGTCAGTTGATCGACGGCCGACGCTCCGTTCGCCGCTATCAGTGCCAGTGTGTATTGCTGTAATCTGACTTTCAGTTTACCGGCCACAAGTTCGGCCTAATAAACAGTTTCATCTTGAACATACCGACTGCTGCTTGGGTCAACGTCACGACCACGTGACAATATAGACCAAACTTGGTATTGAGTGACGTGACTGTATGACGAACATAAATGACAAGTGGTAATATGGAAATCATGACTTGTCATGTGCGACATGACTTGCATGCCACGCTCATGGCGCGCTCGCGGCCGTTTCGTTAGCTTGATATACAGCAAATTTGGTATTGAGTGACGTGACTGTATGACGAACATAAATGACAAGTGGTAATATGGAAATCATGACTTGTTATGTGCGACATGACTTGCATTCCACGCTCATGGCGCGCTCGCGACCGTTTCGTTAGCTTGATATACACCAAATTTGGTATTGAGTAACATGACTGTATAACGAACATAAGTGGCAGGTGATAATATGAAAATCTTGGCATGCATGTTATCTACAACGCCATTTACATACCACGCTCATGGTGCGCTTGGGTCCAGTTCGCTAGCTTGATATACACCAAAATTGGTATTGCGCGACGTGACTGTATGACGAACATAAATGACAGGTCCTAACATGTAAAACACGACATGCAAATTATGTAAAGCATGATTTGCTCCTTCCTGGCTGCTTCGCATTACATCGATTCCCACAATACGTGGGATCTGCCGGCTTTTCTTATTATTCTTATTAATTTTTCGTTCATTAACAAATCATACCAGAGCATAGGCGTGCGCACGAGGGGGGGCAGAGGGGGTGGCCGCCCCCCCCCTAGTCACCTAAGAGAAGGGGGGCGCAAATTCTGCCCCCCTACATTGACTTAATAGGGAGGGGGGGCTGCGATGAACCTTCGCCCCCCCCCCCTGCCCCCCCCCCCCCCTGAAGGGGGAACCCTGCGCACGCCTATGTACCAGAGGGCGCTCGAATGATGATGTTCAGATAGTGTTTTTGGAGCCGGTGACCGGAAAATCTGTAGCGCTAGCACATGTGCGTCATCATGTGTGCTATTGCGCCGATTTGTGTGTACCGCGAGCCAAGACCTTCTAGAACGATTACGTTGTACTTCAATAGTCATAATAATTTTTGGGGCCCAACGTCCCAAAACGACCGTGTGATGAGAGACGCCGCAGTGGAGGGCTCTCAAAATTTGAGACAATGACTGAGACTGAGACAATGACATGCCTAGGGTAGCCTGCTGCCTCCAAACGTGCCACTTGTTCACTTGGTGGATGAGAGCCTCCAAAAACAAGTGGCACGTTTGGAGGCAGCAGGCTACCCTAGGCATGTCATTGTCTCAGTCGCCGAGGGTCTGCATCGTAAGAGGAAGTCTGTCTCGGGTCACAGTGAAGGGCAGGGAACGGAACTTGAGAATACCGCCAAAGAAAAGGTGGCTGTAATCCCGTACCTTCACAAATTGTCTCACAATTTAAAGAAGGTCGGGCAGCGGTCCGGAGTTAAGGTAGTGTTTTCAGCTCCAAGCAAGCTTTTAAGTTTGTGCAAGTTGAGCTGTCCAACAAGGAAGCGGAAACCTGCCTGCCCCATCAGACACAAAAACGCTTACGTTTCCTGCACTAGAGGCGTGGTCTACAGAATTCCTCTTTCATGCGGTAGGCATTACGTAGGCCAGACTGGCAGATGCCTCAACGTCCGCCTGCAGGAGCACAACAACAAAATCAGGAACACTGCCATTGACGGACACCTCGCTAGCCATTGCAAGAAATGTGACGCGAGGCCGCAGTGTGTTCCATTGTTCAGTCAGACAGTTGTACTGTATCGGCACCGTGAACAGACGACCAGAGAAATCGTAGAGGCGGCAGAGATAGCGAGGGCAGGTAACAGATGTGTCAGTACCCCCTCTATCCTGCTATCTGTTAAGGAACATGAATTCTTGGCATAGACACGTGTCCATTCTTGCTGTCTTTACTTTTCCTTTTCTTCCTTTTCCTTTTCTTTCGCGATGAACAACATCGAGATCATTTTTAGCGGCTCAGGTACGCTTATTGATCACGCGCTCTCTAACTTGCTTGACCCACCAGAGGCGAAAGTTTTGCATGTCGACATTAGTTATCACTACCCCATCATTTTACGCTTCAAAAGTGATGCACAACCCTGTTCCTCTTCACACTCCAAATATGTCTTAGACAAAGACGGCTTCGTAAGGACTGTAAGTAATACTAACTGGTCCGAAATTAAGTCGCTAAACGATCCACAGAAAGCCTTCTCTACGTTTATTTCACTAATTACATCGTATATACGAAAGTTCACTTCCAAAAAAAAAATGTAAAAAACTTATTGCTTTTTCCCACAATCCATGGATATCGCAACAGCTATTAGCTGAAATGCGCAAACGGGATAATTTATATAGGAAAACTAAAAAACAACCATTTAACAAGAACTTACGTGCCCGATACAAGAGCTTCTGTAGTACTCTTAACTTAAAACTTAAAAATGCCAAAAAGTTTTATTTTGAACAAAGAATCCTACAGGCAGCTAACAACACTAAAAAGAAATGGGAGATTGTCAACTCCTTTTTAAATAGGAACACCCGGCAAGATGACGTACGTCGAATTTTAATTGAGGGAATAGAACTCACTTCTCCTTCGGATATAGCTGAGGCTTTCAGTAGTTTCTTCTTCCCTGAAAATTCAAATAATTTTCCTACACAAATCATCAACACGAATCGTCTACCCCATTCATTCTTTTTATTTCCTACTACACCAGATGAAATAACTGCTGTTATAGGTAACCTAAAATTGACAAGTGCTGGAATAGATGAGATCCATCCTGCTAACATAAAATCCATTGTGCATCTAATATCGGACATATTTTCCTTTATTGTTAATTTAATATTTAAGAATGGTGTGTTCCCCTGTGAACTTAAGCGTGGCAAAGTAATACCTGTACTAAAAAAAGGCGACAGATCACTATTACATAACTACCGACCCATTTGTATTTTGCCCTTCTTTGGAAAAGTTATTGAGAAACTAATTGAAACACGATTAACAAAATATCTCTCTAAGTTTAATATCCTCTCCTCTTCTCAGTTTGGTTTCCGCCATGGATACTCAACAGAGATGGCGCTTATTCATCTTACTGATCAGCTAAAAAAATTAATCGACGAAGGATATCTAGTGGCCTCAGTATTCATCGATCTAACAAAAGCATTTGACAGTATAAATCATAGTATTCTGTTCACTAAACTCGAGTCAATTGGCATTTGCGGGCCTGCTCTTTCATTACTAAAAAGCTACTTACACAACAGAGTTCAAGTTGTTTCTATTTCCAATATTTATTCTCAACAGCGAACTACTAACATAGGAGTGCCCCAAGGCTCTATTCTGGGGCCACTTCTGTTTTTAATTTATATTAATGATTTACCTAATTGTCTCTCTTCGACCCAATGCATTTTGTACGCCGATGATACGACCATATTCACCTCTCATAAAGATATCTCATCTCTAGTAAATATTTTGAATGCTGACTTAGAAAATATTTTAAAGTGGTGTAAAACCAACATGTTATCTATTAATGCTACTAAAACCAAATTTGTTGTATTTACTTCACATCAGCGAAACTTAATATCAATACCACATATCACTTTTGGTCCCCACTCCCTTTCTCCCAGCTCATGTTCTTCCTTTCTTGGCATTCTTCTTGATAATAACTTAAAATATCAGCATCATATTGCTGACATAAAAAACAAAATAGCATACGGTATACGCGTTTTAATTAAAACTCGCCCTTACTTCTCACGCACCACATTGCTGTCTCTTTATCACTCTTTCGTCCATTCTCATTTTACGTATGGTATAATATGTTGGGGAAATACTTACAATACTCATATTGCATCTCTCCAGATTGTCCAGAACCATGCTATTAGAATAGTCACGTGCAGCTCTCGCCTTTCCAATGCCAAATCTCTACTTCGCGAGAATAACATCCTTACCATTACTGAACTCACTAAATACAACCTAGGTATTTTTTTCCACAGACTTATTAATAACGAACTTCCGCCGGCCACTTTCCCGTCTTCTAATCTTATGATTTATAGTACTACTCGCTTCGCATTAAACAATAATTTTCTTTTGCCCAGAATTCGTACTAATTACGGTAAGCAAACTGTAACATTCACTTCCATTTCCTTATGGAACACTCTACCGCTTATCATGAAAACTACAACATCATTACATCAATTTAAGAAAGAGCTAAAAATATACTTACTTCACGCAGACTAACCAGAAGAGTTACTGTTCCTATTCATTGTGTGCTTTATTGTGCAGTGTATCTTGTATAAGGTTATTAAACTGATGTACGCTTGATTTTTTTTTGTTTTTTTGTTGGTTTTTGTTTCTTACAATTTTTTTGTGACATGTTAAAACCATGCTATTTATTGTAATTACTTGTGCATTTTTACGGTTTTTATGTTTTTTACTTCACTACTATCTCTCGCTACTGTTGCTATGAAGTGTTTACTACCTCAATTGTCTTTGTACAGGAGGTCCCGATGCAGTCTCTTGACTATGGGACCTCCTTCTGTATACTAAATGCCTGTAACTTTGCCCAAACTTTAATAAAAATTGATTCTGATTCTGATTCTGATTCTCTTTTCTTTATTGCAGCTTCAAAGGGTGCTTATATACGCCCTGTTTCAGCAATAAAACTTCAGTTGATAGTGTGCGCCTGTCCTGGTATCTTTCTTGTCCCGTGTTCTTTTTTGCGCTATGGTTTACGAAGAACGATGAACAACCAACAAGCCCAAACGTTCTCCCTTTTGAAGCGTCCCGTATGTAGGCGGCCTACTCGCAATGCGTGAACGCAGCAACGACAACTTCGGTTATCTATGCATTCGCGAACACTGTGAAACACATAACATGTCCTGCAGCGAAAAACAGTGAAGGAAATGCGCAGTACTCACAGAGCAAATACTAGACGCACTGGTGGGCTCCCAGCCGTCTCGATTTATTTGAGCGAGCCAGAGTAGCCGTCGGCCCGGGCTCGCTGGAAGCGGAACATTCGCAAGCCCTTTCTGTTGTGGTTAGTGCACAGCGGTACGCAGCAATCAGGCATTCTCAGTCTTCACCGGCAGCGTTTAACACGCTATCGCTACGTTCGGCGCCGCATGGTCGATGATTAAACGGAACCGGGCGTAGACACAGTGCGGGCACCAACATGGCACGATAGCGCGGCGCCGCTGTCTGGCAGCATTGTATTTTGGCGGGCGGCGGTGCGTTGGCGGCATGTAGCGGGTCAAAGGCTGACATCACCCTAAAACGCCCGGTCATGTAGGCTCCCTACAAAAGATAAAAGTCATGCGGCACGTGGTGGAAGACACGCGAACTAAACGCCGATGTCCGTGAAAGCTGGATCTGGTCCAGAGTTGTGTTCTGTCCTAACTACCACAGCTGAATGCCGGATATATTTCAGGCATCTGTTCTATTAACAAGCCTGTACCAGAGTAGATACGTGGCTCTCTCTACGTGAAAGTGCCCTTTAGGCTTTGGACATCACTATTGCAGATTGCATATTTTGATGCAACAAGAATTCCAGTATCTTCCTTAATGTACATTTCTAAAATATCCTTGAACAATCCATTTCCCTCTTCAAGTGGTACATCCTTCGGTCATTTTGCTGTGTTGCTTCTGAAATGGCAATAAAAGTTACAATATGGAAAGCTCGCGCTTAAAAAACGGGGACAAGAAGGGACGTACGACACACGATGCGCTACTAACACCAAGTTTTTATTGCAGCAAGGCAATAACTAGAAAATCCAGGCCTCCAGTGCATGCGCAGTCACCATCATCATAAGAAAGAAGAAAAAAGAGTGATAATGCTCACAAGGTGAACTCGTCATGAATGAAATAAAGCACTAGCTGTAAAATACACGTGAACTTTATGATGCTTCATCTAAAAAACTAATCTCTTTCTTGCTTAGTGCCAACGAAGCTGTGCTAACACATGTGTCGCCTTTACTGATGATTGCACGTGCTTCAAAAATGAGGCGTGCGAACTCTTGGCGATAACAAGCGAGAATTTTGCAAGATGAAAAGTCCGGAGAACACCCGCACTCAGCGCAATGAAGGGCCATGTTGCTTTCCTGCTTGTGGCTTAAATTGTTCGCGTGTTCCCTCAGTCGAGTGTTGATGCATCTCCCCGTCTGGCCGATGTACGTTCGAGGCAGGTAGGCTTCACCAAGAATTGTCTAGAAAGCATCGTCGCAAGCAGCGTCCCGCAACACCAAGTTGAGCACTTCATGCGTTCCGAACAGCGCACCACCGCTCAGGTGACTGAATTTTTGTGGAGAAGGATGGTGTCGTTCCTACCAAGAAAACCTGCCGCGAGATGCACTCCCCAGGAAGTGTACATGTTTGGAGGGCCCAAAGTCTCCAAAGAAGCCTTGTGCACGTTGCAGTTGGGGCCTAAGTACAGCCTTCAGCTGGCCTTGGACAAACCCGAACTTCTTTCTTTGGTGAGAAGCACGGCTTCGAAAGCTGATGAAGAAGACCGGCAAAATTGCATATCAGAGGGCCTGGATCTGCTGCCGAAAAAAAACAACCAGAGGTACGCTCCAAGCGCGGCGTGTCGTCTCGTCCTTGCGGAGGGAAAACTTGAAGCTGCTACTTTCCGACAAGGATGGAGGATTCGCTATCTTCACCAAGGGAGAGTATGAGCGGAGGACAAAAGAAGCCATCGCAGAAAACTTCTGCAAGGCCCCAGAACAGACGCTTTCCAGGTTAAAAAAAGTGGCAGTGGATCTTTGCGAGAAGCTGAATCTTGGAACTTTGAAGAACGAAGTCGCCAAGAGCGCCAGCTCAAGTTTGAAAATTTTCTTCAGCGCGAAGACCCACAAAGACGGTTGTCCCCTTAGGTCCATCATTTCCGAACGAGGCTCTTGGCAGCTGTCCTTGGGAAAGTTCCTCTTGAAAGCCCTCCGCACTCTCAACGTTCATGACCCGTTTTTGCTGCGCAGCACAAAAGGCTTCACGGACCACCTCCGGGTGAACAACGAGGCCAACCTTGAAGGGTTCTCGATAGACATCAAGGATCTTTATTATTCTTTACCCCAAACCAGTTTGTGCCGTGTTCAGCATGCCATCGAAAAAACAAGAAGCGTGAAGTTCCAGAATAACGTGGGAGTCAGCTTGGACAGTTTCTTGGAGCTGCTACTGTGCTACCTCCAGTCTGCCGTTTTCACCTTCAACGATGAAGTGTTGGTGCAGAAAAAGGGAGTCTGTATAGGGTCTTGTCTCGCGCCAGTACTTAGCGACCTTTTGTTGGCGAGCATGGACAGACGCCTCGAGGTTGAACTTTCTGGGCCGAGTGCGCATCGTGTGTTCCGTTACGTGGACGACTTCCTCATCCTGTTCCGTAAGACTGACTCTGACTTCTCTTCTCAAGTAACGTCCATTACTGAGCTTCTTCGATTTACCAAGTCCCGGACCAGCTGCCGGCGGCCCGCGGACGCCTCGGCTCATAGATAGCTACGTCACATTCAGCCATTGTCACGTGATCCAAAAGTCCCGAGTAGACTCGGGCCGTCTGCGCGCTATGTGCGCTCTTGATGTAAGGTCCCTCTATTATCTTGATGCTGGCCGCGTCCGCTACGGCGTCTGCTACGCCGTCTGCTCAGTCCATGGTTGCGACAGCGGCCACCACGCCGACCCAATACCGACCTCAGCAGCAGTTAGATAGTGAATTATACCCATTTCCGTTGTGACACACCTTACTGTAAGTGAACTACTCGATCGCGCGCGCATCGAAGACGCGCGTGGCCGTTCCACCGCTATTTCTCCTGGCGAGCATCGCGTGTGTTTGCCCGACCTTCGGGAATACGTACATGCTCGACGCTGTTCAGAACGCCGACGACTAGAACAGGGTGCGCAAACAATACGAAATCCGGAAACGTACCAGAAGCGGAGAGAAAAGCAAAGAGAGAGCAAGAGCGGGTCGAAAATTTGCAGGGTCTAACTTAAAATGGCCGCACGCGTGACGCACCGCCATGCGCACCGCGCCGTCGTCCGCCAGCTGCCAGAAAGAAATCGTTCGGACAGTCCCGGGCCGTCCGCAGGCCGCCAGGCACGCGAAAAACGAACATGCATCCGAGCGGTCCCGGACCAGTGGGCGGAGCTTCCGGTTGGTCCCCGAGAAAAACGAATGCGGCGCCGGCGTCCGGGGCCGTCCGGAACCGTCCGGGACGTGTAAATCGAAGAAGCTCACTGCCGTCTTTAGCCGGGTTTTAGCTGAGTTCACCCTGACCACTGAGGTTCCGACGCAGGGCGAGCTACGTTTTCTCGACACCAGCCTTACGTTTCGCGGCGATCATGTTTGTTGGCAGTACGCCCCGCGCTCAAAAACCACCAGGCCTGCCCGGAACGCGCAGCACAGCCACAGCGAAAGCTGGGAGAGCGGCCTTTCTAGAGCCCTTTTTAAACACTCTTGGGACAACTACTACAAGCGCACTTGCATGGTACCCACTACGCCTTAAATCATCATAATTTTTATGTAGTGGGGAAGCGTCTACTATGCCATGATTCGTCATTCTTTATAAGAGCGCGGTACCCGCTACACTCTTGTAACGCAATATGTGCACTTTGTTGATGCTGTGGCTGACGACGATGAAGAGTTATGCCTGAGGCTTTTGTAATGGGTTGGAGCATTGAACGACCCACTCGTTACGCAATTCGCACTGTGTGACGCCTGGTTCTTACTTTGCTGTTCTCAAACGCTTTACAACACAAGTTAACGCGATTGCTTACCCGACGTGAAGCCTGCATAGGGTCAGTTTGCACCGCAGTTTCAAGCAGGGGCGTAGCTCAGTGGTAGAGATTCATCGTGAACTTGGTTAACAGCGCAACACTAGACGCACGGACACAAGGAAGGACCAAATGAACAACACGGCGCTGACTGTCAACTGATTTTTATTGAAAATTGAATTGTTAAACATATACAGGGTGTTTTTTTTAAGCAATACAGATTTTAAATGAGAAGCATTTCTTGGCGAACTTCGGTGAGTTTGAGCGTATCTATCTATCTAGCTATCTATCTAGCCGCCTACGACTTTGTGTTCGCCTGGCCGTATCGTTAATGAGATTTATACCAAAATTGGTATTTCAAAACATGAATGTATGTCGAACATAATTCACTGGTCATATCATGAGAATCATGACTAACTAGTCATGAAAAACATGATTTACACGCCATGGCCGTAGTGCTCATACGGCCGTTTTCTTAACTTGACATACCCAAAAATTGGTACGATGAGACATTTGTGCATGAGCAACATAAATGACAGCTGGTAATATGAAAATCATGACTTGCATGTCATGTACAACATGATTTACATGCCACGCTTATGATGCGCTTACGGCCGTTTCGCTAGCTTGATATACACCAAATTTGGTATTGGTCGTCGTGAGTATATGACGAACATAAATGCCAAGTCGTAATATGGAAATCATGACATGTCATGTGCAACATGACTTGCATGCTACGCTCATGACACGCTCGCGGCCATTTCGTTAGCTTGATATACATCAAATTTGGGATTGAGTGACGGGACTGTATGACGAACATAAATGACAAGTGGTAATATGGAAATCATGACTTGTCATGTGCCACATGACTTGCATACCACGCTCATGGCGCGCTCGCGGCCATTTCGTTAGCTTGATATACATCAAATATGGGATTGAGTGACAGGACTGTATGACGAACATAAATGACAAGTGCTAATATGGAAATCATGACTTGTCATGTGCCACATGACTTGCATGCCACGCTCATGGCGCGCTCGCGGCCGTTTCGTTAGCTTGATATACACCAAACTTGGTATTGAGCGACGTGACTGTATGACGAACATAAATGACAAGTGGTAATATGGAAATCACGACATGTCATGAGCGACGTGACTTGCATTCCACGCTCATGGCGCGCTCGCGGCCGTTTCGTTAGCTTGATATACACCAACTTTGGTATTGAGTGACATGACTGCATAACGAATATAAGTGGCAGGTGGTAACATGAAAATCTTGGCATACATGTCATCTACAACGCCATTTACATGCCACGTTCATGGTGCGCTTGCGTCCAGTTCACTAGCTTGATATGCACCAAATTTGGTATTAAGTGACATGATTGTATAACGAACATAAGTGGCAGGTGGTAACATGAAAATCTTGGCATGCATGTAATCTACAACGCCATTTACATGCCACGCTGATGGTGCGCTTGCGTCCAGTTTGCTAGCTTTATATACACCAAAATTGGTCTTGCGCGACGTGACTCTATGACGAACATGAATGGCAGGTCCTAACATGTAAAACATGGCATGCAAATTATGTAAAGCATGATTTGCTCCTTCCTGGCTGCTTTGCATTACATCGATTCCCACAGTACGTGGGATCTGCCGGATGTTTATTTCCTTAAAGAACTATAATAGTTAGGCACTTGTCGCCTTCACAGCCAATTTCCAGAAGATTCTGCCACTAATTAGATCACTGAGAAATGGTTAATTAACAAAAAATATTTTCATTAACTTTTTATTTATCAATTTTAGGGCGGTTGTCTATATGGCGAAGTTGTTCTATGTCACAATATATGGCGAGCCTCATTTTTAAAAATCGAAAATATCGCATGTAGTTTGAAAGATCCATCGTCGAATTTCCACACCGCGGTGCCGGAGATACCGAAACTGGCGCACCGGGTGCGGCGGAAGGGCGGTCCACGTGCTGCGTCAAGCAGGAATTCGACGATGCATCTTGGCAGGAATTCGTCAAGCAGGAATTTGACGATGGATCGCGTGTAGTTTGAGAGATCCATCGTCGAATTCCTGCTTGACGCAGCTCGTGGACCGCCCTTCCGGCGCACCCGATGCGTCAGTTTCGGTATCTCCGGCACCGCGGTGTTTAAATTCGACGATGGATCTCTCAAACTACACGCGATATTTTCGATTTTTAAAAATTAGGCTCGCCATATATTGTGACATAGAACAACTTTGTTATATACACAACCACCCTCTAAATGATAATTAAAAATTTTAATTCAATTATTTTTGTTAATTAGACATTTTGACTGCTCTAATTAGTGGCAAAATCTTTCCGCCTCGGCCAAGAAATTGGCTGCGAAGGCGAAAAATGCCTAACTATTATACTTTTTTAAGGAAAAATCTGTATTTCTTAAAAAAAAAACACCCTGTATATAGAAAGTGCAAAAACCCGGGACATGCGCAAGACACAAGGAAACATTCCGGCAGCGTCGTCATAAATACAGATATTCAAGATCGGCACAAATAATCAAATTCCTTCTCATGCAGAAAAACGGATGCTTCAGTGATACAGCTCGTCTCTAATCGATATGTTATAGGCCTCAGCAATATCTCTTGTCAATAGGTTCGCGTGTTTAAAAATGACGGTGGTTTTTTTAAAGATAGGACGACACCCACAGCCAGACAACACGTGTAAAATATTTTATTTTGATTTTAAAGTTTTCGTCCCTGAGCATCTGCACGCGAGCCCCACTGCAATGGACATTATCCCGACGAGTCAAGTCAGTTCCTGAATTTGCGAGCTCTGCGTCCTGCGTGCAGCCTAAATCGCAGAAATCGCTCTCAGGGTCACTGGACGACAATTCAATCATCGTTGTTTACGTGCACCACGAGCAGATGACAGATTTGCCGTTAGTACGTCGCCAGTTGCTGTCTTCCCGTGACGTCACACTGCTGTGAAACGTCACTGAGAAGCGGCCCCCCTCGATACCGAAACCGAAATGGCTTTTTTATGGTAGCGGTATTAAAACTATATCCAATGCATTCCCAAGCACGACGACACTCTTTACGTTTCTCGACACCAGTAGATTTATTTAAAACAACAATCCGAAAATTTTTAAAATTCGTGTCAGTACTCCTTTAAAGATAGGACGACACCCACATGACCTGCAATGATCCGGCAGATGAAGTCGCGCAGCCTCTTGAAGTGAGAGCTCATGCTCTCTCAGCCAAACATTGACACACCGTTTCGTTTGCCCTACGTACTCCCCACCACATGATAATGGAATGACATACACAACTTCTTTAACAGAGGCGATGAACTTGTTCCTATGATTAACAGTGCACTTGCCTTTTCCCTGCTTGTCCTTCAGGGCATTGTTAATCATCGGGCAGATGCGGCCTATCTTATGTTTCGCCGAAAAACGAACGTCGACGCCGTACCTAGAACCTACGTTCTTGAGCCCGTGCGCTAGTCTATGTACGTAAGGAAACACTGCACTTTTTCTTTTTTCCTCAGATTTAGTATTATCAGCTTGACTTTTTACGTGTTTGACGTTACGAACGATACGTTCACATACAAATGAAACTACAGAATCAGGGTAACCCGTGTCCATTAGGCGATTTACCTGATCACGAAAAGCGGATTCGGCCATGTGTACACACGATTTCTTCAGACACGCATTTGGGATGGTCTTCGCAGTGGCTCTCTTGACGACCTTAGAATGACCGGATTTGAAGTTTAGGATATGCTTAACAGACCTGGGGTCATATTTACAGCAGACATGATTTTCCCCAAAGGTTAGTCCTAGGTCTAGAAACTGTAGTTCGTTAGTTTTAGGAACTTCGTAAGTAAAGGCGAGGCCCATACCATGCTGCCTGAATAACGTGAGAATTTTATCAAGACCCTCGCGGTGAATGCCAGTATTAAAAAATATAACAAAATCATCAACATAGCGGAAAACGCCACTGCACAGATTAGCAAGATGACCTTCTAGTTGCCTGTCTATATAACCTAAAACAATGTCACTGATGATAGGAGCCACGCACGACCCTATGCACACCATTAATCTTTGGACATAAAGATCCCCTCGCCATGAAACAAAAGTGTTTTCCAAGTAAAAAGAAAGAAGTTCAAGAAAAGCTTCCAAAGAAACACCACAACCATCAATCAAGGCTTCTTTCATCATTGTCATACACTATGCAGTCTCTTATGCATTTCATAACCTGCGCATGTGGAAGGAAATAATACTAAGTTCTCCACATCTACGCTGAAAGCTCCACGAATGCTAAGCGAGTTGCTATCTATGTACTCACACACAGATTCTGAATTCGGTATGCGAAAAGGGTGAATAATATTTAAGCGCACAAGGTTCTTCTGCAAATATCGCGAAACAATCAACTGCCAACTGCCTTTTTCTGAGACTATAGCTCCGAAAGGCATGTCCTCTTTGTGCGATTTCGGCGTAAAGAAAACCTGTAAGTCAAGGTTTCTTGCCTTTTTTACACCGGCCGCTAAGCGTTGCAAATTCATTTCTTCCAACATAGAAAGCGCTTTCTGTTTCACCGCAGCAGCCTCAACCCTGACTGGCTTGAAAATTTTCTGAAGTGCTTCCTCGGCCTTCTGCGAATACAGACCGGAATTCATAACAGTGAAGTAACCCTCTTTGTTGGCTAGTACTACATGCAATTTCTTTTCACAAAGAAAATGAACTAGGGGCCTTAGCGAGTCCTTGCCCCCCCCCCCCCCCCCCCCCGCCCTCTTCCTGTCCTAGCAATGGTATCAACACGTTCTGAGACACAACCTTGAACGTTCCTCCTCTTTGGCACATCTTGAGACCGCCCTCACTGTGGCCACCTTTTCAAAGGAATTCAAGTGAGGTTCAAAGCAGTACTTCGGGCCTAGACCCAGTACGCGCTCGTGTTCCTCCGGAATGGGTGTACTGCTCAGGTTAAGCACATGACCGTGTACCAGGTTTCGTTTCTTCTTCACCGGGAGCGTCGGACGAACAATAAAAAAAAGGCAAGAAACCTTGACTTACAGGTTTTCTTTACGCTGAAATCGCACAAAGAGGACATACCTTTCCGAGCTATAGTCTCAGAGAAAGGCAGTTGATTGTTTCGCGATATTTGCAGAAGAACCTTGTGCGCTTAAATATTATTGACCCTTTCCGCATACCGAATTCAGAATCTGTGTGTGAGTACGTACACTCTAAGCCGAAAAGGACCAAAATGGGGTATGACATTGGTCCTTCAGGGGACTAAATGGGCTGCCACAGATTTTGAACCAGTTTTGGACCAACTGCGGGAGTAACTACATCGGCTCAAATGTTACCCCCTAGCACTTACTCCACTTGGTTTAAATGTTGGTTCTTGTAGAATGCTCCAGGGGGACTAACAGTTGAACCGTCTGGACGAATCGAAAAAAACGGCGACCTTTCACTAGTTGGTGTCGTTCATGGTAATTCTAACTAGAGCTGTGCGCCGCCGCCTGTTTTCGTTCACGCCGCTCGTGCCGCCGCCGGAGTCCCGCGAGTGACCACGCCGCCGCCGCCGCCGAGCAAAAACTGCGGCGCGCCGCCGTTAGTCCTTTATTTTAACCTGAACGGGGAACCCGGACATAAAATATGTCACGTCACCGGGGGAGCTCTTCTCAATGTGTCCATGTAATGGACTCTCCATTTCAGCCACACCTGATTGATGGGAGCTCGGCAAACAGCACGCTTCTTCCTCTTCCTCTTCAACGTCACTTTGATCTCACGGATTTTTCACAACTCTCGACTCAAATCAGAGGAACGGAATGCGCATCAACCACAGAGGTGAAAAAAATAGGAGAGAGCACGCCTAGGATCTATTAGCGAGCCTCCTCCGAAGCCGCTATGTTCTCGGGCTCGTGTCCCAATTACCAACATCGTGCGGTCTCTTCATTGTGTCTCGTCTTTTGCGCTGTTCAATATGAATCCCTCCTCTTGTTTCTTTTCCTTTTTCTTTCCTCCTCAACGTCATTTTGATCTCACGGATTTGTCACAACTCTCGACTCAAATTTAAGGGGTGGAATGCGCAACAACCACAGAGGGAAAAAATAAGAGAGAGCACACCTAGGCTCTATAAGCGAACCTCATCTGAAGCCGCTATGTCCTCGGGCTCGCGTCACAATTACCAACATCCCTCCTCTTGTTTTAAATGCGAAGCATTTCTTTGCGTACTGCAGGCACTTTTAGCGTTTCTCTCTGCGTATCTATCTATCTATCTATCTAGCCGCCTACGTCTGGGTGATGTCGTGGTTACCCCTTTAACTTGGGGTACACCAAAATTAGTATGTGAGAATAAGATGGTTTAACGAATATGACTCGCTGGTCGTGACATGAATAATGATAATCCCGTCGCGTACGTCGTCAAACTCTTTCGGGCAATCCCTGTGGCACATACCACGGGGCGGGTATGTGCCACAGGTATGCGGGTATGTGCCACAGGTGATTGACAGTTTAGACTACCGAGGAACGGCGAGACAAACGTACTTTTAACGCCAGAGCGTTAAAAAGCTGACGTCATCAGCAGCGTTGACCGGACCAATGCAAATAATAAATGTCAGGGTCCCAACAGGAATCGAACCCAAGCATTCTGCGTGGCAATCAAGCATTCTACCACAGAGCCACGCCAGGTCTCGGAACTGCTTTTCGAGTAGACCCTAATGTTCGTGAAACGTCAATTGTCGTTGCAGTGCTGGCTATCCAATTTTATAAACATTACATATGTACTCCGATGATACAGCCGTCACGCCGGGCTAACATCAATTATAGTAAAGCGCCATCCACTGAAGTTGATATATGTTGCAGTGTCCAGGGCTACCATCCTGGCGAGCACAAGCGCTACATATCAGTTTACCGCTTCTGGTGTTGCTACTGCCCATGTTGCTGTTGGCATCGTTACGCAACTGCAAACAACTTGTTATGCAAAACATGCGACTGTGGAACATATGTCTGTGCGTGCAACATTTGTACATATCTTTAGCGTAATTTCGTAACGTTTCGCTCAATGAAACATTAAAACGCAGTCACCTTCCCTCCGAATGCTTTGCATAACATCGATTCCCAAGGTACGCGGAATCTGCCGAATTTTTCTTTTCCTTTTTCTTGGTGAGCTCATGAAAAAAAATATGAAAAGTCACGAACGCGCGCCTAGCGTCCACAAACCAACCTCTCTCGTGCTCCATGCTCTGGTCAGATTCCCAGCATGCTCCTGTTCCATTCTTTATGGCTGGGTAGTTATTCTCAGTGCCCCCCCCCCCCCCCTAGTGCACTGTTCATTTCGGCCGCAGCTGATTGGCCGGAGTTCGGAGACCAGCGCGCCCCCTTGTTCCTGGTTCTTCTTCCGCACCGTCATTTTGATGTCACGAAGCTTTCACAACTCTCGACACTAATGCGAGGGACGGAATGCGTTTCAACGCAAAGAACACAGCGCCCAGACATACGCTTCTGGGCGTACATTTCTGAGGCCGTGTATAAATTCTGATCGCTTAAGCCATCGAATTAAGTTTAATGCGGCTGCCCGTATAACGCACCTGTGAGGGTCGGTACGCATTCCCTGCATCGTTCTCAAACATCGGGAACACATTCTTGTTCAAATTCGGACTTGAGAAGTTCCCATTTCTGTAAATTTCGTCCACTTCTTACGCTGCTGGTGGGTTCGGTTCATCGACGTGGCCAAGAGCAAACATCACGGTTCACCGCTTTTTCGAGTAACTGAATGCGCTGTGCCGAAATGGACTGTGGACATGTCCTTTAGATGGACACATCAAGAATATCTACCCGGAAGTTGCATCTTTCCTCCAGAAGTCTCAACAGTGTTGTCTGACCTGAACAATGTGGAGTCCTCCAGCCTTAAAGGGCGTCGACCCAACTCGCTGGATAGCATAGCATACTCGTGAAGTCTTCGACCTATACATTTTTCATAGATAAATAAAACAGATAAGTAATATATATCGACGGGTTAATGCACTTTTTTTCTTTCATGGTTACTCGAGTAACAGTAGCGTACGCATTTGGGCTGCGCCCTGTCCTGTGTCCTTTCATGTCCCGTCGTTTTAGCGCTGTTTTTCGCTTCTGTATACTCGAGTAAGTCGATAAATGAATAGAGAAGTAAAGGCAATGAGAAACTTAAAATAACTTAGAATATCCGATATTTGAGCTAGTTGATGAGTACTCATGTTAAAATTACACGTGAAAACCCAGGCAAAAGACACATCCACGTGAAAACACTGACACAACAGTGACGTCAAGAGAGCGACCAGTGATCTCTCACGTAGACCATCACGCGCAACTGACTGACAGGTATCGCCTCTTGCCTGGGAATGCGCAGATAAGTATAAAATGTGAAGCATTTCTTTGCGTACTGTAAGCACTTCTGCGTTTCTATCTACGTATCTATCTATCTATCTAGCTATCTATCTATCTAGCCGTCTACATCTGGGTGATCTCATGATCGCCTCCTTAACTTGGGCTATACTAAAATTTGTATGGGAGGGTAAGAGGTATTGACGAATAGGTCTGGCTGGTCATGGCATGAATAACGTGAAAATCCTGTCGTATACGTCGTCAAACCCTTTCCTGCAGACACGTGTGGCACATACCCGTATACCACGGGCCGCGGTATGCGGTTATGCGCCACAGGTGTTTGACAATTTATGTCTACCGAGGAACGGCGAGGACAGACATTAGTAATTTAAAAGCGAGAGCGTTCAGAAAAACTGGCGGCGGCAGTGATGACCCGACGAATGCAAATAATAAATTTCAGGGTCCCAGCAGGAATCGAATACAAGTAATCTGCGTGGCAATCAAGTATTCTACCACAGAGCCACGCCAGGTCTCGGAACTGCTTTGGAAAAAGACCCTATGCAGGCATAATGTTGGTGAAACATCAGTTGTGGTTCCAGTGCTGGCTATCTAATTTTATAAACATTACATATGTACTGCTATGAGGCAGGCGTCATGTCGGGTTAACGTCAGTTGTGTACTTAAGCGTCATCCACTGTGGTTGGTCCACGAAGCACTATCCAGGGCTACCATCCACGCAAGCACAAGTGCTGCATATCAGATTACCGCTTCTGGTGTAGGTAATACCCATGTTTCTGTTGGCATCGTTCCGCAACTGTAAACAACTGCTTATATGAAACATATGCGGCTGTTCAACATATGTCTGTGCGTAACACATTTGTACATATCTTTAACGTCATTTCGTAACGTTTCGCTCAATAAGAAAATTACAACCCAGTCACCTTGTCTCCGCATGCATCGCATAACATCGATTCCCATGGTACTTGGGATCTGCCAAACTTTTTAAAGTGCGGATTACGTTAGGGGCCCGAGCTGTCGTATACTTCCATTGTATGCTGTCGTAGCTTTGCTAAACGCAGGCGAAACCACGTATAGCATAGCCATCTGTAGCATATTGAGCGCGCGATCGCGCCAAGGAGAAGTCTTCTCGCTGTTGTTCTTCGAGCGACTTGATGTTATTAAGTGCGGAGCACTTTAGGGGCCGGGGCTCTCGTAAGCTGTCGTCGCTTGGCGTAACACAGGCTAACATGTAAAAAAAAAGAAATAGGAAGCAAGCAAGAAATAGAAAAAAATAGCAAGAAAAAGAGAAAAAAACAAGAAAGGGAAAGAAAAATAGAAAAAGAGAGAGGAAGAAATCAATTGAAATAAAGACAGAAAAAACGGAAACAGAGAAGAGGAAAGAAAGCGAGGAGGAAAGAAAGAAAATTGAAGAGAAACAAAGACTGCTGGCCAGCTCCGCACTTCCGTCAGGTTTGGCACCACTAGTGTGAAGTTGCCTTAATTTTTATTTTTTATTTTTTTTTGTCTACCTTCTTTTCCGCCGCTGTACGATTTCTCAGTTAGCGGCGTTTGCAGTGTCTTGACTACTCTCTTGTGTCCGTGTTTGCACACGCTGTCTTTGCAAGGGCCCCAAACAGCCTCTGAAAATACAAAATCGAGCGCGTTATTCTCTCTAGGCATGTCTCGCTTTTTTGGGGCGCTTCGTGACGCCAGAACGGTGATTCACGTGACATGATTAGAGCACATACTTTCGGTTGGTCCATATACGAGAAATATCAGTTGTGAATTGTCTCCTACCTTGCTTTGCCCTGCATTGGCCCACCCGTTCTTCCTCACCTCGCATGATTATCGTGCGTGATGAACTGATTTCGCTCCATTTTGTTAGTTTCCGATTTCGCAAGCGGAAATAAAAGAGTGTAGCCGACAAGCTCGAAATCCTGATACGCTCAACACTTAGGGTTAACATTATACACGTGCTTTATGAAGAAATAAGTGTCGAGGAGATATCGCCTGTAAGAACTGTAGTGAAGGCGAGAACGAAACCAATGGAGGAGGCGCCGGATTACTTGATTCTTCCAAAGGACAAACTCTTTACAGCGAATACAATGCAGCTCTCCAGAATAAATGCAAGCCCGCTTCCACGGTTCTCGTACATTTTTTTTATTGCGATAACAATTATATGGACACTGTAGAGGTTTTGATCGTCGCCGTCATGTTCGCGACCGCGCCCTTAAGGGCGTGGCGCTATCTCGGCAGGCATAAGCAAACGGTTCGTATACCATTCTACGCGCTATGATCTCACCACTTCGTGCTGCGACCACTGATACGACAAACTGCACGAAAACCGCTTCCTTCTCGGGAGCTGCTGCATTCCCATACACCAGCGTTTTACAGTTCCGCGCGATGAGATGAAGAATGGTTAAATGCTAGCCTATAGTTCGTTATAACATTACGACGTGTTGCTATCACATTCACAGTTCTTTCGGGGAAACGGATTTCTTTTTTCAAAATTCAAAGGACAAGTTTCTCTCCCCACCAACTCTTGAATCCCGGCAATCACAACATGCGTCTCCTGAGTAGTTTTCGTCGTGGTTATTTTAGACACAAAGAAAATATAGGTTGGCGTCCACAGTCCGCGGCGTATTACGGAGTGATATATATATATATATATATATATATAGGTTGGCGTCCACATATTTATATATATATATATATATATATATATATATATATATATATATATATATATATATATATATATATATATATATATATATATATATATATATATATATATATATATATAATTACAACGACGATACCGCTCGTGGGCACGGTTGTTTACCGTGCTCGTAAGTCGCTCGCTGTGCACACCGCCGGCCGCACGATGATTTGTATCGGCACTCACATTCATGCTAAATGTTTGACGATGATTGTCGCATGGAGAGAAAGACACAGTATGAACTGTACTTTAATCCAGAAGACATTATTTTCTGCGAAACAAATTCTATGCGACGTTTCTTCCACCTGTGCCGCAACGCACTCACACCGGCCGCCGGCACGGCCGGCCGGCTTGGTGCTGATGACGTGCGAAGCCTCCTTCGCATATCGCTTCGAAGTTGTGGCCAGTGACTCTGTGGGCACACGACCGTTGACGAACAGCTTGCTTTTCTTAGCGCTGTCAGTGTTCTTCGTAGTTCTTCCTAATTCGGCACATTGAAGCGTATTACCCGCGGTGTCCGGGCTCGGAGGCTTGCACTTGTTTGGGCCTGGCAGTGCCGGCAGCTCGATAGGGAAGAAACGCTCATCCGCTCGCTGTGTGCGCCGGCGCGAGTTGAACTTGCCTCTTATAACAGCTTCGATTCGTTGAATAGTGCTTCGCTTTCACTCTGGCGTACAACCGATACAACTCGTTTCCGTGCTAGCCGACAGGGCCGAGCAGTGCAGCGCGGCAGCAGGCGATGGGCGCGCAGTTACCCTCCCCGTTGGTCCTTTCATTGCCGGGCGTTTGCGCACGACACGCACTGTCACGCATTTACTCCCTGTTGGACGAACCGTTTATCCGTTGGTTTAACGACAGCAGTTAGTCCCAATTTGCCGGATTTCGGCTTAGAGCGTAGATAGCAACTCGCTTAGCATTCGTGGCGCTTTCAGCGTAGATGTGGAGAACTTGTATTATTCCCTTCCACATGCGCAGGTTAGGAAATGCATAAGAGACTGCATAGTGTATGACAATGATGAAAGAAGTCTTAATTGATGGTTGTGGTGTTTCTTTAGAAGCCTTTCTTGAACTTCTTTCTTTTTACTTGGAAAGCACTTTTGTTTCATGGCGAGGGGATCTTTATGTCCAAAGATCAATGGTGTGCATAGGGTCGTGCGTGGCTCCTATCATCAGTGACATTGTTTTAGGTTATATAGACAGGCAACTAGAAGGTCACCTTGCTAATCTGTGCAGTGGCGTTTTCCGCTATGTTGATGATTTTGTTATATTTTTCAACACTGGCATTCACCGCGAGGGTCTCGATAAAATTGGGGGGACCCTTAAGCTTCGCCTTTAAGAGTTGAACGCGATAGCGATATCCCGTCCCTAGTGCGTACTTCAATCACTTAGTGCATACTATGTAATGGGTAGTATGCTTTAAACCAGGAGAAATTATGCGGGGCATATGTGGGAAATGTTTTCGAACTTGCTATTAACCCACTACGTGGTGTTAAGGGAATACGCGCAGTAAGGTGTGTGCCGTTTGTAATGGCTGGCTGGCTTTAAACTATGGAATCGTTATGATAGTCACATATTCTGACGCCCGATGGCAATGTACGCTTGTACCACGCAATATTCCTGGAATATTACATGTTATATTGCGACGCCTATATAAAGGACGCCTGCGTTTGCGAATCATGCAAGTTATTTTCACTGCATTTCCAAGCAGAGGAAGTTATTTTCACAGTATTTCCAAGCAGAGGCATGGCTGTGTGGTAGAACACCTGCTTGCCACGCAGACAACCCGGGTTCGATCCTCACTCGGACCCGAAAATTTTTATTATGTATTTTAGTTGCATCTTTCTCGATTTTTCGGTCACATACAAGATGATGATTTTTCAGTCACGGACAAGATGATGATTTTTCGCTCACAACCAACGACGCCGACACCGACGCCGGAATTTCTGCGAAACGAGCTCTTTAACGCTATCGCATTAAAATTCTCACGTTATTCAGGCAGCATGGTGTGGGCCTCGCCTTTACTTACGAAGTTCCTAAAACTAACGAACTACAGTTTCTAGACCTAGGACTAACCTTTGGGTAAAATCATGTCTGCTGGAAATATGACCCCAGGTCTGTTAAGCCCATCCTAAACTTCAAATCCAGTCATTCTAAGGTCGTCAAGAGAGCCATTGCGAAGACCAACCTAAATGCGTCTCTGAAGAAATCGTGTGTACACATGGCCGAATCCGCTTTTCGTGATCAGGCAAATAGCCTAATGGACGCGGGTTATCCTGATTCTGTAGTTTCATCTGTATGTGAACGTATCGTTCGTACACTGTTAAAAATTTCCGTGGAATCAACGGAACAAAATGTACGTAATTTTGAAGGATGCCTGACTGTTTATTGAAAAATTAAAGAAACCGCCCTAAATACGAAAAAACATATCGCGTTTTTTGAGGTACAGAAAGTGTATCCGTGTTTAATGAGTCACTTGCAAAAGTCGTAAAGTTGACTTCCCTCTCTAATTAATGTTCTAATTAAGGTCTAATTAATGTTTTGGCTTCGCTTTAAGGTAGTTTCCAAACAAAGGGCCCTCGTTGCCAGGCTACTTTTTAGACAAAGTTTTTTAGTGGAAAGCATGGGAAGCGTGTAGGCATATATATTCTCCGTGTGAGCACTATAGGGGCCCGGGCTGTCGTCATCGTATGCTGTAATCGTCTCACGTCGCTTGGCGTCACGCAGGCAAAACCATACATAGCATAGCCATGTATAGTGTGGGCATAGGTAGCAAGGGTGTGAGAAAGGGTAGTGAAGTTGAGGAGGAGGGATGTGAGGGTGAGGAGGGAGAGGAAGTATACTGTCATCGTATGCTGTGATCTCATGTCGTCGCTTGGCGTCATGCAGACAAAACCGTGTATAGCATATCCATGTGTAGCAAGAGGGCGGGAAAAGAACGTGAGGGTAACGGGGAGTGTTGACAGGATGATTATGAATGCAAAGAAGAGCGGAGCGAGTAAAGCATAGAAAAGCCTTGTATGGCGTCACACAGGAAAGAAACCATGCCTGCATAGCCTAATACAGAAAGGGTGCGGGAAGAAGTGAGGGGGGAGAAGGAGAGAAAGAGGAAGAAAGAGGGTAAGGCAAAGCACAGCCACGCATGGCGTCACGCAGGGAAAACCGTGTATAGCATAGCTATGTGTAGTATGGTATAGTGAGGGTATGGTAAAGGGCAGAGAAGGTGAGGAGGATGGGAATGAGAAAAGTATAGGGTAAAGCGTATCGTAGCCAGGATAGTATCGCGTAGCCGAGTGTTGTATAGTATACCAAGCAGTGGGAAGGGAAAGCGAAGTTGAGGGCGAAAAGGACGAGGGGGTAGAGCATAACATCGCCTTGTATAGTACAGTATAGAAAGGGACGAGAAATGGAAGCGAGTGTGAGGAGGAGATGAAGGAGGGAGAGAGAGGGTAAAGTACAGCAAAGCCATGTGTGGCGTCACACAGGCAAAAACATGTCAAGCATAGCCATGTATAGTATTGTAGAAAAATGTTGCGGGAAAGGGAAGTGAATGTGATGAGAAAGGAAACAAGAGGGAGAGTACAGTATAGAACCGCCATGCGTAGTACAGTACAGTGAGGGGAAAGAGAAGTCAGAGCGAGGAGGAGTGATGGAGAAGTGAGCAGGAGAGAAAGAAGGAGGGGAGGCTAAATCATAGCATATCCATGTGTAGTACAGTATAGCGAGGGACAAAGAGAAGGGAGAGGGAGAGCTAGGGAAAGGAGGGGGGTGGTAAAGCATAGCATAACCATGCAACAATATAGCAACGGGGTGGGAAAGTGAAGTGAGGGTAAGGAGGCTCGAAAGCAGGAGGGGAGGGTAAATAATAGCATAGCCTTGTGTAGTTGATTGAAGAACAGTACGCTTGAGCGAGACCGACATAAGGGTCAAAGCTGACTATACTAATAATAATATAGTGAAACCTCGGTGATACGAATACAGCTCATACGAATTTCGGTGTGATACGAATTTTTCTTTTGTCCCGGCCAAGGCCCATTGGCCTGCAATGTAATGGAGTACGGTTGTTACGAACAGATTTTCACCCAGAGACGTTTGATACGAACGTACGCTACCGCCCAGGTACGAAGAGGTGCTGTCCGCGCTGTCGCGGAATCCGCGCCAAGCACGTGCGAGCGCGGCAACGCAAGAGCGGGCATGCGCGCCGCACCGCCAAATCGTCAGAATCACGGTGTAAGAAAAATATTTTTTTTCTTACGGTCAGAATAAACCTTCAGAGATGCAGTTTGCAGTTTTGCTTCAGAGATGCGTCACGGCCTCCAAGATTGTGTGCGCGAACCTTTGAGGCTCTAATGTGCATCCGTGTGCCTTCGCGTTTAGATTACAAAGGGCATTGGCACCATGCTTTTTTTGTCTAACGCGTCGACGCGGGCTGCTGTCGTTGTACTGGGTTTACACGTGCCTGCCTAGTGCATCAGACATACAATGAAAGGTGGACGAGGACCGAAAGAAGGTGAGGACTGTCTTGGCGAAGGAGTCAGGCCTCAAAACGTCAACATGCACGACTGTTGAGGTCGTATTTGTGCCAGCACGGCCATAAATCTCCCAAAAAAACATCCCCAAGACTTTCGCGATAACAAAATCATAACATAGTGTGTGATAAGATAGCTCGCCAGCTATGACAGCATCAGCGTCGGCAGTTATAGCGCCGCGATGGCGCTAGTAATGCGGTGGATAAAGCCGCTGTCTTTCTGATAATAAACGCTTTTTGTTGTTGCTTACGAAAGAGTAGCACGCCCACTTTTTTTCGTCTCGACTCGACGCAAACATGGTGTCAGAAGTGACGCCCGCCGATTATAGGCGCCATGGCTATCGAACGTCGGACTAGCCCGGAAACGAGGACGCCGCCACCGACGCGCTAAACAGTGCCTGACGACCAGACGACGTGCAAGCCACCAGGTACCTCGCAAGGCAAAACCAAGTGAGATGGCTTCGTTTCAAATCGCTCCGCCCGAACCCTTCAGCTTCGCAACACCCAACGACTGGCCTGCCTGGAAACAGCGATTTCTTCGCTTCCGAACGGCGTCGGGACTTGACGCGAAGCCAGAAAAGAGTCAAGTAGATGCATTGGTGTATCTAATGGGATCTCAGGCCGAAGACATCTTCAAGACGTTCAGCCTTGAACCTGACGACAAGGAGAAGTTTGAGGCCGTCCTGAAGGAATATGAAGGTTACTTTGTTCCTCGACGCAACATCATTTATGAAAGGGTCAAGTTTAACACCCGAACGCAACAAGACGGCGAATCCGTCGAGGATTTCGTTACCGCGCTGCACGCGCTTGCTTCTACGTGTGACTACGGGGAGCTGCGTGAAGATTTAATTCGAGACCGTCTCGTGGTGGGCATCCAAGACCACAAGGTCTCGCGAGCACTGCAACTCGATCCTGACCTAAAACTTCAAAAAGCATTGTTGGTAGCACGACAGCACGAGACCATCAACCAACAGCAGGCAGAGCTTCACCGCGGGCGCGAACAGGACGTCCACCACATACAGTCCCAGAGGAATACTCGACAAGTGGGGAAGAACGTGCCATCGCCTGGAAGTGCAAGCAACGTTCCCAAACCATGTGACTGGTGCGGCAGAAACAGGCACAGTCGAGCGTCTTGTCCAGCAAAAGATGCAGTCTGCCGAAAGTGCGAAAAAAGAGGACACTTCGAGGCGGTTTGCCGGTCAACCAGAGCTGTAAGGAACGTGGAAAACCTGACCGAAGAACCAGGCTTCCTCGGAGTCGCATCCCATTCATCCGCTTACAGGTGGGAAGTTCCAGTCACTGTTGAATCCTCGAAAGTCATATTCAAAATAGATACTGGTGCGGACGAAACGGTCATTCCGGCGGAGCTCTTCACTCGCCTATTTCCCACGATAACACTCCAACCAGCAAGGCGCCGGCTTCAGGGACCTGATGGTAAATCCCTTGCCATATGTGGTATGGCTGCCATGAACATGACATTTGCGGGAGCGAACAGCCGCGAAGATGTGTACGTCCTGCACGGCCTCCGAACCCCTCTTCTTGGGAAACCAGCGATAGAAAAGCTGGGCGTACTACCGCAAGTCAATGTAGTGAAGAAACTCGAGCCCGAATCTGACTTTCCACAAGTGTTCCGGGGACTGGGGACTTTCAAAGAAGAGTATGACCTCAAGCTGAACCCGGAAGCGAAGCCTTTCGCGCTGTCGTCGCCACGTAGAGTCCCCCCTGCCTTTGTTCGAAAAAACAAGACAGGAGCTCGAGCGGATGCAAGCACTAGGCGTCATCTCTCCTGTCACCGAGCCTACTACATGGTGCGCACCTATGGTTGTCGTTCCTAAACCTTCTGGTGCTGTTCGCATCTGTGTCGACTTCACGGAACTCAACAGATACGTTCAACGAGAATGGCACCCCATCCCGGCCGTCGAGTACACCATCGGAATGCTACGGGGAGCCACCATGTTCTCGAAACTCGACGCGAACTCGAGTTTCTGGCAGATACCACTGAGTGAAGCAAGCAAAGAATTCACAACATTTATCACACCGTTCGGGCGATTTTATTTCAATCGACTTCCGTTTGGAATTTCGTCGGCCCCCGAACATTTTCAGAGACGAATGGGACAAGTTCTTTCTGGACAGGATGGAGTCGTCTGCCACATGGACGATGTGCTCATTTGGGGCGCCACGCAAGCACAGCATGACGAGCGGCTTCGGGCAGTGATGGACCGCCTTCGCACAGCGGGTATTACTTTGAACAAAGATAAGTGCGAGTTTGGTGTCACCCAGATTTCATTTCTGGGACACACAATCGGGAATAATGCAGTGCGTCCCGATAAACAAAAGCTTAGCGCGGTGACAGAAATGCCACGCCCAACGTCCAAGACCGAGTTACGACGCGTGATGGGTATGGCAAATTACCTGGCCCGCTTTGTGCCACGCATGGCGGAAATTCTGCAGCCTCTTTCTTCCATGATGAGCCCAAGACAGGAATTTGTGTGGGGTCCAGCGCAGGAAGCCGCCTTCACGAAGTGGAAGACCCTTCTTTCATCTGACCCTGTCTTGGGAATCTACGATCCAAATATGGATACTGTGGTGACAGGAGACGCCTCATCATACGGTCTCGGTGCTGTCCTGCGCCAAAGGCAAAAAGACGGTCAGTTCAAAGTGATTTCCTATGCTTCCAGAACTCTTACAGGCACAGAGCGGCGGTATGCCCAAATTGAAAAAGAAGGACTTGCCCTTGTGTGGGCTTGTGAAAAGTTCCGTGATTATCTCGTGGGAAAGCGCTTTAACCTGGAGACAGATCACAAACGACTCGTATCTTTGTTTGGGTCAAAGGGAATCGACGAACTAACACCGCGACTACAGAGAATGCGCATGCGTCTGATGCGCTATACGTATGACGTTGTGTATGTTCCAGGCCGCGACCTGACGGTGGCGGACGCCCTTTCTCGGTCACCTCTTCCACAAACGGAATCCACCGAACTGGAGGCTGAAATCCAAGGCTATGTTCGACTGGTGGCCTCGTCAGTCCCGGTAACACCGCCGAGTTTACAACTGCTCGCCCAGGAGCAAGCACGAGATCTGGTATGTCAAGCTCTTATCAATCTGTGTGCAAAAGGCTGGCCAAGCCATCGAGACGTTGGGTCTGACCTGAAGCCTTATTGGAATGAGAGGCAAAGCATTGCCCTCGTTGAAAACTTGCTCATGTGCGGCTCTCGGATAGTGATCCCATCGACACTGAGGCAGCCCCCGTCCTTGACGTAATTCACGAGGGTCACTTCGGAATCGAGAAGTGCCGCGCACGTTCGAAGAGCTCAGTTTGGTGGCCAAGTATCGACGCGGACATTGAACGGCTTGTTAAGAATTGCCACAGCTGCCTTAAGCAGAGCACCAACCGAAAGATGCCTCTGCAACAGACCAAGTTTCCAGATAGGCCATGGCAGCGAATTGCGATGGATTTATTCTTTCTTGGCGGAAAGTGGTGGCTCATCGTCACGGATTATTTTTCACGATACCCGGAGCTCGTGCCACTGAATAACCTGTCTTCATCAGCAATAATAAACCACTGCAAATCCATTTTCGCGAGACACGGGATTCCGGAAGTAGTAGTTTCCGATAATGGTCCGCAATTCTCAAGAGCCCTAGGGGCTGAATTTTCAAAATTTGCAACTGAGTACAACTTTCAACACGTGACGTCTAGTCCTCATTACCACCAGAGCAATGGAATGGCAGAGTCCGCCGTGAAAATTATCAAAGGGTCCTTAAAGAAAACTGCTGATTCTTATAAAACTCTTCTAACCTACAGGACAAGCCCATTGAAGAACGGATACAGCCCCGCCGAGCTGCTCATGGGGAGAAGACTGCGCACGCTCCTGCCCACGTCCAGCGAAAACCTCCTGCCTCGGACACCGGACTTCCAAGAACTGGCAGCTTTTGAGAGGTCGCAGCGTCAGCGCCAGAAGAAAGACTACGACCGACGCCACGGAGTGCGCAATCTGCCACAGCTGTCCGAAGGAACAGACGTATGGATCGTGGACCTGCAAAGAGAAGGGGTCGTTCGAGGAAGCGCTGACGAGCCCAGATTGTACTGGGTCGACTCCGGGGAAACTTCTCTGCGCAGAAATCGCACTCATCTCATCCCGCTGCCGCCGATAAGTTTAGAAGATGGCCAAGGCACAACGCAACTAACAGTGGAATCGCCAGAAACATGCAGTGATGAAAGAAGCAGCGCGCAGCAGTGTAACGACTCTTCTCATTATCACACACGAAGTGGAAGGTGTGTAATCCCTCCAGAACGACTTCAAGCCTCGTAACGCAGCTTCAAAAAACAAAAAAAACAAAAGAGAAAGGAAGATGTGTGATAAGATAGCTCGCCAGCTATGACAGCATCAGCGTCGGCAGTTATAGCGCCGCGATGGCGCTAGTAATGCGGTGGATAAAAGCCGCTGTCTTTCTGATAATAAACGCTTTTTGTTGTTGCTTACGAAAGAGTAGCACGCCCACTTCTTTTCGTCTCGACTCGACGCAAACACATAGCACCATGGTTCTGTAATTTTGTGGCCTTGATCTATCGCGTCAAATCACTTCTTTTGTTACTTTCACCGCAGTATTTCGGTGTCATGCGAAAAAGCATACTAAAATTTGGAAGGGGCTACTGCTGTTGTGGGTCACAACGCACCTGGTTCATTTATTAAACACGCGAGTACAGACCGTATATTTACGACTACTGGTGTGACTGCCGATATCTAAAAACTTAACTGACCATTATTAAGCGTTCTTCCTTAGGTTGCTGCGGCCCTGAAAAAGAATAAATGAAAATGTACGCGAGCTTTCTTTTGTCGCACGCTAATTTTTTTATGCTCTCTGATGATACGAATTTCGGATGATACGAATATTTTTGGTGGTCCCCTGAGATTCGTATCACCGAGATTTCACTGTAAAAGTGTTACGTCCCAGAACTACGATATTACTATAGAGACGCCATAGTGGAGGGCTCGGGAAATTTCGACCATCTGGTGTTTGTTCACGTGCCCTAACCTCGCACAGTACATGGCCCTCTACCATTTCGCCTCCATCGAAATGCGACCGCCGCGCCCGGGTCGAACTCGCGACCTTCGGGTCAGCAGCCGAGAACTGGCTGCTGAACATACAGTAAAACCTCGGTGATACGAATCTCACGAGACCACCAGAAATATTCGTGTCAACCGGAATTCGTATCATCAGAAAGCATGGAAAATTAGCATGCGACAAAAGAAAGCTGGCGTACGTTTTCATTTACTGTTTTTCATGGCCGCAGCAACGTCAGGAAGAACTCTGAATGATTGTCAGTCAAGTTTTCAGATGTCGGCAATCATACCAGCACCCGTTAATATACGCCCGTAAGCTCGTGTTGAATTAATGAACCAGATGCATTAGCCCCTTCCAAATTTTAGTATGCTTTTTCGCATGACACCGGAGTATTGCGGGAAAATTAACAAAAGAGGCGCTTTGACGTGATAGATCAAGGCCACAAAATTTCAGAACCACGGTCCTTTGTTATGCTGTTGTTATCGCGGAAGTGTTAGGGATGTTTTTTGGGAGATTTACGGCCGTGCCCGCACAAGTACGACCTCAACAGTCACACATGTTAACGTTGCGAGGCCTGACTCCTTCGCCAAGACCGTCCTCGACTACTTTCGGCCCTTTTCCACCTTTCATAGGATGTCCGATGCGCGAGGTAGACACGTGTTAACACAGCACGAGAGCGGGCCGCGTCGACGCGTTTGACAAAAAAAAAAAAATAACAGCATGACGTCAGTGCCCTCTGTAATCTAAACGCAAAGGCACACGAAGGCACATTAGAACCTCAAAGATTCGCGCACACAATCTCGGAGGCCCTGACGCGCCTCGGAAGGTTCATTCTGATCGTAGAAAAGTATTTTTCTTGCACCGTGCTTCTGACGATTTGGCGGTGCGGCGTGCATGCCCGGGTTTGTGTTCCCGCGCTCGCACGTGTTCGGCGCGTCTTCCGCGACAGCGCCGACAGCACCTCTTCGTACCTGGGCGGTAGCGTACGTTCGTACGTCGCGGGGTGAAAATCGGTTCACAACAACCGTACTCCATTTTATGCAGGCCAACGGGCCTTGGCCGGGACGAAAGGAAAATTCGTATCACCCCGAAATTCGTATGAGCTGTGATCGTATCACCGACGTTTCACTTGTATGCATAGGCTTGCGCACGAGGGGGGGGGCAGAGGGGGGCGGTCGCCCCCCCTAGTCACATTACAGAGGGGGGGGCGCAAAGTCTGCCCCATACATTGGCTTAATAGGGAGGGGGGGGCGCTGCGATGAACCTTTGCCCCCCCCCCCCCCCCCCTGAAGGGGAACCCTGCGCACGCCTATGCTTGTATGCACCGGACCTACCGTACTTCCTGCTAAACTCACCAAGCAACCTTTGCAACTCTATGTTTCTTTTGTAAAAGGTGTTTGTGGTTATCTGCTCGAGTGATCCTTTCTCATGAAATCTGTATCTCCCACCAGAGGCGTAGCCAGGGGGTGGCACACCGGGTCCTCCCCCCCCCCCCCCCCCCCCGAACAAAATTTTTGCCTACGCCCCTATCTCCCGCCACGCCGGGTTAATACAAAGACAAAAAAAAAAGAGGTGGCTGTTTGGGGGGGGGGGGGGGTGGCAATTGACACTTTGGAAAAAGTCTGTACTGGCGTGCTTCTGGTTCTTTCCCATCGCTATTTAGGTTCTTTCCCATAAAATATGTTTTCTGTGCATGTGCGTTCTTGCCGTGTTTCAAGGTCGCTAGACTATATAGGCTCACGTCGTGAAGGAAGCGAAGTATTTATGCAAGGGCAAAGCGCTGACGATCGTACCAGCCGGTGGGATGCAGCGTGTCCTGAAGCGTCGCACAGGGCAGCCGGCAAGGTCAACAAGGTGGCGAAAGAGCAGGGTAAAGAAGGGGTGAACAGTGAGAACAGAAAACACAAGGAGGACGGTGCACTCGCAACTAAGTTCAAATCGTGACAGTATACTACTAGCACGGGAACACATGGACAAGAAAGAGGACGACACACTGCGCTGATACACTGCGCTAGTAGTATACTGTCATGAATTTCCAACAAGCCCAAGCCGCTACCCTCAGTTCAAATCACCCGCCGCGCCATCCCATAAAACCGCCCGCCAATCGCTTAAAAGTAAAGGCGTGCGTGCGAGACCACACTTAACAGGAAAAAAAAAAAACCAATAAGAAAGAATAATAACCTTGCTCCATGCTTGTATAATTACAATGTTTGTTGATATTATATGTGGTTATCATTGGTATCAATCGTTGACTGGGGATATGTTCAAATCACGTGCTGTACGTGAGCCAATCACTTCAAACCAAAACCACGTGTGCGGAACCTAGGTTCAGCACGAAAAAAAAAACAATGTCAGCGGTGCCGCGATAAGTTTGTCCCGCGCTTGTGTATTTGTGGTGTTTATCGATATTAGGCGTGGTTATCATCGTTGTTAGTTGTCGACTGGAGATCTATCGCTTGCTGGATGGAACGGATGGCCAAAGGTGTGCCCAGGTTTTGTGTTGGTGTTCTGTGGTGTGTCGTAGTAGCCTCAACGGACTCGTAGCTTTGTCTGCGCGCTCAGTGCTGCGTGATCAGCGTGCTTTCGACGTTTCTTGATTATGCACGTTTATTGCGTGATTCACTCGAATGCACCTACTGTGACAGTCCACGGCCCAGTGCCTTGTCGGACGACGACGACGGCGACTGTAAAGCACAAGCGTCCGCCTCAGCGGATACGTAGGTGAGTTCAAGCAAGTCGCCAAACCATAGAGAAAGGGAAAGTTGGTAAAGAGCGGACACTCCCATAGAGCCATGCAGCCGAATTAGAGTGCAAGGAGGGCTTCCCCCTCTCCTGAAATGCAGTGGTGCACCAAGTGGTCGCTTATGATACTTCGCGAGTTTCGGTTTTGGTTCTGTGCGCGTAAAATTTTTTTAGGACATGGTGCAGCGAGTTCCCGGTTTTGGTTTAAAGCGCGCGCAGTTTAAAAGTTCTGACGTGGTGCAGTGCGTGCTAGGGTCCCCCCCCGCTCGCATATTGCGTTCCTTTGCACTGAGGCAATGTTTAGCGAGGTTTTGTTTTTTTCTTTTGTTTTTCTTTTTCAGATCACGTGCATACACGCTATTGAATAAGCACGAAAGCATACAAGACAAGCACAGACTGTGTAGAAATGGCTTTATTTTGTAATACGGACGTTTTCAAAGACACACAGGGCAATACAAACTGAACGAAAGATATCCGAAGCAGACCAATCAATACAGAAGGTAGCTAAAAGTAGTACATGCACCAAAATGTTTTAAAAACAATTGGTTTATGTGTCATACACATGTGGTGCACGAAGGTAACTTAGAGGGGAATACAGCGCAAAAAGTACGAGGACACAGGAACACAGTACACAGGATGGGCGCTGAGTCCACAGTACACAGGACATCAGCGCCCGTCCTGTGTACTGTGTTCCTGTGTCCTCGTACTTTTTGCGCTGTATTCCCCGACTAAGCATGTACCAACTCGCCCAAATCAAAGTCTTGCTCGGTAACTTAGAGATATTTGCGCTTGAGAACAAGGCAAACCTTCCAACATAAAAAAAAATATAAGCCGTGTGCGACATTTGCACTGTTGTGCAGACAGTGATACATGCGAAACGTAAAGAAAGTTGCATGAAGACGTTTCCACTAGGCATGCAAACTGAAATCAACAGCATGTATACCTAACACATATAAAGCGACTTGGGAAAGCTTGTGTACACTTGTGGTTATGTTGTTTGTCTCTCTTAGTTGAGTGCTGCACATTCTAGCTATCTGCAAGTAGGCCCTGTTTTGGTTCTTCTGTCACATTTATCAGTGACCATGCCCCTTGACGACAGACTTATCCCGATATAAAAAGGCACTACAAGTGATCTCACACTCTATGCAGCACACACGTCAGTGTGTTGACAGGCAGTTGAGGTAGCATTTTTCGAACAGATGTAAGTACAAAGTACATACGCAAAAGCTTTGTTTGCACAAGCCAGGAGACATAATTTCCATGATCTGATCCACGCGAGTTGGTCTCGCAGAAAGTTTACCAGCTCGTCATTTCTCCTAATGGCATAACGACACTTTTGGGCATTCTTTTTGGGATATTAGCTATTGAGTGAGTCGAACACTTTATCCATACGCTCACAGAAATGGGCTGTAGCCATAGCTGCGGCGGGGAGCTCCTTTGCGTACACCAGAGCCATGATTGCCACACTAAGAGATGCACTTAGCACCTGTACTGCTCTGCTTACTTTCATGTTACAAAAAGGCTTCTGGTAGACGTGCCTCTCGGTCAGCTTAGGCGCGAGTTTAAACCGCAACTCGTGAGTAGACTTATAAAGGACCTCAATGTGAGACCACTCAATAACTTCATCTCCTATGAACAACTTGTGTGCTTGCAGGTTGTTTCGCGTGGTTTTGATTAGGTGTGGCACATAAAAAACAAAGTACACCCTTTCACAAGCAACCTCAAAATAAGGACGTTGAATTGTAATTCCAAGCATATGAGAAGGGGCAATGTTTGAGGCCCCTTGGTCACAAATTAAACATTTCACTGCGATTCCGGCGTGTCCAAGGTTGTTTATAATTGAGACAAGCAAGTCCTTTGTAACACTTCCTGGCGTAGATACGTGTCCTATTGTAAATGCGATTGGCTGGACCCACCTCCTAGAAACACCAGCGAGAAGGACAACCATGGCTCTGTCAGCGATATCTGGCGTTCGAGCTGTTCCATCGTCAGCAGAGCCTTGCACAAGATCTTGAGTTACATCATAGGACAAGTTCTTCAAAAACACTTCATCGAATATGAGTGAACATACCCTGTCGCGCTTGTCCCATGTCTGCATACAAGCTGACACACACTGAATAACCCCTGGAATCACACCTGGTGACATTCGAATATTTCCTAACCAACGCCTCAGTGAGCGCTGCGTAGGCAGACCAAAAATGGGCGCTAGAAAGCGGTACGCTCTTGGGCCCCTGAAGTTTAAGTGCACTGCAAATTTCTTTAGCAATGCCGGAAACCTTTTCCCCTGACCCCTATTCATAACTCGCACATGTGCACAAAGGAGACTGAAGACATCTTCGGTCACGAAAGGACGAACGACACCCAAGGCCTTGGCAATTGATGGAGGTAGCTCCCTCTGCTGTTTCCACAACCTTTCAATGGTCTTGTGGCAGGAGGCGACCCTTGACTGCGGACGTTTGATGGTGCGATGAAATTTCCGCGACGGCGACTTCATTCCTCCGCAGGGAGCTGGAACGGGAAATGCTTAAAATCAATATAACAGGAAAACAAAGAAGTAGTGCTTGATGAGACGTTACATTTTTAGAGACACTACATTGCACAATTCCTCTACTGTATGAACAAAAGACAGCCAAGTACCATTAGGTAATGAACCATGTTAAAACTTGAAATACATGAACCATTAATTGTAAACATTACATCGCCTGGGATGGCAGTTACGATGAGTGAGTGCCCATTATTCATGCTGCAATGTTAACAAAATGCCTGTTCCCCAACACTTGACTTCTGATTTTATGGAAAAATGGCATGCAAGTCCGCATCGTTTATTTTAAGGTTATGTTTAAGGACAAGTTGACTGTGTGGGGTGCCTTACGAAAAAAATGCTTCGTCTAGTCTGGCTGTGTAGCTCACAGACATATTTATTAACTTATTAAATAAATCAAAGAAAACATGGTGCGAGGGTATGAAAGCTGGACTGCTGGCTAGAGATACATGGGCCGTATGTTTAAGACCTTTGATTTAGTTGGGCAGGAAACTTGAGGGAAGGCAATACATTTGTGTGAATCATTTAGTGTGGCAGTAATAACAGTAAGTGTGCATGTACAACTGAAAGCTAAATTGGAAGTAGTAAAGCATGTATATATAAATTATTGACAGACGTGTGTGTCAGTCCAGTTAAATTTATTAAGCTACTGGCTGTATTTGCCTTGGAAAAAATGGTGTCAATTATTAGTCCTGCCATTACATGTCTTTGATGAACAAAACATGTTCTCTCAAATATCAATTCTTTTAATAGTGAAGTAGCACTATTACAGAAGCTTCTTATCATAAATGGTTCAGGCTGTGCTGTTGTATCAATAACATTACTCGCTTGTGTGGTACCATAGTTTTTGCTTTCATTTGTGCTTTGCTAAAGAAGCATGAAGCCAAAAGGGGGGTCTTATTTGCAGTATTCACAACCAAGATGTATCATTCAAGGACAGTGGTAATAGTGCTGCATTAGTTAACACAGTTATTAATTGGAGAATGTCATTTATGATATATCTACATGGTTTCTCGTCACAGAATTCTAGAGAATGCGGTTACTGATTTTGTGGTGTGCCAAGCACTATGAAATTGAACAGACTAGACAAGGGGAATGAAATAAGGGCTCGTTTTTCTTGTTAGACACAACCTACTGAAGCAAATTGTTAAAGGGGGATGGATAGCAAAGACAGGTGTGTAACTACTACTACCCACCACTCTGTTATTTTTGAAGAAAACTCTACCATATTTTGCAAGGCAATTGAATGGAGATCTTGCTAAATGTTTTATGAATTTGGCGTGAAAATGTGAAGCCGTTGCAAAAATATTACAAACTTAATTTTTTAATTATTTTTATTTTTGAAGGAACATTTATGAAAAAGATTTTGCTTGTAAAAAAATGAAAATCCTTGTAGTTGTTAAATGTGCCCAGGGCGTCCTTCTGAACCAAAATAATAATTGTCGGCGTGACCATTTTTTAGTTAAAAATTTAGATCTTCGATGATTAGAATTTCAAGGCTTGTTTCTTAAAGAAAAGCTTGCGTAAAAAATAAACTTACGGCGGCAACACGATTATTTTGCTTCAGAAAAGGCGCATATTATTGAGAAACAAGTCCCAAAAATTTTCACTTGATAGCTGCTGTGGTTACAGAGAAAATATTCCTTTTCTGACGAAAAGTAGGGTTTTTAGAAAAATCCATTTAAAGTTCGAGTTGCCGTGAAGTCAGGATAACATGCTCCTACTGCATATTCCTTGCTATTATTCATAAGTTTCACCAAGAAATGTCTATTATGCGATATTCAGGTGACTTTGTACCCGCGTAATGAAAAAAGAAATCTCGCGGAGCACTTCCAAACTTGGCAGCACTTGCACTCAGTGGCGGCTTCTCGGTGTGTTGACTGTGCTCTAGGAGCTACTGCTTCCCAAGAATTTTCGCTACTTGCGCGGATTTGCTAAAAACCAAGGCACTGACATGTCCTCAGTGCGTTTGTGAAACATATCACAGCTGTGAGCCGCCGGAATGGCAAGAATTGCAGAACGCATGAGCACAACGGGGGTATGGTAACGGCGGAAACGCGGTTGTAAACAAACTTTCGCGCGCTACTTCAGCGACTATCACGACCTGAACTGAACTATTGAAATAATTGATTTAGCTGGATATACCACCATTCGAAGCGATTATGCATATAAATGCTATTGCGCGTCCTTGTACTCACAACCAAGCAAACGATACAACGCCTTGCCATTAAGTATAGGTGGCGTCACGGGGTCAGGCGCATTTGGCACCATTTTTAAATGCTTTCCGTTGCGCATAAGACGACGCCGCTTCGTGGAAACACTTGTCGAGGATGCTAGAATATTGTGCTATGAAAATAGAAAAATCGCATTTTTAGTCGATTTTGCCTTCCATCCCCCCTTAATGAAGCCAAGGTAGGGGCGAATATCTTAGTTTTAATTGTAGTGGGTTATTTATGACAAATTCAAAGGAATTAAAGTCAACGAAAGAGACACTTGCTGCTGCCAGGGACTGGATCTGCAACCTTTGGATAGTGCATGTAATGCTGCACCAGTGGGGCTACGACAGCGGTAATTGTCCCGTCCTTCCCATTGAGCACCTCATGTGTGTAATCCCAGCAGTGCATGCTAGTGCCACTTGTGGCTATTGGCAACTGGCCAATGAACCCTCATATACTACCTGAAGCCATCAAGTCTGCCGGGACAAGACCCTAGCTATGAAAGGACGAAATAAGTGAGGTGAATTAAGGGCTCATTGAATTGAAGACACTTGTAGTGAACAGGACGAAGCTTGCATATCAAATGACTTTAGTGCAAGAAGGTTGGTTTTTTGAAGAGTTTAAAACTGGGCATGTTGGCAAAACATACCCAAGATTTAAAACCATGCAACAGCAGCAGAGGTCACACAAAAAATAACACAGTGCTCAATATTTCTTGTACCCTCTTGTGTTCTTACACTTCTATTAAATCTTGAGCTATCTTGAAATCTTCACATTCATGATGAAATACAGTAAGATTGGCACGTTATGATCCACTGTGCACATAGACCACACTTTTATTTATTTAATAATGTGATGAGACTGCTGATTGAGTTTTCTGTGCAAATTACTTATTTGGCAAGTTGCGTTTTTCATCCTTTTTTTTTAGTACCAAAGTGTAGGAAAGCTTGACATAAAATCCATAACTGCATTTGTCTGCAGAATTGATTACTCCACTCATAGTTGCTCCTAATGCATCCTGAGCTCATCGTTAAAGGTCAAATTTTAGTATATCAACATAGATCTGTATTTAGCTATCATGTTTTGTATGTACTACTTCTGAACTGTAAGGCCTCTCTTGTGCAGAAGTTGATGGAATGTTTTTTTATGCATGTACCCAGTGTAGACGACTGACTGTTCAAAGGACTGAAGCAATGGAGAGCTTGTTGTGAAATATGGGAGCATTCTTCCATAGGTCTGGACAAGTCCATATTAAGCGGTAGGTATTTGTTTCTATGTCTACAAATAGGCAGTTCAGATATTTTTGACCGATTGTGAAATGAAGTGCAGAAGAGTATAGCTTGGGCTTGTTGGTACATAATGTAAAATAGTGCACGCTTAGACAATGACAGAGTAAAGATCATGACGCAAGCACTATCAGCTAATGTTTATTTGAAATAGCAGAGAAATATGTGAGGTGAGTGCACGTGTCACACCGGCATCACTGCAAACAATCTGAAATCGGCACTAAGGAATGTAAGTTGCTTTTCAGACAAACTAACAGAAGGCGTGCAACACAACCCTTGCCTAACCTCTCAATCATTTCGGTTCCTATTGTCTCGAGGTCTGCGCTTTCTTTACTCTTCAGAATCTCATCAACTTCATCAAATTCAGGCTGACATCCTCACATGCTATAGTGCATAGCTAGAAGACCCTAGTTTGCAACGGTCTTCTCTCATCTTGTGGAATGGCTAATGTAGAACATTTCACAAGGTAGTGTGATCCAATACACAGCATGATCAATACATCTAACAAACGTGGATGTATGTTTCTTTGAGAATGTCACCAGCCACTCCGTCCCAGGCACACTACTATTGCAAAGGCTGAAACATTTTTGAGGGGCACTAAACAAAACAGGTACGTCAACGTGACCAGCAATCTCTTTCAGATTATGCACAACATCATGCATGTAAAGTGCTACAGCAATGTGCTCGAAAATGCAGGAAGATAATTTGTGAAATAAACTTTCGACCACTGCTACCTGTAGACTACTCAGATAACCAGCTTCCAGCAAGTGACATCCTCGAAAACAAAAACAAACGTGGTTTTTGCAGGCACATGATGCCCCGTGACAGTGGCCCCTTTTCAGTTTTGGTATGCTTTACAGCATAGCATTATTTAATTGTAGCAGAGCCAATTTAGGTGCATCTCCTCTAGTTTGTGAGATGGTCGTAAAGCTTTGGTTGCAGTTTTATACGACATGCATGCAAGCATGCTTTTCCTAGATTTGCATAATGGAAGAGCAAACATGCTTAATTGTGGCTGCAGACCACACAAATTATTGACAAGCAGTTGAGATCAAATAGATGCGGCGCTTTAGTTTGACCGTTCTTTGCCAGGGAGAGAGAAAAGGCACCTATTCCACACTGCATGCCGTGTTAATTTAGGACCGCTCGCCTTACTCTCGCTGCAAGGGCTCCCTCAACTTTTAATAGCCCACAAATTCGCCAAAATTCATGGCTGAGAACCTGTGTACAAGGCTTTTATCTCATATTTATGTTCATTGAATCGAACGCTATTCCACGCTTGCAAAAGCAAGTAATGTATTGATTTTTCCATCTCTCCTGTTCATAGTGATTTATTCTTGGGTAAACCTTACAGTGGACAGTCTTACTCATGCTACCGTTTTAAAGGCCATCATATTTGTGGGTTCCTTTCTTAACAATGACTCGAACTCTTGAAACTAGTGCTTGTAGCATTTTTTACTACGCGAGTGCCCGATGTTTCTACATTTAACATTTGAGCTTCTTGTTCAGGGAAAATTAAGATTTCTCAAGATAATGTTTCATTGTAGCCGTCACTGCAATTGCTGTTATAAACCTTGAACAAACAATCCTTTGATGCTGTTCCTTTCGTCGCATTCCAGGCTGGTAGACAGGAGCATTGCTAACATGACCTTCCGTAATGCTATGTTGAAAATGTGTGTGCATTAGAGTGTTCAGGCATTTCGGAATAAGGCAACTTGATTGCTGGAAGCTCATTATTTAAGTAATCTACAGGTAACAGGGGCAAGAAGTTTACTTCACAAATCATCCTATCAGTGCGCCCGCACTGTCAAGTGCACTGACAGGAGACTTAATGTTGTTCTGGCTTACATGCACGAGATTGCTCTTAATCTCATGAAAATTGTTGGTCGCTTTGATGTATCTGTTCTGTTAAGTGCCCCTCGAGAACTTTTCAGCCTTTGCAAAATTAGTGTGCTTGGGAAGGAGACGTCGGTGACATGCTGAAAGTAACAAATCTATCCAAGTTTGTTTCATGTGCTGACCATTCAGTTTATCTGATTTCGCTGAATTGTAGAATGTTCTACAGTGGCCACCCTACTAGGTGCCTGAATGGTCATTTGAGAGAGCATTGGGGCAATGAAGAAAAACGCAGACGGTCTTATAGCCATGCAATTTGGCTCGTGTGAATGCCAGCATGAAATTGATGAATTTCACGGGATTTTCAAAAAATGAAACAAAGTTATTCCTGAGGTAACTGAAGCCAAAATGATTGAGTGGTTGGGCACACGTTGTGTTAGCACACCTTCTGTTAGTTTGCCCAAAAAGCAACTTGCATTCCTTTGTGCCGATTTCAGATGGTTTGCAGTCATGCCTCTTTGACATGCACACTCACCTCACCCATTTCTGTACATACGTCTTTGTCTGCTGTTTCCAATAAAGATTTGTTATAGTTAGCACTGGTGCCTTGTTGCTTTCTCCATCCCTGTCAAAATGTGCGCTATTTTGCTCACCCAGCTGACAGACTTATTGCACCTATTTAGTGAGGAACTCCAAGAAAGGAAACAGTATGTAACAGGAAGTGCTTGTTATATTGTTCAAACACACAACGTTGCAACTTGCCTGCAGCCTAGTCTGCACCTTAACAGCTCTTGCAAACAGTTGCGAAGTTGGACACACTTCACCTTGTTGTTCTGGGTTGCAGAGAATGTGGCCAGTTGGACCAGTGTGATGTGATGTGTACCCAGAAGAAATGTCTTCTGAATGGTGCTCACCATTTATACACTTGAGCTCAAATAAATAACCAAGGCTATTAACGGCTTTAATATAGCCTCTACAATAGAAACCTCGCACTTTTTGTATGTCGCATGTTTTGTGCCGCTTACAAGTTGCCCCACTGGTCACTTGAACCGATCCTGTCACTCTCTTGTCATCTTTGAATGACACGAGCTTGTTTTCTGATGGGCTCGGGAACTCGGTAACGTTGCTAATAAAGTTGCGCCCATGGCAGTAATTTCATAAGCATGTTTACAGCCTCGCAGGCGTCTGTGGTGTAGTTGTTACTGCAGTCAAATTCGTTGTGCTCCTTCGGTTCTGTTTGCATTTCCTCTTAATAGTATGTGGCTCTGCTCCGTTTAGAGATTAGTCATTTTTTTTCCTAGATTCATTACAGAAACCTCTAGACAACAAATTTGAAACATAGCTCACTTATAGGTGATGTGCGTTGCTCTCGGAATGAAACTTAAAACACAGAGCGTAAGTTTTGTTCCTGAAATGGTGGAAACAAGTACATTCTAAATTTTGCTGATGATATATGATATCAATATCTGCTCGAGTAAAGACAAGTGGGTGAAAGCATGCCTGAGCTATGCCTTGCTAATGGCTGCAATTGACTGCACTTTCATGTGGGACAGCCACTCAAAGATGGGCCAACAATGACTCGCTAGAGTCTGATTTCTCGTGTCACTGTCTCTTATTAAGATGCCTTCTTCACGTGCTTTTTTATGATATATTTTTCACACTTCCTCGGTGTAAGTAAGATGCTCAGAACTAATGACATGAGTGAAACTCTTCTTTTCCTTCAAGCCGTCCAGCTGACTACTTTTCACTGTGCAGTTCCATTTTCTATAAAGCACTTCAAAAACTTTTCCATTGAAATACATACAATGCACGCTCCTTCATTCTGTGAAGCAGTGTAAAGCAAAAGGGCATCTGAGCTTCTCCAGATTTTTAATCTTTGTAGTGCATGTTTGCAAGCTTCTGGGTGTTTTGTCAAGTCGGCTGCATTACTAAGCAACCGAGCTCAACGTTGCCATGAACAGAAAAAAAAACGCCATGAGCGAGAACAAGTAGGACGTGTAGTTTATTTTGTTAGTGGTCGTTTTGATCTAGTGCTTGGTTCTACACAACTTACACCTGACTCTGAACATGACAATGAAACTATTGCTTCGGAAGCTAGGCAGCATGTCAACGTCAGTGTCACAGAACGCAAAATGCTCCTTGGAGGTTGTGTAGCTAGCTTTTCTGCATACTGCAACAGTACGTGGAATAAGTCAGTGGAGAGCAAAGCCAAGTCCGCAATAATAAAAGCAGGAACCTCTGCAATATTGATTCCATGGTGAGGCATTGAGTTTCACGAGCCTGAAGAGCAGGGGCGTGTGTGGCCTGTGAACTCCGAATGGAATGTGTTATTTAATAATGTGCTACACAGTATGCTGCAAGAGAAAGTTGGGTAGCATCGACGTGCTTGCCTTGAGCTTATGATGCCGTCTATGACACTCTCATTGTGCATTTTGAGTAAATTTGTGAAAACACGAGTAAAGGACGATTCGCAACACTGTCCACCCGCAACTGCCTGGCGTGATGCGGGAGCGGAAACAAACTTTGTTCCACATGTGCACCTTAGCAATGGCTCATTGCTTATGTTGCGACTTGCTTATTTCATGTTAGATGTGCCTTGTCTTGTGCAGAAAGGTTAAATGTCACAGAACGTGTTTTCATCTCCTCTTTAACCCTTTTAATTTGGCACTTTTGATAATAACTAACACCCCTTCTAAGCCAGTCTCTGTTCGAATCTGTTCATGGCCATGCACGTGGCCAACAGTTAGTGTGCAAAACCTTATTTTCACTTTTACGTTGCTTTCTCACTTTCAAGATCACCCTTTGCTTGAGCAGTTACGTACGTCTGATGTCAGTATGATAATCTAGCATTTCAGCTGAACTTAATATCTCCCCTTGTTGTCTCTTTAATGTCACGTGCACAGAAGTCATATGGATTTTATTTATGTGCACATTACATTTTCCTTTACAGGGGTTTTGGGGCCCTTTCCTTTTATGAGTTTGGGCATGCTGCGGATGCATCAAAATTTAAATCCTTCTGCTGTGTGGCTCATTTGTTTTTGCAAGGTAGATGCAAAATTCAATTTTGGTAAAGATTGCCTTCTTTCTTTTGGTTCAAGTGTTTTTATCTTTTTTGTTTCTTCTTTTTTCAGGCGAGCCATGGTGCGAAGCTTATTAGTACAGTTTGGAAGAATAAACCTCGTCTTTGTGCGTTCAGAGCAGCTGGAGGTTCACTGTTTACTTGGCAAGAAGTAGTATGTATACTTGCTTCCCACCACACCTATATACTGTTTCACACTTTGTAGGAAGCACAGTGAATGCTACAACCTTTGCTGAAAAATATGTGTGCCAACTAGTTCATTTATTGTTTTACAGTCACCATTGTGCTCAACTTGACAGCACACAGTACACAAAAAGCTGTAATAATAGGTGTGCGGTGAAGAAAGTTATGGTGCTTTACATGCAGCTACCACAATGTTTGACTGATGCCAGCGGAAGCTTCTAGCTTGCTGCAAAAAAGTTGTTAGACATCACGCAGTGATGGAAATTTCCACTGGACGTTAACACAATAGTTGTGAAAAAACATGCATGTACACATTGCCCCTGGCAGACTAGAAAGGAAAATAATGGGTGCCAACCAAAAAGGTGTTGTCAAAAAATAAAATGACGTTTCGGCTTCCATATGGAAGCCTTGTTCACCCAAAACGTCTCTTTATTTTCGACAACTTTTTGGTCGGTGCCCATTATTTTTCTTTGTACATTGCCATTACATCCCGACAAGACGAGATTTAGTCACATTCTCAAATTTACACATTGCCCCTGTTGAAACGTTTTTATATTTGGTCGGTCAATTCATTTATTGAGCGGAACAGCAATATATCTTCTTCGAATCGCCAGACTCTTTGTAATTGGCATCCAACAATGTTTACACCAAAGCTTCATCATGATATTTTGTCAGACCCACGACTTCATGAAGCCAAACCACATATAATTTTTGTGTGTGGTGCCAGAAAACTTCATTGAAAATAACAGACCAAATATAATGACACTTGTAGCCTCACATACCTTTTAACGGGGGGAAATGTGTACACGCATGTCCTTTCTCATGACTATTGTGTTAAACATCCAGTGTAAATTTTATTCACCATCACTGCATAATGTGTTTGTTCTCTTTTAACAACTTCACCGCAAGTAGCAGCCGCCGCTAGCATCAGTGCATAACCAAGCGGTAGCTGCATGTAAAGCACCGTAACTTTCTTCCCCATGCAGCACGCATTATTAGAACTGTTTAGGTACAGTGTAGTGTCAAGGGGTACACATTCGTCACTGTAAAACTACAAAATGCACTATTTGGCACATACCATAATCCTCATTACATACAAAATTCAAAGGAGACGTTACATACAACATCTTCAAAGAGCCATTATGTAACACAGTGTAAAATAGCACAAAAACACACGGACACAAGCGAGACGACAACACAGGCGCTACATTAGTGCTTGTGTCGTCATCACGCTTGTGTCCGTGTTCTTGCGCTACTTTACAATGCATTACGGACTAGCTTGGCTTTCTGCATTACGTAACACATTCCTAAGGTGTCAATACGTACAACGTTTCTAGGAGACATTACGCATGCCATTCCTAAGGTGGCTTTACGTACAACATTTCTAGGAGACAATACGTATGAAATTTCTACGGAGGCATTACATACAAGGTTTCTGAAAGACATTACGCACAACATCCCTGAAGAGACTCCGTTTAAGGAATTTGCTATAATTTGGAAAAGGAAAAGTGATCGGCACCTTTTAGGGGCGAAGCTCCTTATACCATCACCTGGTCGGTCGTCGATCGGCGTCGCTCAATCCGGCGTACCCCCGCCGTCGCGTCTCCCATAGATGGCGCTGTCCCATAGAGATGCATGCAAACTGCAGTTGGGTGACGATATACTAGATGGCGCTGTACACATTCTGTGTCGTCATCTCCATTTCTCGTCTAGTTTTCTAGATGGCTCTGTCCCATAGAGATGTGTGCAATATGGCGGTTGGGTGAATGCATGCTAGATCGCGTTGGAAGTGCCGCTGCTCTGGTAAGCGAGTACAAATACCTCGGAGTGTGGGTAAATGAGGGGGGATAGATATATGGAGGTACAAGAGAAAGCATCGGTAACAAAGGGAAAGAGGAATGGTGCAATCATGAAGCACAGAGCGTTATGGGGATACAATAGGTACGAGGTGCTTCGAGGGCTGTGGAAGGGTGTGATGGTTCCGGGGCTTACGTTTGGGAACTCAGTGGTGTGCATGAAGTCAGAGGTGCAATCAGGAATGTATGTAAATCAAAGGACTGTGGGACGCCTCGCGTTGAGCGCTCACGGGAGGACAACAAATGAGGCTGTAAAGGGTGATATGGGATGGACAGGTTTTGAAGTGAGGGAAGCTCAGAGCAAAATTAGATTTGAAGAGAGGCTGAGGAAAATGAAGGAGAGTAGATGGGCAGGGAAGGTTTTCAGGTATTTGTATAGAAAAAGCGTCGACACGCAGTGGAGAAAAAGAACTAGGAGGCTCGCCAGTAAATATACGGCTAGCAGTGTGGGCGACATGGCAACAAGGAGCATTAAGCGAAAAGTCAGAGAGGCGGAGAGGACTTATTGGATGACAGCGATGGAAAAGAAGCCGGCTCTCATTGACTACCAAAAGGGAAAAAACGAAATAAGGAGGGAGAGGTTTTATGATAATTCAAGGGAAGCGCTTTACTGTTTGAAGCAAGGTCGGGTTGCCTTAGAACGCGTAGCTATAAAGCGAGATTCTGTAACGAAGAAGAACAATGCACATGCTGTGGGGGAACTAAGGAAACGATGGAACATGTACTGATTGAATGTGGCGATATCCACCCAAATATACGTGTGGGCACGAGTCTACATGAAGTCTTTGGTTTTAGGGACAACAATGGAAAGCTGCACACGTCCACGATAGAAATAAGTAAGAGACGGTTAAAGTATTGGTGGCAGAAAAGTAGAGATAAAGGACAAAAAATGAAGAATGGGGAAAAATAAGGTCATTCTGCCTTAAGAGACAGAGAGATGGACCATGAATTTATATTTTTTTTTGTTATAATAACATAGGTTTATTGAATGTAGATAAGGCATTAGGCCAACATAAAAAAAGTTTTTTTCGAGCCTGGTGTCAGATATGTCACCGCCCCCGTTATAAAGGGGATGCTCATAGCATCCATCCATCTATCCTCTCGGAAGGCGCTCGCGCCCGTTATCTCTTTCTCCTGGATCGTCGCCGTACGTGGAGGAGTGCGCTTGCCGGATCGTGCTGCTTGGCGGACCATGGACGACGAGGAGCGCCAGGTGCGGAAGGCCGCGCCGCTGCGGCTCGTGCTCGTCGGCAGGATCCCGAGGGTGCGAGGCTCGAGAGGCTGCCGCGATGCGAACGCGCGTCGCGGGATCGCGATCGCGACGCGGGATCACGTCGCGGCGCGGCGCGATCCCGAGACGGTGCGCTCCAAGGTGGCCGCCCAGCAGTAATCGCTTTGATTACTGCTGGGCGAAACCACTGAAGATTTCACGGTATAACCATGATTGCTTCACGAGCTTCGCCCCAAACTCTTCATCATTCACCCCGTGGATATTCTGTGATTTTTTTACCTTCAGCTTGTTGGGACGCCTGTACGTGCGGGAGAAGCAGACACAACCGCGCGGTGTGGGGTCCCAAACATCAACTCCTTTTATTCGGGTTCTCTGGAGGTTCCGGAGAGCAGCGGAGGGTGGCGCTGCTGGCGGCTTGGCTTGGCTTGGCTGCCGCCACAGCACTCCCCCCTTAGTGAGTTGCCGAACGGGAGTTAAAGGTCCAGGCGAGTGGGTGCTCTTGATAGCCGCCCGCTGTGCGTCAGCCGGGAGGGCACCTCGTGGACTTGGGCTGGCATTGAAGCTGGAGGTCCTGGCGATAATTCCCTGAGTGGAGGCTACACGGCGTCGTCACGGTCCATGTGTGCTGGCTTGATGCGGTCCAACGACACAACCTCCTCACGGCCGCTTCTTTTGATTGTGAATTGTTTGTTGCCACGGCGGAGGACTTGAAACGGCCCATCATAGGGTGGCTGAAGAGGTCGCCGAACCGCGTCGTGTCGTACAAACACATATGGGCATGATGTGAGCTGTGGGTCGACGTGCACCACACGCGACCCTGGGGGCCGTGGAGGTACCGCGCGCAGTTTGCTCATGACGTTGCGTTGGCGAAGTGCATAGTCGCTGCAAGCTGTGGATGCCTCCTCTGAGCCGCGCGCAAGAGCTCTCCCGCCAGCCTGAGTGTCGTGCCGTAGACCAGCTCAGCGGCGCTGCAGCCAATGTCCTCTTTCAAGGTGGACCTTATACCCAAAAGAACGAGTGGGAGGGCCTCCACCCAGTTGTGTTCCTCGGTTGCCGTGAGCGCAGCCTTCAGCTGGCGGTGAAAGCGCTCCACCATGCCGTTGCTCATGGGGTGGTACGCCGTCGTGCGTAGGCATGAGGTGCCAATGAGCTGACTGATGGCAGTGAAAAGGGCTGATTCGAATTGTCGGCCGCGGTCTGTTGTTATCGTGGAGGGCACCCCGAAACGGGCTACCCAGTGGTACAGGGAAAGCACTCGCAACCGTCTCGGCAGTGATGTCTGCGATAGGGATGGCCTCCGCCCAGCGGGTGAACCTGTCGACACAGGTCAGCAGGTAAGCCTTTCTGTGGCAGGGTGGCAGTGGGCGACGATGTCTAGGTGGACATGATCAAAGCGAGAATCCGGAGTGGGGAGTGTTCCCAGGGCTGTCTAGGTACGGCGTTGTATCTTAGAGCGCTGGCAAGCTACACATTCACGTGCCCAGCGTCGGACGTCCCGATTTACGCCCTGCCAGACAAATCTTGCCGTCACCAGTCTTTGGGTGGCTCTAATCCCCGGATGAGACAGTCTGTGCAAGGACTCGAACACATGGCGACGGAGGCTCGCGGGCACGAACGGGCGAGTTCTACTGACGCTTGTGTCACAGCAAACCTTGTCCTCGGATCCGGGAACTGGGATCCACTCAAGATTCAGAGCAGTGGTCGCGGTCAACAGGTGTTTCAGTTCGTCATCTTCACGTTCAGAGCGGCTGCCAAAGCGGGAAAAATCAACCTGTAGTGTGGGCATGATGGCGTTCACAGGATTCCGTGAGAGGGCGTCCGCTACCTCGTTGTCGCCGCCTTTGACGTGGCGGATATGGGTCGTGAACTCTGATATATAGGACATTTGGCGCCGTTCACGTGCTGTGTGCGTTCCACCGTCGAGGCTTAGCGAGCGCAATGCTTAAGTAAGCGGCTTGTGGTCGGTGAGGACGAAAAAACTCCACACCTTAAAGGAAATGGCGAAAATGTCGTATGGCAGCGTACACGGCCAGCAGGTTCTCTCCCGAAGGTGCTGTAGCGGCGCTCGGTAGGCGTTAGCTTCCTCGAAAAGAAGGAAATCGGGCGCCAGATTCCCCCCAACGAGCTGCTGTAATACAGCTCCAACGGCTGTATCGGAGGCATCCACCATTACGCTCTGCGGGACACCGGACCTGGGGGTATTCAAGCAGTGCGGCGTTTGCCAAAGCGTCCTTGACCTTGCAGAAGGCTTCTATTGCTTCTTGAGACCAGGAGAGGGTGTCTGAGCCATTCCGTGAAGTGGTCACGAGGTCGTGGAGAGGTTGAAGGATCTGGGCGCAGCGGGGGAATGAAACGGCGGTAGAAGTTTACCAAACGCAGAAATTCCCGAAGCTGGCGCTTGGCGGTCGGCTGCGGAAATCCTTGCACGGCTTCAACCTTGTTGGGTTGAGGAAGAACTCCTGAGGCGGAGATGACGTGTCCAAGAAACGAGAGCTGTCGCACACCAAGCTCGCATTTGGCCATGTTCGCGACCACGCCATGCTCCATTAAGCGCTGGAAGACAATGCACAGATGATTCACGTGCTCTTCCGGAGTGCTGCTGGCGAGTAGCAAGTCGTCAAGATAGGCGTGGCAGACGTTGAGGCCGCGTATAGCACCGTCCATGAACCGCTGGAATGTCTGACCCGCGTTTCGGAGTCCGAATGGCATTCGGAGGAATTCGAAAAGTCCGAAAGGCGTTGCGATGGCGGTCTTCGGGACGTCCTACGGGGCAACGGGAATCTGATGGTATGCCCGCACCAGGTCGATCTTCGAGAAGATAGTGGCATCGTGAAGCCTCGTCGTGACATCGTGTATGTGCGGTACCGGGTATCTGTCTGGAGTCGTTACCTAGTTCAGCGCCCCTGTAGTCCCCGCATGGTCGCCAGTCTCCCGGCGTTGACTTTGGCACCATATGGATTGGAGATGCCCAGGCGCTCGACGAGGGTCTGATGATCCCTAGCTCCATCATGTGTTCAAATTTGTCGTGCGACCTTCAACTTCTCTGGAGGCAAACGGCGGGGCCGCGCGTGCACGGGTGGGCCGCTGGTGGCGATGTAGTGGCGTACCATGTACCTCAGAAATAAGTAAGAGACGGTTAGAGTATTGGTGGCAGAAAAGTAGAGATAAAGGACAAAAATGAAGAAGGGGGAAAATAAGGTCATTCTGCCTTAAGAAGCAGAGAGATGGACCGTGAACTTATATTTTTCTTTGCTGTAATAACATAGATTTAATCAATGTAGATAAGTGCGAATTAGGCCAACATAAAAAGAAAGTTTTTTTTCGAGCCTGGTGGCAGACATGTCACCGCCCCGTTATAAAGGGGACGCTCATAGCATCCATCCATCCATCCACTATGCATCACGCGGC
>JALIZH010001359.1:0-12100 GCA_030522465.1 Rhipicephalus appendiculatus
CGTACTCCAAATACCTCCTTAACCGAAAACCTTTCATTGATATTTACATGAAGTTTATGAACGTCAATTTCAAATATCAGTCATGCGCCACTTAAAGCTTACTGGCCCGTTCGATGCTCACGAAGGCCATGTTTACAAAAAGCATGAAACCGAGGAAAAGAAAGAGAGTGAGAAGTTTGTTTACAGAAAGGCAGAGAGGTCGGCCTGAACCATAGTATGCTCTAGCCAGCTACTCTACACCGGGGGAGGGGAAAGGGGAGAAAAAAGAGTAATGGAAACACAGATGAGTGGACTAGCAGGATAAATTTGGTATTCTACCCTATACTTGGCAATATGGTATCTATGTTTTTCTTCTGTGCTGGGCAAGAGGGTCTCATAGTGAAGCTGGAGAGATTGCTGGGGCACGTGTACAGGATAGTTGAGATTCATAATGAATACGGCGTAGAGAAACACGACAGGGACTGAGAAGAAGAACACACATGCAGCGCTGTATAGATGTCCTCATCGGGAGAGGAAGAAAGAAGAACAGATTTGCGAAGGGATAACAATCGCATCGGGCTCTCCTTTCTTCATCGCCCCCGTTGCGGCGCATCTTCGCTGCCGCCCGCAAAAAACAGTCATTACCGAAACTGATAACGACCCATTCCTGCGCGGACGGCGGGTTTCACCCGAATACCTCCGCATCTTCACAATTGCGTTCTCGGTGCCTCGTCTGTTTCAAACATACTTTTTTTCCCGGATTTGTCTCACTTTAATCAGGGCGATGACCGAAATTTACCGCTCCCTGTGCGCCGCGCAGACCATGCGCGTGTCTGGGACCTCGCAATTCTAAATGGTGCTAAAGCCATTGCGCTTCTAACGCTAACGTTGCTGCGAGGATGTAGATAGATTGCTTTATTTTGTTCTTCGTGATCGAAACAACGCAACGGACGTCGAGCGAGGAAACGCTTTAGAAAATATTTGCGTGAAATAAATTTTTGTGCCGTGTGCTATCTATGTATGAAGGAGAATTAATTCATGTGGCATTATGTGGAAGGAGCGCTAAGAGTAGAAATAGACGGCACATTATACAGCAAATTGATTGTTTGTTACTCTTCCTTGGCGGTTCCCGACTTGCCACATATAAAACTCTGTATAAAGATAGACTAACTTTCTTTTGGAGATCAATAAAGTCTCTGGAGAGTTGTCAAAGGTGCAACTTTCCAAAAGAAAGTTAACAAGCATCTTTAAAAAACACAGCATATCCACGGAGTGAATGATGATGAGTGGGCGAAGCTGCGGAGGTTCATCGGTAAACCGTGAATCTTCCGTGAATTCTGCCCGGTACATCATCACCGACGTGAATCGGAGCGCGTTTATACTAAAAGGGTCGATGAGAGTTATGGTGACTGATGCAATCATAGTTCCACCGTGAAATCTTCAGTGGTTTCGCCCAGCAGTAATCAAAGCGATAGTGTGTGTGAAATTTTATTCAAACTTCAACGACCGGTCGTCGTCCATAGTCCGCCAAGCAGCACGATCCGGCAAGCGCACTCGTACGGCGGTCCGCGCAATCGAAGAGCAGCTGCACCAGCGCCAACGCCATCTAGCGTACCTTCACCCAACCGCCATATTGTACGCATGTCTAGAGTTACTGTATATGCTACCTTTAGGTAGCAGAGTTGCGCATAGGTCCGCCATCTTGCCCGTCGAGGCATCCACGTCATGCAGGAAAGCCACCTCTTTCGAATGTAGGAGCCGACGCGGCCCAGCGGCTCCGTGCGCTTTCTCGCTCGTTCATAACCCGTTGCTGGCGCAATGACTTTGGCTTCGAAGAAAAAGAAAAGGAGAACTCGAACAAATAATGACTTCAGATGAAACTGGTGCTATAGCTTGTTCGATGGCAGTCACCATCGGAAGTAATATTTTTTGTTTTAAATAGCGAACAGGAAAACTTCGACTTAATTTGTCGAGATTCTCGACAAATTAAGTTCAGCAAATCGCTCGTTTCACGTAGTTCTTGACGAAGCGCTTAGGTGGATCGAGCAAACGATTGCTAGAGATATCACTCCGTGTTTTACAAATAACGCAAGCAAACGAGAATTTTCCGCATATTTACGTACGTAGCTGTGGCATAAAGTAAACACTCGGTGCGGTTTCGAATGCAATGCCGCACAGTGCCCGGACTGAATTAGCTGTTTTGACAGACCTGTTCACTCGCGCACAATTTTATGGTTCCGTCCCGTTCGATTTATGTCAACGGCTAGCCAGCCGTTGACCAGTGGGCGCAAAACAATACATATCCTGTTTGTTATCGCCTACTCTAGTCGCAAAAATATTGCCATGAGATTTATAACTACACTATATAGACATATTTTAGTCAGGCGTGACGTGGATGTGCATTCTGGAACGTACTGTAATGCTGGAATAAGTAGTGAGTCGTATGGAACTGCCTACACATTCGACCTGCAGTGACGATTTCTACGGCTGACGGATGTACTGTCTTGAGCAATATACGAGCTGGAACGCCGATTTGATGCTTATTCGACTACTTGCAATGTACTGATATGAATTTGGCGTACATAATTGCCAGAACTACCTTTCGCTTGAGTATTTAGTGTCATGAACATTTTGCTCACGCCAGCTACGTTTAGCCGCTATGACACTTGAAATGTAATTTCAGTGTTCCAGTGAGCACTGCTCCCGACTACACATACTGACCAACATCATTCAACAATTTTACTTCGAGTGTAGCTTTTTTTCCAGCGCGTGTTTCAAAAGGCAGAGTTTATTTTGAACTTTGAAAATACAAGCGGGTGAGAGCAGAACACGGTCGTTCACAACTCGGACCAAAATACCTAGCTTAGCGAGTTGCAGGTGCGGCACTTCCTTTGTTGTCACGGTCACCATGAAATGGGCTATGCAATGAAACGTGGAATGGAGAAGAAAGAAAGCCTTTCCGTTTTCTTGTCGATTCGTGCAGTGGGGAGCGCAGCATCCTGTCATCGTCGCAACTTCGCAGCACTGAGTCACGGCGCTACGCCGCACAGGCACCACTGACGTTCACTAAAAACGGACAACGCAAGACACAACCACAACACCAAAGATAAACACTCCGCACTCAGCCGGATCGCCTCGCCTACAGTGTAGCCTCGCCGGAGTGCTTGGGCAGCGATGGCGATAGCAGTGACACCGGCAGCAGCGGTGGTGGCGCGGCGGTCGCCAGCACCCGCGCGGCCGTGAAGTTGGCTTTCCCTCAAAAGGATGCTTTTTGCGCATGTGAGCGCGCTTGGCGAATGGGGGGGCGCGAGCGGCGAGTTCTATCAGAGGCGCAACTCTGCTACCTAAAGGTAGCATATACAGTAACTCTACGCATGTCTATAGGACAGCGCCCTCTCGGAAACGAGACGAGAACTGGAGATGACGACATCATATCCACGGAGTGAATGCGGTAAACCGGTAATCTTCCGCGAATTCTGCGCAGTACATCATCAACGACGTGAGATCGGGCGCATTTATACTAAAGGCTCGATGAGAATCATGGCGACTCGCAGCTCACTTTAATTTTACATGTACGTTGTGAATTTTTTTTATTGTTTAATCACGCACAGGAGACATCTCACACCGGCACTACCTTGGAGGTCGAAATCCAGTACCTACTGGCTACTCAGAGTGCATGGACAACCGAGGACCGCCGAGGTAATGCCATAAGGAGTTTCGTCCCTAAATATATTCATCATATACAAGTACTAAAAGAGAGGTGGCTACATACAACGGGGACGCACGACCCACGGCTTAAGGAGCTTCGCCCCTAAAAGAGATATATGTGGCAAGTCAGCAGTCTCCAAACGAGTAACAGGTAATCTATTATTTCTTTGAGTGCTGTGTAACACTTGTGGTCCTATTACCTTTCACTTTCGGCATTAGCTGTGCGCATGAAGAAAACATGTTGCACGTCTGAAAAGAGTAGTCTGGTGTTTACAGTGCTAATAGCATTCACTTATTCTTTGCCTTTTTCTTGTCACCTGTTGGTGCAGTCTTCAGAATTTTTACTTGGAATCAAAACACGACAAGCAACCAAATCGTGGTTGTTCCCACTTAAATTTCATCTTACCTCTTAAACGCGTGGATATGTATTAGCCATTGAGCAACCAAACAGTCGTTCTACACCCACAAAGGTGTAGAACGACTTTTTTTAGTGCAGATCTAGAAGACAGGCTTACGGATAATGACTGAGAGAGACTGGTAAAAAAAAAGCGCTACGGGCCTCCCGCAACACAGGGCCGTAGCACATACCTTCCAAACCTTGTGTTGGACAAACTACGCAGTCAGCAGGTGGCTCATGAGATCGAATCTCGACCGCGGGGGCATTTTCATGGAGGCAAAACGCAAAAGATCTGTGCTGTTAGATTTAAGTCCACGTTTAAGAACACCCAGGTTGTCGAAATTTCCAGATCCCTCCACTACGGCGGATCTAATGGTCCTTTCGTGGTTTTGGGAAGCAAAAACCCAACAATTCTTATAAGCCAGAAAATTTATTTTTCCGTTTTTCGAACAGGCACTACTTCGCCTTGATACTAAAGTACCAACCCCGTTCTACACGCACTCATTCAGTAGTGTTCGTATCTTGTGCACGTGCCTACCAAGTGGCCATTCTTTGGGTTCATGAGAGGGCGGAGATGTTGCAAGAAAGGGGGGGGGGGGGGTGCATATATGCACATGGAAAGGACCGACACCATAACACTATGCGACGACCACGTCAAGCGGTTTTCTTCGTCTTCAACGCCGCGCTTAGGTAACTTTCATTTTTTTTTATTTGATTTGCATTCACAAATACCCAAGGCTGACCACTGCCACCTAGAAGGGCACACCGACTTCCTGCTCTTTAGGGGTAATTGAAGAGAAACGGAAATTTAGAGGAATAACATGATCGCACGTTAATAATAGGCATCTTGCGTTGCTGACTTCGCCTTTACTGCACTCCAATATAACTGGAATGGAAGCCACCGATAAGGATGTCGCTTCTTGTGCAAACCTCTCTCTGGCGTTGTCAACGTGAATGTCAGAATGAGTGCGCTCATCGCATTCGCTCCATCTCATTTGGAGTTTGCTGTTATCTTGCTCAGTTATTATTTTTTTCCGGCGTGGAGCTTTTACAGTGCTTACCGTGTGAGTAATCGTGATCCATGTCTTCCTTCATATTTTTTCTTTGTTTACGTGGTACCTCAATAACATTGCTAAAGACGGGACCAAGAACGAAAAGGCGTTAAACGCTGTTTTATGTGTCCGCAACTTTGTTGTACGTGTCTAGAGAGGACGTAATGCGTTGTACGTGTCTCTTTCTTGGTCCCGTCTTTTGCGCTGCTGTTCATGTGCCGTGCATTTCGAACAACTCGCCCAGTCTGCCTTCCTAATTCTATTTATTTGTTTCTCTAATTCCTTCATCGCATAGTGCCATTTCTTCTTTTTGAGCAGGCGTACGAGTAGCGGGATGTAAGTTCCTACTAAGTGTTGCTGCTAAATCAATTTCAGCGTGCAACGATTGGATATAGATTGAAGCTGGGGTTTACTATCGGCACTAGCTGGCTCACTCTCAATATTTAGCCGATAAGGGTGTGCTGAAATCAACAGTCCACTTAATGAAAACTAACAAAATCCCACCCCTCAACCCGTAATCAGCTCCATAGGAGATCTTTTGTCTGGCAGCGTCGGCAGGCTTTTTTCCCGTCGCTCTTCTGGAAGTAAGCTCATTATGGGTAAAAGAAAAATTTGGGAGGTACAAGTAACAGATTGTACACAGACGAGATTAGGTGCTTCCGCACTCTGCGCACTGAATAAGGGTTACTGTTGCGGCCCTACCTACAAACGGAGCATTTTTTCCGCAAGGTCACTGGTTTATGAGCTCGGCTTCATCGGCTCAAGCACCGTGCCATACTTATGTGTATCACAAAAACCGCCTTAAATTTGCGGAAATAATATTTAAGCCGTTTACTAATCATTCGGAGAAAAAAAAAGTCCTCAGAAAAAGAAAAAAAGCAAACTAAAACAACAACACGGAAGCTTATCCACGATACTTCAAACAGTCATGTAACGTGGTAATTATAAAGGTAAATCTGAAGATTCCAAGAAAAGTGGATGGCGTAATATGTTCCAACGCGTATTCAGCACGATACTCCGCGTCTCTCTCTAAGGTTCTTTATTTTTATTAACAGCTTTACATAAATTTGTGTTCTTGTTCATCACTTTGAATACCCTTCTTGAGTTCTGTTTCTAAGTCAGTTGCAGTGCTGTTTACAAAACAGCGAGGCCAACAGGAACCGCGTGACCCAGAGAAAGCGTACGAGTGCTATGTTTAAATAATTACGCTGAGAAAACACGTCTTATTTCTTCGGAAGACAAGACAATCCTGTAAAACCGGCTAGAATTTTAAAGAAAACTCCGATCAGATAGCGTAGAAAAGCAAGGGTGAGTGATGCAGGCGTATAACGTTTGGCATTGTCCCCAAAGGTCAGACCACGGCTGAGAACGTTGAATGCAATAAATAAATAAATAAATAAATAAATAAATAAATAAATAAATAAATAAATAAATAAATAAAATTAATGCAGATCCACGAAATGAATGCTGATGATGGAGCCAAGCTCCTTGGAAGCCAGTCTACGTAATTTTATTTTACTAAGTGTAGCGCCATTGATCGATGCGCTATAACTCCACGGTGTAAGTATGAGTGGCTTGCGAGCCATGCAGCCTGCTGTACACGGCTTGCATGCACGCTCTAGGCATGAGCGGCGCGCCGCCGGCGGAACACCTGTGCGCGGGCGGTGTGCGCCCCTAGTGCGCTCTGCGAACGGTCGTGCGCTTGCTTGGAGAGGGGTTTCGAAGCGGCGCCGCCGCAGCGCAACACCTGTGCGCAGTCGGTGTGCGCGCTTAGTGCGCTCTGCGAACGGTTCTACGCATGACGTCGTACGCTTGCTCGGAGAGGGGTTTCGAAGCGGCGCCGCCGCAACGCAACACCTGTGCCCAGTCGGTATGTGCGCTTAGTGCGCTCTGCGAACAGTTCTGCGCATGACATCGTGTGCCTGCTCGGAGAGGGGTTTCGAAGCGGCGCCGCCGCAGCGCAACACCTGTGCGCAGTCGGTATGCGCGCTTAGTGCGCTCTGCGAACGGTTCTGCGCATGACGTCGTGCGCTTGCTCGGAGAGGGCTTTCGAAGCGGCGCCGCCGCAACGCAACACCTGTGCCCAGTCGGTAGGCGTTTAGTGCGCTCTGCGAACGGTTCTGCGCATGACATCGTGTGCCTGCTCGGAGAGGGGTTTCGAAGCGGCGCCGCCGCAGCGCAACACCTGTGCGCAGTCGGTATGCGCGCTTAGTGCGCTCTGCGAACGGTTCTGCGCATGACGTCGTGCGCTTGCTCGGAGAGGGGTTTCGAAGCGGCGCCGCCGCAACGCAACACATGTGCCCAGTCGGTAGGCGTTTAGTGCGCTCTGCGAACGGTTCTGCGCATGACATCGTGTGCCTGCTCGGAGAGGGGTTTCGAAGCGGCGCCGCCGCAGCGCAACACCTGTGCGCAGTCGGTATGCGCGCTGCGTGCGCTCTGCGAATGGTTCTGCGCATGACGTCATGACCTTGATCGACAGGCTTGCTGAGATAGGGTTTTGGAGCGGCCGACGGGAAGCTGCGACAACGGACATCGTGCAAGCCTAAGGAGCTTCGCTCCTAAAAATCCACTCTTACATTTTTCTCTCCTGTATACTTACATATAAAAAATTGAAGGACAGTTTGTACATTCTAAAGTGTGTTCGGCGAAAGCGTGTGGCCGTTCCGCTGACTATGCCATGTCTTTTTTTTTCTTTTACACTCTCAGTGGGATAATACACAAAGCGAATGTGTGCGTGTTTTCTTTTTTAATTTTTTTACCGCCAGTCGCAGTGAGACGCGAGACTAATCTTCCTCCGTTCGCATGCGTTAATATTTTCTCGCGCTTTGTGCATCGTGCAAACGCCATAGCGTTCCAGCGCTTAAATTGACGGGCCCTTTATAAATTCGAAGGTGTATTCCGTGAACGCCTGTGTCCATTGAGACGGCGTCGGTCAGAATGATTGCAAACGCTGGGCACACGAAGCTACGCAAGCAAAGAGCGAGCGCTGTAGAGTCCGACGCGACCGGCGTCCGTTTGCGCATCCCGGCGGCCACCTGGCTCCGTGCCAGAGCTCGGATGGACGGGACGGACGGACATGGACGGACGGACGGACGGACAGACAGACAGACAGACAGACAGACAGACAGACAGACGGACGGACAGACGGACGGACGGACAGACAGACAGACGGACGGACGGACACTGGGCGGACACTGGACGGACGGGCGGACGGACGTGAGCATGAGACATTAAAGGCTTTCGCCTTAATATGCAATGGAAACGGGATCATTGAGGCGCCATTATTTTAGTAAAATCCATGTATTGCAAAAGGAACATGGAAGTCGACTGTAGTTCTGAGGACGATTAACATCGCAATGTCAAAGCCAGTTCAACCCCAAGCGACAGTTGAACGAACTTAAAAGCATTGATTCGCCCGTGTTTCCCTTGTGTTTATGGTGTATTTATCTGCTCTTTTCTCTCTATTTGTGTTTTTTCATTGTGGTTTTCTGCTCTTTTCGGTTCTGTTTCGTATCAAGATGTAACCTTTATATCATTTACTGTTCTTTTCTTGTGATTATCGGATTTGTATTGCGATTATCCGTTTTCCGTTCTATTGTCTCCTTTATACTGTTAGCTACTTCGAGCACGGTTCGTCTAAAACTCCCGACGCTGGCCTTCCGCTGTCGCTTCACTGGTTCGGACTGACGAATGAGCGCTTCGGCGAAGTTGGAGTTAACGGGCAAGCGCTTGCTGGCGTTCCAGACGTACAGCCTGCTCAGCTTATGTGTATCAAACGTGGGACCTGGGTGGCGCCAACGCGAGACATGAGACGGCTACAGGGTGGTCCCTTAAGCTTCTCTTAAGTTAAAAGAAAAGAAAAAGGACACCCTTCAGCACTTCACACGCCGTACATGCAAATTCCTGTCGTTCTGTCCAACTTGTGAGGAGCACTACAATGTGCATTTTTAAATGCGAAGCATTTCTTAGCGAACTTCGGCGACTTTGAGCGTATCTATCTATCTATCTATCTATCTATCTATCTATCTATCTATCTATCTATCTATCTATCTATCTATCTATCTATCTATCTATCTATCTATCTATCTATCTATCTATCTATCTATCTATCTATCTATCTATCTATCTATCTATCTATCTATCTATCTATCTATCTATCTATCTATCTATCTATCTATCTATCTATCTATCTATCTATCTATCTATCTATCTATCTATCTATCTATCTATCTATCTATCCAGCCGCCTACGACTTTGTGCTCTCCTGGCCGTATCGTTGTTTGGATTTATACCTAAATTGGTATGGCATAACATGACTCTATGACAAACATGATTGACTGGTCATATCATGAAAATCATGACTAACTTGACATGAAAAGTATGATTTGCACGCCATGACCATAGTGCTCCCGAGGCCGTTTTCTTAACTTGATATATCCAGAAATTGGTACGATGAGATATTTCTGCATGACCAACATAAATGACAGGTGGTAATATGAAAATCGTGACCTGCATGTCATGTACAACATGATTTACATGCCACGCTCATGGTGCCCTGACGGCCGTTTCGCTAGCTTGATATACACCAAATTTGGTATTGAGTGACGTGACTGTATGACGAACAGATATGTCATGTGGTCATAGGAAATAATGACATGTCATGTGTAACATGACTTGCATGCCACGCTCATGGCACGCTGGCAGCCGATTCGCCAGTTTGATATGCACCAAAATTTGGTACTGAGTGACGTGACTGTATGACGAACAGAAATGCCAAGTGGTCATATGGAAATAATGACACGTCATGTGTAACATGACTTGCATGCCACGCTCATGGCACGCTGGCAGCCGTTTCGCCAGTTTGATATACACCAAATTCCCTATTGAGTGACGTGACTGTATGACGAGCATCAATGACAAGTGGTAATATGGAAATCATGATATGTCATGCGCAACATGACTTGCATGCTACGCTCATGGTACCCCCGTGGCCGCTTCGATTTGTTTTACATGGCTGCCACCCGCGCTTTGCTGCTTCAAGCCTTTTTCATGCCAAGCGGAATGTGTCCGTCGGTGGTGCCGTGGTACCAAAAGTAAAAAATAACTCACGTAACTATCGCATCTCGTTCACTTGGTAAGATCATGACATCACTAATTTAACTTGACATGCTTGTGATCTGTGTAACGACTAATGATAATAATAAGGCGTGTGGCGCGCAAACCAATTTTCTTCGGCCGAAAATAATTCTGACGATGCGTGGTCTGATGATTTGTCTCCGTCAGTGAATGAAAACATGGTTATCAGCAATATCGATCTCAAGATTTAGGACTTACCTATACATTTTGAAGCATTCCCGCATAGGTAAAATACATGAAAAGAAAACTAAAAAAAAAAAAAAAAACTCGCAAGGTCCCTTATGCATTCGCCTAAGACGATCCTCGACGGCAAAAGCCATGTTCTTCTTTTTCTTCATTCGATGCCTTGATCCTCCCCCCGCCCGCCTCCGATAAGCTTTCTGCACCTTATGTGGTTTCGCACTGCCCCCAGGATCGAAGGCATTGCAAGGTTTCTGCACGTCACCTGGTTTTCCATGGCCTCCGTGATCGGCCCAAGGATCACGGAGGTCATTTAAAGTGCCCATGTGAGGTGATGACGTCATCACATGACATCGCGCTGTTTGACGTCATGATGCCGTCACAAATTTTATTGATCTGTGACGTCATTGGGACGTCATCACGTCATAAATTTTTGCATCACTCGTGTTGACGACGCGGGACCCCGGTGGTTCATTTCCATGTTTGATGAGGTATCTAAGGCTTTCGCCTTAAAAAAAAAAAAAAAAAACAAGACAAACCAAAGTAAATGAACTGATAACACTGCACTATTGTGTACGCCTTACTTCGTGTTACGAGCGATCGCCTGAAAACAAACGTGATTCTCAGCTCACAGCAGCTGATTACACACGCCCGTGGTACGTACACAAGAGGCTTGCTTTACCTCTCGGGCCATCTCTTTATGTTTATTAAAGAGATGACAGACACGCTGTGTCAGTTAATGGTACACAATTTTGAGCTGTGTCAGGAGATTCAGCCCAAAAGCGTGATGTACGCTATATTGAGCTCATCAGGAAAAAGCGGGAAATGTAGCCGGGTGCCCCGTTGACGCGCACTCAATTGCCGCGGGAACAATTGCATGTCATGTAGCTACTCGTCTACATCTTTTTGTGTAGAAGTCTCTGAACCGTGCGAACCCTAACCACCGAGAACCTTGAAAATATCTGAAGTTAAAAATGAGTTGTTTGAAACTGTCTCCATTTCGTATGGCGAGGGCTTGAAGCTATGTACGCATCTCGCGGAAATGTTTCATACTGACGTTCAGCGATCCCTGTAGATAGACACAAACTCGACGCATGAGTGAACACAGCTGGCTCCCAAACAACTTATCTCAGTATATCTGTATATACTTGTTTATAATATATATATATATATATATATATATATATATATATATATATATATATATATATGTGTGTGTGTGTATTGTGGCATGTTGCATTTCTTTTTTTTCAGTCTAGGTACATAAGTGATTTCTATATTTGAACAGTTTTCTACAGTGGTTGAAATATTACACTTCCACATTGTAAACTTCTTATCGTATATTTGTTCAGGCAGCCATTCAACTTGTACAGCAAGAATAAGAGTATTAGTAACTTTAATTTCATGATATCTGGATATTGGTACAGCATTTTCTATAATACGCCTTTTATGCACAAACTTGTGGAATAATGTATGTTTACCTAGCATTGCTTTTGATTCAAATGTCGGAATTTAACTCAAGCTTTCCGCTCGGTGAGCCTTGTACGCTACCTCAGGAGCAAAAATGAGCAAACAATATATTCAGGTCGTATGATCTACTCTTCCTTTTTTTTCCCTTACGTCTTCCCGATGTGCTCTGTTCATATTG
>JALIZH010001363.1:0-289107 GCA_030522465.1 Rhipicephalus appendiculatus
GGTTTCGGCGTATCGCGTTAGGTGGTCTACGGCGACGATGACCCAGCGGTTACCAGCCGACGTCAGATGAAGTGGTTCCTACAAATCGATACCAACGCGCCCAAACGGACGGTCAGGACAAGGTAACGGTTGTAGACCAGCTGGAGACATCTGTGTTGACGGTTTGCGGGGTTTGCAAGCGAGGCAGGAGCGAACGAACTTCTGCACGTAGCGGTACATCCCTCGCCAGAAGTATCGTTGTCGAATGCGGTGGTACGTTTTGGATACCCCAGAGTGCGCGCATTGCGGATCAGAGTAGAATGACTCACATATTTCCGACCGCAGACTGCGGGGTATCACGAGTAGCCACTGCCGGCCGTCGGCGTTGTCATTGCGTCGGTGCAGGAGGCCGTCACGTATGGCGAAATAGTGAGCTTGAAGGCGCGAGTGGATGGTGTAGCGGACGGATCAGAGAGCAAGCCGTTTGGCACTCGTCGGACCATACGTACGATGTTCCAGAAGAAAGTAGCTGGTGAAGCGGTGCGGCAATAGTGGCAAAGTCACGTATAAAGCGCCGGAAGTAAGAGGCGAGACCAAGAAAGCTGTGGAGCTCTTTGGAGCGGTGAGGCGTCGGGAAGCGAAGAACGGCGGCAATCTTGCCGGGGTAAGGCCGAATGCCGTCTTTGCTTACGAGATGACCTAGCACCTTAATAGTTTTGCTTGCAAAGTGGCACTTTTTGGTATTCAGCTGGAGACGAGCAGCTGCGAGACACGTCAGAACCTCGTCTAGGCGTTGCAAGTGTTGTTCGAACGTTGAAGAAAATATCACTATGTCGTCAAGGTAACACAATCATGTCTTCCCCTTAAGGCCCCACAGTACAGTGTTCATCATTCGCTCAAAGGTTGCTGGCGTGTTGCAGAGGCCGAAAGGCATGACGTTAAATTCGCAAAGTCCGTCGGGTGTGGCAAAGGCACTTTTTTCCTTGTCATCCTCGTGCATGGGAATTTGCCAGTAACCCGAGCGCAGGTCAAGGCTGGAAAAATATTCCGCTCCTTGCAATGAATCTAAAGCATCATCAATGCAAGGCAAGGGATGTACGTCTTTTATGGTTATCTTGTTCAACGCACGGTAGTCGACGCAGAGTCACACCGAGCCGTCTTTCTTGCGCACAAGAACGACAGTTGACGACCAAGGGCTTGCGGAGGGGCGGATGATGTTTTGCTTGAGCATGTCGGCAACGTGCTTGTCAGTGATATCACGTTCGGTAGAAGATACTTGGTACGGTCGGCGGCGGACAAGAGAAGTTCCATCGGTGTGTATACGATGAGCTGCCGCCGAAGTCTGTCCTAGAATAGGAGATTAAACGTCGAAGGAAGATTGGTGCTTCGACAACAACGCGAGTAGTGCTTCTCCTTTGGGCGGAGTCAGGTCCTTGCTGATAGCATTGGCGAGAGCCGTAGCAGGAGTAGCACCCGTAGGTGAGCGTGGTTGCGCCACACCAGCATTCGCAGCCACCACAGAGACAGGTTGTGTGTCCACGCCGCAAACTACAACAGCGTCTTTAGAGAGCAGAATCGGTTCATTCGTGACATTGCGTACAGCGAGAAAGGCGGTACCGTTGATGAAACGAACAAGACTCGTTGGTTGTGCAATTCCTTTGGATATAAAACGGGCTGATGGAGCGACTACACCATCACCGTGGTCAACGAAGTCTGACGCAACAGTAAAAACTTGCTCGTGGCCAGGTGGCACTACGGAATCTATGATGGTTCGAAGGCGGTGGCGTGACGAATATTCCGCGTCGGTAGCATCAGTCTATTGAATATGTACGAGGCGTTGTCGACAAGATATGGAAGCGGCAGCATCAGAAAGAAAGTCCCATCCCAAAATGAGCATATAAGCGCAGGAAGTCAACACGGCAAACTGAATATGGTGCCGGATCCCATCAATGGTAACTCGAACGGTGCACTGTGCTGATGGCTGTATCGTGAAGTCATTTCCACTACGTAAGGGAGTGCCATTATAAGGTGTAGTAACCTTACGTAGACGATAACACAGATTAGCATGAATAACAGAAATAGCGGCCCCCGTGTCCACCAATGCTTGAATAGGCACCCCTTCTGTCGTGGACCGCCGACCACGGCGACGTCGCGCGGCAGGTGCACAGAGAGCCATGTGTGTGGTGAAAGGCAACACTGGGACTGCGCGCGCGAACAGAAGTGTGTGTCGTTTCCTGGCCAGCACTCGGCTGGAATAAATGGTTCAATGTTCCGTTGGCTACTTGTTTGACAGCGCGTAGCAACGCTCGGCTACGACAGGGTGTCAGCGGTGACTCCAACTGCACAGTGAACCACACAACAGAAGCGACCAAGCGGTGAGCATCCACGCAGCAATCGGCTTTCAGCATGTCCGACGAGGGGGAAGGAGACACCGCAGAAAGAGCCGCCGCGGCGCAGCAGCAAAATGGCGGGAACTTCTTCTATCCTTTCACCGTCGAGTTGCCCGAGAAGCTCGATTTCCGGGACCCGGCGGATTGGAAGCGCTGGATGGCTCGATGGGAACGTTACCGGCTCGTGTCGTCATTGCACCTCCGGGACGAAAATATGCAGGTGAACACGTTTTTGTACGCCATGGGGAAAGAGGCGGAAGATATCTTAGCGTCACTGAAGCTGACAGGCGCTGAAATGGCGAACTGCGCTACCGTTAAGCGCAAGTTTGAGGAGCACTTCATACCATGTACGAACGTAATCTACGAGAGGGCAAGGTTCAACTGCCGTCTACAACAACCCAATCAACCGGTCGAACGGTTCATCACGGACCTACACAAACTGGCAGAGGCTTGCGAATACGGTGAACTCAAGGACAAACTGATCCGCGACAGTCTCGTGGTCGGACTTTTGGACGTCGGACTGAGCGAGAAGATGCAGCTCGATCCCAAGCTGACGCTGTAGTCAGCGACTAAATTGGCGAGGAACTCTGAGGTGGTGAAGCAGCAGCTGAAATTCGCCGCAAGGGGCACCCCACCGTTGCGGTCGATGAGGTCGGAAAGTCAGGCCACGGAAAGGGCATTCCGAAAGAAACAAAAACACCGTCTCGAGCACCTCCTTGCCGTCTACGCACCGCGAAAAGCGACGACGCCGCACGTTGTCGGTGGTGCGGAGGAGCCCGCAACCACACGAAGACCCAGTGTCCAGCCGCGGGCAAGACGTGCCATAGCTGTGGGAAAAAAGGCCACTACGCAACAGTGTGCCTCTCAAGTGCGCGCAAGAGTGACATGCCCAACCGTTCGTCCGAGCGACGACAGTGCATGGAGGAACTGCATCTCGGTGAAGTGCGAAGCACGACGTCTAGTGAGCCTTGGGGAGAGTGAGGAAAACGGTTAACGGTACACTTCTCATATTCAAAGTCGACACAGGTGCCGACGTCACTGCAGTGTTATTGAAGGACTACCACAGGGACACCATGGGACCTGTGGAAACAACAAACCAGGCTCTGTCTGGCCCAGGTCAAGTGCCAATCGACACAGCAGGCTACTTCAGGGCCACGGTAGAATGTCGAAACGCAAAAGTACAAGAGAAGGTCTTCGTCATCAAACGGCTGAGAGAAGCTCTTCTCAGTCGTTCAGCAGTAGAGTCACTGGACATTGTGCAGCGGCCACTGGAGTTGGCAGAAGCGCAAGAGTGTGACATCCCTGACATTCTAGCACGGTGCCCCAAGCTGACATCACGACTCGGGTTGATGGAAAACACATACCGCATCAAAGTGACCAGCGACGCCAAGCCCTACGCAGTCAGCTACCCAAGGCGAGTGTCTATTCCTCTTCTCCCTCTCGTTGAGGCGGAACTCAAAAGAATGGAAGACATCGGCGTCATACAGAAGGTGGAACACGCGACAGAGTGGTGCTTCCCAGTGGTGATAGCAAAGAAAAGGAACAACGAACTGAGGATATGTATTGACTATGGCCAGCTAAACAATCAGATCGTTCGATAACGCATGCTGATGCCTACAGTCGATGAATGCCTCGCCAAGCTAGCCGGTGCAAATGTCTTCAGTCGCTTAGATGCACGTGCAGGCTACTGGCAAGTCCCCCTCTCTGAAGAGTTGCGTGAGTTTACAACGTTCATTACTCCATTTGGGCGGTTCCAGTTCCTCAGACTACCCTTCGGCATTTCTACGGCGCCAGAACTTTACCAGCGCGAGATGCTCAGAGTCATAGAGCGACTGGACGGACTGACATGCCTGCAAGACGACATCATCGTGTCCGGAAGAACAGTTGGAGAACATGATGCAAATCTTCACAAAGTGCTGAGTCGGGTCGCAAAGGCAGGCATCACGCCCAACGTCAACAAATGTGCATTTCGACAGAGCGAGTTCGAAGCCCTAACCCTGGAGCAGCTACCAGCATCAGAGCACATGCTAGAAAGGATCAAACTCAGCGTCCAAGAAGACACCACATTAAACTTTTGCTAGTGGAAGGCTTGCTCTTTAAGTCTGATAGACTCGTCATTCCACCCAGTCTCAGACTGGAAGTGCTCGAAAGACTTCAGGAAGGTCACATGGGCACAACTGGGTGTCGGGCTAGAGCAAGACAATCCGTATGGTTGCCAGGTATTGGAAAAGAGATAGAAGAATACGTACAACGATGCCAGGTATGCCGAGAACATAGGAAGCCTGAACCACTTCTCCAGACACCACTGCCTGCATATCCGTGGGATACCATCGGCATTGATCTTTTCTCGTTGGAAGGGAAACAGTACATCGTGGTTGTCGACTACTATTCTAGATTCTTCGAGCTCGAGCAACTACGTGGCACAGCTACGAAATGCGTCAGTAGTGTTCTGGAACCAATCATAGCACGATTTGGGGTGCCAAAAACAATTCGCACGGACAATGGTCCACAGTTTGCCTCGTGGGAGTTCACGCAGCTAATGAAACGATGGAGCACAAACCACATATCCTCAAGCTCATACTATGCCCAAAGTAACGGCATGGCTGAGCGTACGGTGCAAACAGCCAAGCAGCTCCTGAAGAAATCTTCCAATATAAACATGGCACTACTTTCACACAGAGCCACACCAACAGTGGAAGGCTTCTCGCCAGGAGAACTTCTTATGGGACGCCGCATCAGCACAACTCTGCCGTCGACCACCAAAATGCTCAAACCGAAGTGGGACGACAATGACTTCAGGCGCAAGAACGAAACATATAGATGCCAAGACCACCGCACCTACAATAGGCGACGCAGAGTGCGAAGCAGAGAGCGCATCCTACCTAAGACAGCTGTGCGAATTCTGAGTGGGGCGGCGTCCCACGGGACTGTGACGAAAGAAGCGGGTCAACCAAGATCCTATCTTGTACAGACTTCAACAGGGCTTACAAGGCGTACAGGCAAGCACGTGCAACCAGTGACAATAACAAGAACTGGACGCCTGTGTCGACCTCCAAGCCGTCTGGACTTGTAGCCTGCCTTTCCGAAGAAAGGGGGGTGTCGTGGACCGGCGACCACGGCGACGTCGCGCGGCAGGTGCACAGAGAGCCGTGCGTGTGGTGAAAGGCAACACTGGGACTGCGCGCGCGAACAGAAGTGTGTATCGTTTCCTGGCCAGCGCTCGGCTGGAATAAATGGTTCGATGTTCCGTTGGCTACTTGTTTGACAGCGCGTAGCAACGCTCGGCTACGACACCTTCAGCATAGACTAATAACAAATTGGCCGGGCCCTCTGTAGGCGTTGATGTTTGTCCGAGCGATGCAGCTTTCCCTCCAAAAACTGCGCCAGCTAGTTTTCCGAGCGGTAGTCAGGGGCAGGGACGACGGGTCGTAGAGGCGATGTAGAGCGGCGCAGAGGAGAAGGGGAGCGGGGGGCGTCCTGGGCTGGGCGGGAGGTTCAAGGTGCGTCGGGTGGAGAAGACGGGGAGAAGGAACGTGTTGAAGGGCGGCGCTGGTACTGACTAGGAGAGGACGTGCAATCCCTTTCATGAGCGTCGTAGCCGTGGCGTTCTTCCTGCTAGCGTTCGCGACAATATCATGAGATATGGCCTCGAATGCCACAATAATAACATATTGGGCAAGACGAGCGCCAGGGGGGCGTAGTATGCCGGTGATGGTGGAACAGGCGAACGTGGTGCAAAATGCCGCTATGTTGGTCTGAGGAGGAACAGGATGCACAGACTGGACGAAGGAAGGTTGCATGGCAGCGATTTGCGCATACGTCGCGGGCGGAGTTGGTGGCGGCGGAGTGTCAGACGTGAGAGCACAAGCCATGGAAGACAGCTCCTCATTGATGATATCGCGTAGACTAGTAGACGAGGAGCGAGGCTGAGGGGCAGCGGACATGACAATTCTTGCGCTTGGAGCTCTTCGCTAATCAGATTGCGAATCAAAGTCAGCAAAACCGCATCTGAGGAAGGCCGGACGTCACAGGCGTCTGGGTGCAGTCGGATGGCCTGTAGTTCGTCGAGATGTTGACAGGTCGTGATGATATCCTCGACGGTGCTGGGGTTTTTGACAGCCAGAGCGTTGAACGCGACTTGGCCTATCCCTTTGAGTATGTGTGGAACGCGGTCAGCTTGTGTCATAGCCGAGTTCACGCCGCGGCAAAGGGAAAGGAGGTCTTCTATATTCGAGGTGTACGTCTCCCCTTGGTGTTTTCCGCGTCCGTCGAGCTTCTTCTTCGAGACTTCAGAATGGATGTTTGGTTTCCGGAAGATCCTGGGCATTTGTTGAGCAAAGACAGACCACTCAGCGAAGCTGGCATCGTGGTTAAAATACCACGTTTTTGTGACGTCTGAGAGATAGAAGGTGACGTGACGATGTTTTTGAGGTGCTTCCCCTTGGTTGTACACACTCGCCACGTCATACTCCTTGAGCCATACTTCGACATCGTCGCGTGGGAGACCGGAGAATATGGGTGGGTCCCGCTGCCGGGCGGTAACGGTCCAGGGCCATGCGGGGGGTGTGTGGTTGGACGGGGTTACCGGACGGTCCAGGCAGCTTTTCTTGGACCCTGACAGCAGACAGGCGCAGCAAATGGCGACCCGAACGAAGCTCGAGGGGAACTGGACGTCAGAGAGAGGACTTGAGGATCGACAGCAGCCTCCACCACTCTGTAAGACGGCAGCGATATCGTGGGCTCGACGCCTGTGGCAAGATATATATATATATATATATATATATATATATATATATATATATATATATATATATATATATTGTTACGTAGAAAACACACAGACAGCAAAGCTAACCACTTTACTGCGGAAACTGGTTGCCATCTTCCAGCTTCTTCTGTCTCGTCCTTCACTGCTCCTCTTCTGAGCCCATACCCCACTGTTACCTCCTAACATCTTTCCACCGGGGGGGGGGGGGGGAGGAAGGCGGTGTAAAAATGTCTTTACTGAGTTGGGTGGTGACCTGTAAACTGTCCCAAGTAAACTGCTGCTTCATCCTGCGTGTGTCCGTTTGGCCCGTGCCATTGGGTTGACCTTGTAATGCAGTGGTCGAGTTCTTCATATGAAGTACCGTTTCATGTGGGAGACGTGCTCCGGAAAGATGTGGTGCGTCCCGGCTGGTCGATTTTCGGGTAAGTCTTCAAGGCGGTAAGTGACGGGCCCTAAGCGACATACGACGCGTTAAGGGCCTTTGAATCGTGGTAAAAACTTTGTAGCGCGTCCGGGAAGGCGTACTGTGCGTCTAACCAAAACAATGTCTCCTGACTTATACGAAGGAGGTGGACGACGGTTCATGGCACTGGTTGCTTGGATACGGGCCGTGGCGTCAACCATGTGTTGCCTGGCTTGTAGGCGGCGCTGAGCAATCGTTTGTGCAGAATCAATAGGGCCATTCCACTTTATGCCAAGCTGCGAGTCAAGGGGAATTGATGGCGTTCGTCCGTAAACAAGTGAAAATGGAGTCTCCTGCGTGGTTTCTTGCTTTGCTGTGTTGAGGGCAAATACAGCATCGGGTAGAAAACAGTCCCAGTTGGTGTGTGTTTTGTTCACGTACGACGCCAGCACATCAGTAAGAGTGCGATTTACCCGCTCAACGAGGCCGTTGCATTGCGGGTGGTTCACAGATGTAGTGGCGTGGTCTATTCCGTACGATGTCAAAGCAGTTTCAAACTCTCGTGACATGAAAGAACTTCCGCGGTCCGTGAGCAAGCGCTTGGGAGTGCCATGGCGCGTCACCAGTTTGGTCCGTACGAAATTAACGGCGTGTTCAGCAGTCGTATCAGGTACCGCTTCGGCTTCGATCCACTTCGTGAAGTGATCGACGGCGACGAGGATGTACCTGTTGCCGTTCTTCGTCTTCGGGAAAGGGCCGATGTGGTCCATTCCTATCATTTCAAACGGACCAGTAGGTGGCTCAATAGGGTATACTGGAGTTCTGGTAGCGGTGGTAGACACTTTGCGAAATTGGCAAGTTGGGCATGCCGCGACGTAAGCTTTCACCTCCTGGTACATGTTCTGCCACCAAAGCCGCTCGGACACTCTGGCATATGTTTTCGAACACCCGAGGTGGCCTGCTGTAGCTACGTCATGGAGGGCTTTCAGTATTTGGGGACGAATAGATGGAGGCGCTACAGGTAGCCACAGGGTCGAGCCTTGCCTGGTGCGCCTAACGTGATGAAGCAAGCCATTTTCCACTTTGTAATAGCGCCGTAGTCTTTCATAACGTGAACTGGATTGGTCAGTGCTGCCAGAGCGAAGGATGTTTACGATTGAGAGGAGCTCCGGGTCACGAGCTTGTGCACTTCGTAGGTCACCAATAATGCTGACAGATGCCGGATAACGCGACAAAAAGTCGGCATCTTGATGTGACGCACCACTTCTGTGTACAATGGTGAAGTCGTATTCTTGCAGTTGGAGCGACCAGCGGGCCATCTTTGGTGTCAAGTTGGTCGAAGACTGTAGCCAGACTAATGTATTGTTGTCAGTGACGACTGTAAAGTGGCGGCCATACAAATAGGGCCGAAACTTCTGGACGGCCCAGATGACAGCCAGACACTCCAGCTCTGACGAGTGACGACGTCGTTCCACATCTGAGAGCTGGCGGCTAGCATACGACAACACCCGCTGCTCGCCCGTGGAATCTTCTTGCAGAAGTACTGCACCAAGTCCAACTTGGCTCGCGTCCGTGTGCAAGACAACAGAAGCCGATTCATCGTAATGGGCAAGTGTAGGTGGCTGCAGCAAATCCTGCTTGATGTCATTGAAGGCGGCCTGCTGCTGCGGTCCGCACGTCCACTGAGTGTTCTTCTTTAATAAAGCAGTCAGAGGAGCGCTACGACTGGCGAAGTCTTTGTGGAAATATGAGGCAAACGCCATGAAGCTCTTGAGTTCCTTGGCTGTGCAAGGGTCTTTATAAGAAGCTAAAGCACGGAGCTTTTCCGGGTCAGGCGCAACACCTCTTTGGTTTACGACCTGGTCTAAATACGTGACTTCGTGAAATCCAAAGAAACACTTCTTAGGTTTCAACCGGAGGCCCGCTGACGATAATGCCTGCAGAACCGATTCTAGGCGATGCTGATGTTCGTCGAACGTTGAGGCATATACTATGACGTCGTCGAGGTATACGAGCGCCATAGTCCACTTAAGATGGCCCAAAACTTTGTCCATGAGACGTTGGAACGTCGCTGGGGAGTTGGAAAGTCCGAACGGCATGCGATTGAAGTGATAGAGCCCGTCTGGTGTGACAAAAGCCGTCTTTTCTGCATCGTCGGGTGCCACGGGTACCTGCCAATACCCGGACAACAAGTCTAGTGTGGAAAAGTAGCGCGCCCCTTTGAGGCGATCCAAGGCGTCATCCAAACGAGGCAGTGGATATACGTCGAGGCGCGTAACACTGTTTAGCTTTCTATAATCAACGCAGAACCTGATGGTACCATCTTTTTTCTTCACCAGTACCACAGGTGATGACCAAGGGCTGTTGGACTCGGTAATAACACCGTGTTCCAACATTTCAGTCACGTGTTCTTGAATGATACGGCGTTCGGACGGTGCGACGCGACGAGGCTGGTGATGAATAGGTGCGTGCCCTTGCGTATCAATGTGGTGTGCGACCAACGGAGTACAACCAAGCTCGTTTGAGGATATGGCAATGGTCTCCCGGTACTGCTGCAGCAATGATTTTTTATGGCTTCCACCTCGTCGTCCGTGAGCTGCGGTCCGAAGTTGAATGAATCCCAGGGTAGAGGTGCCGGGGACAGTGACTGGGCGGCACTAGTGTCCGTTGTCGACACCAACCAAGCCATTACCAGATGATCGACCTCTGAGGCCTCGCCAACTTCTTCGCCGCGGTTTAGCTTTACCGGATGACTGTTTATATTCACAACGAACACGTGGGTGGTGCCGCGAACGCAAGCAAGCAAGCTTCGAGGTGCGGCTGTCTCTCTAGATGGAGTGGAACGTAAAGTCGTCTCGAAGAGAACATCCCCCGTGATGGCACTGTCGAGTGTAGCTGGCATCCCAGAAAATGGTGGGAGGACTGCAGAGCAAGCAGCAATGACCTTGCAGACATCCTTGTCGGTATCGCGTGGGGGGTGATGGGGAACGCATTATTCGGCGCACTAAGTTCGACACGCGTCGTACACCACCTAACACGGCGCTTGTAATACGGTGGCAGTAACTTTTGTCTGCAGGCCTGTTTCGTGGGTGAAGAAAAGGGTTCCCGTCGCCCCGTGAGAAGTCGATGATGACGCCTGCTTGATTGCACCAGTCACAGCCTAGGACAATAGGCCATATCGGACTTTTCGCAACGACGAATTTCACTGGCCAGGTCTTTTCCAGGACGTCAACGTTTAATGAGACCGTCCCCAATTGTTTAACCTCCGTGCCATTGAAGGACAAAAGGTGTGCGGAGGATCTAGGCTGGATTAAATGACCACTTGCCACTAGTGAAGCGTCGAGGACGTTGACAGCGGCACCAGTGTCCACCAATGCTTTTATTGTCTTGCCATGCAACTTGACGTCAACAAAAATATATGGGACGTTGAGTCCGCCCGTAGCGCACGAAGACAGGTGACGTACAGAAGGTGTGAGTGCTGGTAGTGTCATAGCTTGGTAACACCGTTGTTCTGGGGCATTTACACGACACTTCTGTTTAGTAATGGGTGCGCTCGACTCTTCATGAAAATCCACGCCTGCAGCCGTTTGCCCAAGAGGTGGTTTTACAGAAGTGTTACGTGATTTCTTGTTGGTGTGCCGCACAGTGACAAGTGACGGAACTTTACGCAAGGTCTGCTTAGAAACAGGCTCGTAATTTGCCGATTGGCCACCCGAAACATCAGCGCCTTCGTTAAGCGTTGCCGTTGGACTCGTGTTGTCGGTTTTGGCAGCATGTTTGTGGTGTGATACATTACGGACTGCACAGGACGACTGCCGTATGGTATGCAGGGTATCATGTTGATCCATTGCGAGTACTACTGCGGTACGGATATCTTCTGCTTGGCCTATTCGCAACATGCGACGAACCTCTGTATCCCGGACAGCGTCGATAAAGGTATTTGTAGCGAAGAGACTCACCACATGACGAGGGGCACCCTGCAGCGCTTTAATCGTCAGGCGCTCGATGTCAGCGGCTAAATCTTGAAACGTCTCGCCTGGCTTTTGACGACGTTCTCGCAGACGGGTGTAGCTCAGCAGAGGTGAAGAAAGGTCTCCATAACACTTATCAAGCGCTTTAGACAGCAAGTCGAAGTTCTCATGCAGTCCGAGGGGCACATTCAGGAGGACTTCCGTGGCTTGTCCGCGCAAGTTGGCGACGAGTACCTGGGCTTTCTGCCGGTCGTCCCAACTATTGGCTATGGCAATGGTATCCAGCTGAATTCGGTAGGCGTCCCAGGATACTGTACCGTCGAAAAGTGGACCGTCCAGTTGCTTCGGAGGCTGTGCCACTCCGATGTCGCTACAATGTGCAGCCATCCTTACAGTCAGCTCCACAGGTTTCTTGTTACGGTCCCTTGCCGCTCTCCAGCTCTCACATGCCTTTTATCCCACTTCTGACACCAAAATGTTACGTAGAAAACACACAGACAGCAAAGCTAACCACTTTACTGCGGAAACTGGTTGCCATCTTCCAGCTGCTTCTGTCTCGTCCTTCACTGCTCCTCTTCTGAGCCCATACCCCACTGTTACCTCCTAACAATATATATATATATATATATATATATATATATATATATATTACAAGAGGCGTGTTCTGAAGATTTCCGGCACGGCGCCTAGCAAGAGGTGCACCAAGGCAAGACATCTTCAGCACAGGAAACAGGCCAAGCGCGCAACACAGAACGTCGTCGTCTTTCATCTCGCTGGCACAGAGCTGGCGCCGATGTATACCGGTACAATCTCTCCTCGCACAAAAAGGAGCCACCCTGGCGACCTAGGGACAAGACGCTACAGGTAGGTCGTAGCAGGGTTTAAGCCGCGTGACGTGAACAGTTTCGTGGCCTCGGCAACGATAGTCGGGCGATGGCTCGACTGGCTCGACGACGTAGTTTACGGGACCTCTCCGCTCCACTATGCGGTAAGGGCCTTGGTACCTTGACAAGAGCTTGGTGGAAAGACCGGGAGTTGTGGACGGGACCCAGAGCCAGACCAACGTTCCCGGGGAGTAATGGACATCAGACGCAGAGGCGTAATGGCGGAATTTCTGGGGTGACTGATCTTGCGCGGTGAACGAGCGAACCAGTTTACGGCATTCTTCGGCGTAAGCAGCAGCTTGAGAGATGGGTTTGGCATAAGAAACGTCCGGTTGGTAGGGCAGAATGGTGTCCATGGAACATGAAGGTTCGCGTCTATGCAGGAGAAAGAAGGTAGAGAAGCCAGTGGTAGCTTGGGACGCAGAGTTATAAGCTTAGGTGACGAAAGCGATTACGCGATCCCAGTTGGTATGATCTTCCGACGTGCACACTGCCAGCATGTCGTCAAGGGTACGATTGAAGCGTTCCGTCATGCCGTTAGTTTGAGGATGGTATGCGGAAGCGGTACGGTGTACAATGCGGCATTCTTTTAGCAGAACCTCGATGGCATTTGAGAGGAAGACGCGGCCACGGTCGCTAAGTAATTCACGTAAGGCACTATGTCGCAGAATGAGATGACGAAGAAGGAACCAGGCGACGTCTTTCGCGGTGGCGGCTGGTAGCGCAGATGTTTCTGCGTACCGTGTGAGGAGGTCGATGGCGACTATTATCCAGCGGTTGCCATCAGTAGTGGTCGGGATTGGACCGAAAAGATCGATTCCGACGCAGTCGAATGGTCAGGCAAGGCCTGGCAATGGTTGTAGAGGACCAGAGGCGCTGTGAGTAGGTAGCTTGCGACTTTGACACGCAGGGTACGACTGAATGTACCGGCGAACGTATCGATACATGCCTCGCTAGTAGTACCGCAGGCGAAGACGCGAGTAGGTCTTGAATGTTCCAGCGTGACCGCACTGGGTGTCGTCGTGGAAGGCGCTGCAAATGTCCGTGCGCAAATGATGGGGGATAACGAGGAGCCACCTACGGCCGTCGGTGAGGTAATTTCGACGATACAGCAAGCCTTCACGAAGTGCAGAGTGTTGAACGTGGCGACGAAGGGTGTGTGAGACGGATTTGGGGGGGGTGGGGAGACAAAATGTGAAGCAGGGAAGCAATCTAAGGATCTTTGCGCCGTTCGGCCGGCATGTCGGTGATGGTCAGAGATGACGAATTACAAGTAGAAGCTGGTGAGCAGGCAGGGTCATGAGGCAGTGGGGACCGAGATAGGGCGTCAACGTCCGAGTGTTTTCGCCCGGAGCGATAGATCACACGTATATCATACTCGTGTAGGCGTAAAGCCCAGCGAGCGAGGCCTCCAGTCGGGTTTTTCAAGGACGACAGCCAGCACAACGCGTGATGCTCGGTAACAAGATAATTTTTTTCTTTTCGCAGAAAGCAATTAGTGTTCCAGGGCATAAAGGATACCTTTTTGCTGAAGCCATGTTTTTAATGATAAACTATCTTACGGGAAGAACAGTATGCAGTTTGAAAAAATGAAGTTGTAGCAGGTGGAGTTGCTGGCATTTGCTCGACCCTCTTAAAGATATTGCTACATCCATTATGTAACTGCGCAAAAACGGACGGTGACACAAAAGAAGAGAAGGCACAAACAGGCGCAGACTATCAACTGAAGTTTATTGCGGGAACAGGGCAATATATAAAGGGCAAAAGGGAGGGAGAAAAGGCAAGAGGGTATCCATATCAACAAAAAATCAAGGCCACATCAACCATAGCACGTGCGTTATACAAAACCTAGATAACTGAGCTCTTTGTCATGCAAAGCAACAGAGGGCACACTGACGCACGACTCAGATTCCCTGTGAATGTGCGCAGCCTCAATCAGTTCGCGCGCTCTTTGATTCTTATGTTTGAACAACACAGAAGTGTCATTAAAGAGCGGTGCGCAGCCACATTTATTGCAATGCGCTACCAGATGAAGTCCAGAATGGCCTTTCAGAGAATTGTAATGTTCATCTTCATCTGGTAGCGCATTGCAATAAATGCGGCTGCGCACCGCTCTTTAATGACACTTCTGTGTTGTTAAATCTACCCCTAGCCTCCGTCACATTTGGTGGAGGTGTAGGGTAGATTTAATATATCCTGACGCCTGATGTTACTGCGGTACCCGCTTGTCCTCACCACCTCGGACGTCGTCTTCACCATACCGCCGACAGGGCAGCACCCGCTTCGCACCTCCAACCCAATTTTCTTTTCCTGAAATCTACACAATGTTTGGCAGCCGCTGTCCGTCGCCGCGTGGTCATCAGTCGCGTTTGCCTGCAGGCCGTCGCCAGTCGTCCCGCTCGCCGCAGACTCGCCGGCCGTCCTCCCCGTTTAACCCAGCTCCTGCCTATCCGGAAAACTAAACAGTGCAGCGCCCGGAGGTGACGCTGCTTTGTCGACTTCCTCCACAAATCCTCTCTTGACGCTTTCGGCGAGACGAAGTTTGTTAGACGTTGACGTTGATAATGTACCTATTTCGGCGCTTATCGACACCGGAGCACACATTTCAGTAATCAGCGCCAACTTTCGCCGCCGCCTGCATAAAGTACTCACGCCTGCCGCTTCCCGTACACTCCGAGTCGCTGATGGAGGAACTCCTGCCGTTGAAGGGATACCGCCCGTAGCAATACTAACCCTCCATTGCATGGCGTCCCATATTTGGCACATACCGATTAACATTTTTTATAGCGGGCGCAAGAGTACCAGTGGAGAATGTGACACAGTTAGAGTAATCCTTATAGTTACGTGCACTAAATATAAAAAAAGCGCTGCCATCCCTAGAGCAGTACGAAATCTAGACATGAAATAGTTTTCACGGTGCACGTGCAAGCTCGGATCATGAACAACAGTGACTGCTATATTTTTCTTGCAACCATTTTATCGTTGCAGAAGCAAGAAAAAATTATTTTGGCATATCTCGTGGCTTTGAAAATTCATGCTCATTAAGGCTCTTCTCAATTCCGTTTTCCACTACGGTATATAGACGGAAATCGGTATGTGCCATATTTGGCACAGTATGCATGTGAGTGATGAAATGTGCAATATGATGCCATCTATGTTTTGGTGCACAGTGCAAATACAAACAAATAGAAATCCTCTGAGATCATGCAGCACAGCTCGTTTTTTGCCAGATTTCAGTTGTGGTGGTAGGTTTTGAGATGCTTCACGAAAATATCGAGTGTCAGCAGCCGTACCTGGCAATTGTTTGTTACATTATTGGCGTGGGTGCATGAAAAAATTATGTGAAGTCTAACCAGTGCACGGCGATATTTAGCTTATACGATTTGTCGGCAACTGACGCTCACAACCATAAGTCAGCGGTTGGAAATTCGGGCAGGGAAGTACAGCAAGGCGGCACCATGCGAAGAGCCAAACGTGTAAGCGGCCATCTTGCACGTAGATGTCGGCAGTCAGATGCACTAACCAAAATGTTCAATTATGCCTGAACACAGGAAGCAGTTGCTTTGCTTTATTCCACAAATCAAGCTAAAAAGACCGCAATCAGTGAGATTTTGTTTTTCAGCCATGGCAGCAAATTTGCTCGCCCACTTGCATAGTGTGCCATATTTGGCACAAACCTCTATCTTCATTAATATAGTCACAATAAATCTGAAAATTTTTGTACATGTTATTCTTCATCTAGTTAATGATAAAAATTGATCAGATAATTTTTCAATTCATTTTCTCATAATTCATGCAATAGAGGGCTAATACCGCCCGTATTAGTATTGCTGGTCATGATACATCAGTTCAATTTGCCGTCATTGAGCCGTGGCCCCATGATCTAATCCTTGGCTTCGATTTGCTGTCAGTTCAGTCTGAACTGATCGATTGTGCGACAGGCGCTCTTCAGCTTGATTTGCCGCCACTTGCCTATATTCCCCCCCCGACCTACCTCCACGCTTACGCTCTCGCCATCACACCCGCTTGCCACCACAAGCTGCTACGTACGTCGTCTTGTCACCTTCGCTCGATGTACCCGATGGTGACTACCTCGTGTCTCCGATTGTTGACGTCCTGATGTCCCGAGACGTCGCCCTTGCTCACACCATTTTAAGGCGAAAGCCTTTAATGTCTCATGCTCACGTCCGTCCGGTGTCCGTCCGTCCGTCCGTCTGTCCGTCCGTCTGTCCGTCCGTCCGTCCGTCCGTCCGTCCGTCTGTTCGTCCGTCCGTCTGTTCGTCCGTCCGTCGGTCTGTCCGTCCGTCCGTCCATCCGTCCGGATATCCGTCCGTCCGTCTGTCCGCCCGCCCGTCCGTCCGTCCGCATGTCCGTCCGTCCGTCCGTCTGTCCATTCGTCCGGATATCCATCCGTCTGTCCGTCCGTCTGTCCATCCGTCCGTCCGTCCGTCCGTCTGTCCGTCCGTCCGGATATCCATCCGTCCATCCGGATATCTGTCTGTCCGTCCGTCCGTCCGTCTCTCCGTCCGTCTGTCCGTCCGTCCGTCCATCCGTCTGTCCGTCCGTCCGTCCGGATATCCGTCCGTCCGTCTGTCCGCCCATCCGTCCGTCCGTCCGTCTGTCCGTATTTCGTATCGCATAACATGGCTGTATGACGAACATAAATGGCTGGTCATATCATGAAAATCATGAATAAATTGTCATGAAAAGTATGATTTACATGCCACGCTCATGGGGCGTTCGCGGGCGTTTCGTTAGCTTGCTATACACCAAATTTGGGATTGAGTGACGTGACTGTATGACGAACATAAATGACAGGTGGTAATATGCAAATAAGGACGTGCATGTCATGAACAACATGATTTGATTTACCATGCCACGCTCATGGCGCGCTCGCGGCCGTTTCGTTAGCTTGATATACACGAAACCTGGTATTGAGTGACGTGACTGTATGACGAACATAATGACCAGTGGTCATATGGAAATCATGACTTGTCATGTGCGTCATGACTTGCATGCCACGCTCATGGCGTGCTCGCGGCCGTTTCGTTAGCTTGAGATACACCAAATTTGGTATTGAGTGACATGACTGTATCACGAACATAAATGACAGGTCCTAACATGTAAAACATGACATGCAAATTATGTAAAGCATGATTTGCTCCTTCCTGGCTGCTTCGCATTACATCCATTCCCACAGTGCGTGGAATCCGCCGGCTTTTTCAATCAAGAAACTCGCTAGCAGACGCTGCCTGCGTCGGCGTTGCGAGGCGAGAGAGGGGGGAGCGTAGGAGAGGAGAGAGGGGGGAGGGGACGCGCATGCGCATTGGGGGTGTAAACGCCGCGGGTGGGATGCCTAGAGGAGAGAGGGGGGAGGGGACGCGCATGCGCAATGGGTGTGTAAACGCCGCGGGTGGGAGGGATACCTGGAGGAGAGTGAGGGGGGAGCGTAGGAGAGGATGTGCGTGGGGAGGGTTTGCGCATGCGCAGTAAGGGTGGCCAGGACGCACACCACCACCACTGGACGGACGGGCGGACGCCGGGAGGACACCGGACGGACGGACACCGGGCGGACGTGAGCATGAGACATTAAAGGCTTTCGCCTTAAAACCCAATGAAACGGTCGCAATGTTCGCCGAGGACATGGCCCGTATCTTTCGTAGAGCTGACCCGCACACGACCGATGACAAGAAGTTGCGCTAACTCATGCGCGGCGTAAAAGAGCAGTTGTTCGCCGGACTTCTGCGCAACCCGCCAAGCACCGTGGAGGGCTTCATCAAGGAAGCTACGGCTATCGAGCGTGCTCTTCACCAACGATGCCGACAGTACGATCGCTTGTCCAGCAGCGCCACATTCATGCCGCCACTATGACGTTTGACAATCACAGCTCCTTGCGTGATTTGATCAGAGAGATTGTTCGCGAGGAGCTGCAGAAGTTGCGGACTCCGGTCGAGGAAACACCCATGGCGTCTGTCGCTGAAGTCGTCCGCGAAGAAATACGCCAAGCATTCTCGACGGCTAATCCCACTCAGGAGCAGCGTCCCATGAGTTACGCCACCGCCCTTCGACGCCCGCCACCCATTCCGCCGTCGTACCGCCAGCCGTCTGCAGCCGTTCCTTGGTCACCACCGCAAGCGGAGACACCGAGGCATCCTATTGTCCTGCCACCGTACGACCAGCCGTCTCCCGGCATGACCATGCCATGGCCTTAGTCACGAGATGAGTCGGTGCGGCGTCCACAGCGTCGCCTAAACAGACGCCTGGCGCACTATAGACAGGCGTCCACATTGTTTTAACTGCGGGGGTGTGGGCCACATTTCCCGTCATTGCTGGCACTGCCTCGATTCGATTCGCCCTCTCTGGCCATGGTCTGACAATCGACGCGCCAACGACGACTACGTGTCACTCCGCGAAGACTCTGGTTCTCAAGGACCCCCCCAGTGTCTCGGCCCCATTTTGACGACCGCCGTACCAACGATGACGACAGGGTGCCTGGTTACCAGCCAGGTTTGGGACATCGACCACGCCCTCCGTCTCCGGCCCACTCGCCTTCGTCGCATCGCCGCACTTTTGCGGACCTCAGAGGAAGGTCACCCAGCCCATGCCGGGGAAACTGAAGGCCGTCAAGACGACGAAAAAAAAGCCCCCCATTACTCTCACCACAAGACGCCGTAAAGCCGACCAGTCGTAACACCGACGAAACTGTGCCCACAGACCTTACCGTTCTTGTGGGACGGACAGCAAGTAACTGCCTTAGTCGACACCGGTGCCGACTTTTCTATTATAAGTGAAGACCTCGCCGTACGCCTCAAGAAAGTAAAGACGACGTGGATGGGACCTCACCTCAGGACGGCAGGCGGCCAGCTGTTGATGCCTGTCGGAAGGTGCACAGCGAGACTCGACATCGGTGGCTCTTCTTTCGTGGCAACGTTCGTCCTTTTCCCCTCATGCTGTAAAGACCTAATTATTGGGATGGATTTCTTGAGAGAATACGGCGCGGTCATCAATATGCCGGAATGTTCAATTACTTTCTGCAACAGCCCTAGTTTAGTCGACTGTTCAGGCTCGATACGTAACCCTTTACGTATAACTGATGATAATGTGGTCGTCCCGCCACGGTCATGCACTCTGGTTTCGGTGGAAGAGCACGCACCATTTGACGGCGAAGGCATTGCCGACCAAATCAGCTCGCTGCTCCTTAGCGATGGGATTTCAGTCGCACGAGGTATCGTCCGTGTCATTGCTGGAAGAACGAACCTTTCTCCTCACCAACTTTAGTGCCGAGCGCCGGCACCTTCCGAAGGGCACAGCCGTCGCTTACTCGACAGTATCGTAGAAGTCCAAGGCAGTTTATCGGTACTGGACCAAGCGCCTAAACAGGCATCGGAACCCGCTCTCGACGTTGGTACGACTCTACCAAAGGACGAGCGAAAGAGACTTCTTCAGATGCTAGCCGAATTTCAGGACTGCTTTTCATCAACGTCGCGAGTTGGTCGAACACCGCTAACAAAACATCGAATCATTACCGAAGACACGACGAGACCTATTCACCAAAATCCTTATCATGTGGTTCTAAAGGAACACGAAGTGATACAGCAACAAGTAGCGAAAATGCTTGAAGATGACGTGATTCAGCCATCACAGAGTCCCTGGGCGTCGCCTGTAGTGTTAAGAAAAAGTACGGGACCCTGCGTTTTTGCGTGGACTACAAGAAGCTGAATCAGGTGACCAAGAAAGATGTGTACCCGCTTCCACGTATCTATGACTCCCTTGACAGACTTCAACACGTTCGCTACTTTTCTTCCATGGATTTGAGGAGCGGATACTGGCAAATCGAGGTAGACCTGAGAGAACGGGAGAAAACCGCTTTTGTGACGCCAGATGGTTTATATGAATTTAAAGTCTTGCCTTCCGGTTTGTGCTCCGCGCCCGCTACTTTTCAAAGGCTCATGGACACCGTACTTTCGGGCTTGAAGTGGAAAACGTGCTTAGTTTATCTAGACGACGTCATAGTGTTTTTCGCAACTTTTGACGAGACCTCAAAAGGCTAGAAGTCGTTTTACGAGCCATACGGTCCGCGGAACTCACACTGAAACCAGAAAAGTGTCACTTCTGTTTTGAAGAACTGCAATTCCTTGGTCACGTCGTCAGCCACGCAGGCGTTTGGCCCGACCCAGAAAAAATTGCCGCCGTTGCACGTTTCCCGGTACCGTCCGATAAGAAGGCTGTCAGACGCCTTCTGGGCCTTTGTGCCTATTATCGGCGGTTTATCGCAGACTTCGCACGCATTGCGTCGCCGTTAACTCGCCTCAGGAGGGATCACGTCGCCTTTCAGTGGAACGAAGAACAGGAAGTTGCGTTTAATGATCTGCGCCAACGTCTTCAAACGCCCCCAGTGCTTGCCCACTTCGACGAGGAAGCCCCCCACGATGCTTCACCCCGACGCTAGCAATGTAGGTCTGGGAGCTGTGCTTGTGCAGCGGCAAGAGAAAAATCACAGCATATCCACGGAGTGAATGATGATGAGTGGGCGAAGCTCCGGAGGTTCATCGGTAAACCGTGAATCTTCCGTGAAATTCGCCTAGTACATCATCAAAGACGTGATGGTGGTTGGTTGCATGTGGTCAAACGATATGCATGTGAGACCATATCGCGATGCCATGTGTTGTATGGCATCGCGATCGTCATCGTCATCAGCGTCATCGTTATGACGCATAGTGGGTAAATTCCATGTGGTGTGCGGTGATGGCAGCGACATCGTCATCACACAGGGAGATACTGCTGGTTACGCAGGTGGCTACTACGTACTACAAACTACAGGGGACGCACAACCCACAGCATAAGGAGCTTCGCCCCTAAAAGTGATCGCCTACGCAAGCAGAACGCTAACAGGCGCAGAGGCCAACTATTCAACAACACAGAAAGTATGCCTCGCCGTAGTATGGGCAGTTATGAAATTCCGCCCGTATTAGTATGGCCGCCCCTTCAAAGTTATTAGCGACCATCATTCACTTTGTTGGTTGACTAATCTTAAAGATCCCACCGGCCGATTAGCGCGTTGGAGTCTGAGGCTGCAAGAGTTTGACATGACGGTCATACACAAGTCGGGGAAGCGACATGTGGACGCCGACTACCTGTGATATGGACGCCGACGCCGACTGTCCCACAACAGTTCAGGCCAGCACCGGCCTGAACTTGTACATGTAGTACGCATGAAGCCGTACGTCAGCGACTGACTGTGCGTTTTCATAAAACGGCGGCTCTGATGTAGCATCGGGGCGATGCTCTTATAAGGAGGGGCAAGTGACACGTGTATATACGTAAAAGACAATGACGATGGAGATGTTTTTCAGACTCCGGCTAGTGGGACAGTAGGTTTCAGAGAGAAAGACGAAGAAGACGTTTTTCTGTACAGCTGATCTTGAACACACCGTTTCGCTGTCGCAAGTTGTTCGTGTCTTTTATTCGCGTTGCATCGCGACAGTATCAACACTGGTGATGCCAGCCCTATACGTCGGCGTCCATATCGCGTATCTCAACCGGAACGCCAAGTCATTCAGCGCGAAGTCGACAAAATGATTACTAAAGACGTTGTCGAGCCGTCGTCCAGCCCTTGGGCCTCCCCGGTCGTGCTCGTCAAAAAGGAAGGATGGGAGCTGGCCCTTTTGTGCTGATTATCGCAATTTAAACAAGGTAACTCACAAAGACGTCTACCCGTTGCCTCGCATTGATGACGCCCTCGATTGCCTCCATGGCACCCAATACTTTTCATCTATCGACTTTCGATCCGACTATTGGCAAATTTCAGTCGACCCCGCGGACCACGATAAAAACAGCTTTTATGCCCCGGCAACTGTCGAACGAATGAGGGACACCCTGCTCGGAGGATATAAGTGGTCCATCTGTTTATGTTACTTAGACGATGTCATCGTCTATTCACCTACGTTTGACAGCCATCTCACACGTCTGGCTGCCGTTCTGGATGTTTTTCGGATTGCCGCTCTACAGCTGAATTCGGCAAAGTTTTGTTTTGGATGGCACGAAATCACTATACTTGGCCACGTTGTAAGTGCTGCCGGTGTTCAACCGGACCCAGACAAGGTGCGCGCAGTGCAAGTATTCCCTGTGCCGTGTTTAACTAAAGACGTCCGAAGTTTCGTAGGATTATGTTCCCATTTTCATCGCTTTGTCCGCCACTTCGCTGACATCGCCCGACCACTCACCGATCTCTTAAAAAACGACGTTCGCTTCACGTGGGGCGTCGAGCAAGCAGACTCTTTTTCTGCCCTCATCCTTCTGCAGACTACGCCACCAATACTGGCTCATTTTGATCCTGCGTCGCATACAGAGCTTCGGACCGATGCCAGTGGCCATGGAATTGGGGCGTTCTCGGCCAACGACAGCACGGCAAGGATCGAGTAATTGCTTACGCCAGCCGTCTCTTTTCGCCAGCCGAACGGAAGTTCTCGATCACTGAGCGTGAATGCCTAGCTTTAGTGTGGGCCGTGACCAAATTCAGGCCCTACCTGTATGGCCGAACTTTTTCCGTGGTCACGGACCATCACGCTCTCTGCTGGCTGTCATCCCTAAAGGACCCGTCGGGACGTCTCGGTCGCTGGGGGGCACTACGTCTCCAGAAATACTCGTTCGTGGTTCATTACAAGTCGGGACGACTGCACACAGACGCCGACTGTTTGTCACGTCATCCAGTTGAAGCGCCCGACCTAATTGGCCTTGACTCGGACCCCTCTCTCCATCCGCGCTCTGGATGACATCGCCACCGAACAGCGACGGGACCCATCGTTACTGGCGATCATCAACCGTCTTCCGTCATTATCACCAGACCCTTCTGCTCGCCTGTTCGAGCTGCACGACAACATTCTGTATCGTCGTAGCTTCAACGCCGTTGGCCCGGAACTTCTTCCTGTGCTACCTCACCATCTACGCAACAGTGTTCTACAACAACTCCATGATGTACCAACAGCCGGTCACCTTGGTGTCTCTCGTACATACGATCGCGTGCGACGTTGCTTTTTCTGGCCCGGCATGTACCGTAATATGTTTCGCTACGTTGCTTCTTGTGACCACTGCCAACGCTTAAAACGCCCCTCTGTGCTGCCTTCCAGCCACCTACACCCCATCGACATACCTACGGAGCCATTCTTCCGTGTCGGACTTTACCTGCTAGGCCCTTTTCCCACGTCTACCTCGGGCAATAAATGGGCTGCTGTGGCCACAGATTACGCCACACGCTTTGCCATCACTCGAGCACTGCCTACAAGTTGCGCCACCAACGTCGCTGACTTTCTGCAGTACGACGTCATTCTACATCATGGCGCCCCTCGGCAGCTGCTTACCGATCGAGGGAGGTACTTCCTGTCACGTGTCGTGGACGACAACCTCCTCACGTGCTCTACCCAGCACAAGCTTACCACAGCTTATCATCCACAATCGAATGGATTGACCGAGCGTCTCAACCGAACGCTTACTCAGATGCTCTCAATGTACGTTTCATCAGAGCACCGTGACTGGGACAGCGCACTCCCATTTGTCACCTTTGCGTATAACTCTTCACGACATGGCACCTCTGGTTATTCACCGTTCTATTTGCTATTTGGTCGACATCCAGCGCAAACTTTTGACACTCTCCTTCCTTCGGCCAGACCCTTGTCTACTACATACGCCGGCGACGCCATTGTTCGAGCCCATATAGCTCGTCAGCTAGCCCGCGACCGACTATCTTTGTCGCAAGAACACCAAAAAGATCGTGATGATAATCGATATCGAAGCGTTCACTTCACACCGGGATCTCTAGTACTTCTCTGGTCACCATGCCGCCAGGTCGGCTTATCAGAGAAGCTTCTCTCCCGTTACAACGGCCCCAATAAAGTACTCCGCCAACTAAGTGACGTGAATTATGCGATCGCACCCCTGGACACAGCCTCTTCAACCTCTTCACTACAAACAGACGTTGTGCACATAGGCGGAGAGTTTTCATTTTGCCGGAGGGGGCGGGGCCCGGCTTGCTCTTCTACATTGTTCTCCCTATCGCTTCACACACACATATATATATATATATATATATATATATATATATATATATATATATATATATATATATATATATATATATATATATATATATATATATCGAGAGAGAGAGAGAGCATGTCCGCCTCCTAAATTAAAGAATATAATTAAGGACTTTAATACCACCTTATTCTCTTTGGCACCGACACCGGGATATCAGTATGAATATCTTTTGTGATGACTCCCGATGTATTTTTAAACTTACACAAAGACATCGATCCTACTCGCAACGCTTGGCTCAAAGCCAAAAATGCCGTACAGGCTGCTACTCGGTGACTGCATCACATAAAATCGATTCCCACAATGAGTGGGACCCGCCTATTTTCTTTATTGACATGCATTACTTTGTTAAAACATGCACCAGACGTAAGACAGTGGCCTAATGCTGGTACAGGACGCTTTAATCTTCAATTTGTGATGGCCAAAAATAATTCTCAGGTGGTAGAAAATACAATTTTCTACCACTATAGAACACTAAGAGGTCGCCTCAGTTGTTTGTTAACACAACATATTCTGCACATACAAATCTCTTTGCGGAGAATTATTAACTGAGTGTTTCACTTGTCACTGGTCCATGATCGGAATTTTAAAAGGCTGAAATGAAAAAGCGGGTATAAACAGCCCCCTGTGAAATGAATAACTGCCAGACAGGAGGCCAAACGCTCGTTGTCAATGGACCTAAGCCGCGCTCTTAAAAAATATCCCGGGCAGGCGCCAAGGGGGGGGGGGGGGGTCTCTGCCCCCCCGTGAAGCCGTCCGGGGGGGGGGGGGGGCGAGCCCCCGAGCCCCCCCCCGTACTCTCCGCCCATGGTTGTACACGTTTCCCGACTGAAACCGTATTGCTCCGCTAGCTCTTCGTCGCCATAACAAGAGCCGCGACGGTGCTTCCGCCGCAGGAGAGTGATGTTACGGTGCGAAGATGGAGACGATGAGTAACCGTGAAGAGCTTGCACGTGGAGGTCCTCAGCCATATTGTTTGGCTGGCCATTCACTGGCGTCAGGATCTATTGAATCTACCCCTCGCCTCCGCCACAATATCTTCTTTTGGGTCCAACTCCTGAAGATGAAGGTTCCAGCGCGCCGAATGGCCTGATGTGTCTTTCCGGTTAGTGAGCCAGCAAAGTGAATGGTGATCGCTGACGACCTTGAATGAGCGGCCGTACAAATATGGACGAAATCTGAGAACCGCCGAGACTACGGCGAGGCACTCCTTCTCGGCAGTCGAGTAGTTCTCCTCCGTGCAAGAGAGAGCTCTGCTGGCATAGGCTATCACTTTTTCCGAGCCGTCTTGCAAATGTACCAGTACGGCGCCCAGGCCTAGATTGCTGGCGTCGGTGTGAAGTGCGGTTGGCGCTTCCTGGTCAAAGTGCGCAAGAAGTGCAGGTGTTTGGAGGCATTGACGTAAGTTGTTCAATGCCATTTCTTTGGGGCGAAACGGAACAAAAGGAACATCCTCTCGTGTGAGTCGTGTCAAAGGCCCCGCAATAGACGAAAAGTTCGCGATGAATAGTCGGTAATAGGCGCGGAGGCCTAAGAAGTGTCTCCCTGATTTTTCGTCACGTGGTGCAGGAAACTTTGCAACAGCGTCGATTTTGTCTGCGTCAGGTCGAACACCCTCGTGACTGACGACGTGGGCTAGGAAGGAAAGTTTGCTGAAACCAAAATGACACTTTTCCGGTTTTCACGTCAGGCCGGCCGAACGTATAGCTTGTAGAACTGTGAAGAGCCGGCTTAGGTGTTCTTCTAACGTTGCTGAGAAGACAATAACGTCGTCTAGAGAAACCAAGCATGTTTGCCATTTCAGGCCTGATAGCACGGTGTACATTAGACACTGAGCCCTGAGCATAGCCTGAACGGAAGCACTTTAAATTCATAAAGACCGTCGGGCGTCTCGGAGGCAGTTTTCTCACGATCTCTCTCGTCGACCTCTATCTGCCAATAGCCACTTCGCAGGTTCATTGATGTGAAATAGCGCGCATACCACAGCCTATCAAGAGAATCGTCTATGCGTGGTAGCGGGTAGACGTCTTTCTTCGTGACTTGGTTTAACTTGTGGTAATCTATACAGGAGCGGAAGGTGCCGTCTTTCTTTTCAACCAATATTTCAACTTAACTTCACCTTCATCTTTATTATTTCTTCTAGTACAGGCTAGAAATGTCCTCCAGGGCTAAAAGCTGCCTTCAGCAGCTTGAATGGGCCCAGGAGGCGTTGTACATGACAGCGCGAGAGCATAAACATTTTGGTATAAAACAAGTTTGATACTCTGATGCATGATTTACAACAGGATGTTTAACATTCAACGACAGACATTTTTCCACAAATAGCGAATCAATGAAACAAAACATGATCATTTTATATACATCGTTATGCATGAATATGCCGTGTACATCCTTACATGTTACGAAATACATCTTCAATTCCTTGCGAGATAATTTAGTAGCGTGAACATGAGTATTTAGAATTTTCGGCAAATTATGTTTCATGGATTGCAGCTTATATAACCTAGGCTACACCGTATACGCAGATGATATTACTCTATGGAGTTCTAAATGCTCGCTCGAAAACAAAAAATGGACACTACAACAGGCCGCTGATGCTGTGTCTACATTCGCTCGTCAGAGCGGTCTGCGAAGTGCACCCGAAAAGTCCGAATTTATTCGTACACTGCCGTCACGCAGTTGCAGCAAAAACGCAAAAGAAATCATGGAGCTCTTCGTTGACGGCCACCGCAGACAGGAGGTACCCAAGACTAGGATACTGGGAGTCTGGTTATAGCAGAATGGGCGGTCCACCCATGCGATAAGGGCTCTACGAACCACTACCAACAACGTAGCGAAAATGATACGTCGCATTACCTATCACAAACAAGGAATGAAAGAGCCAGACACCATCACGCTGGCACAAGACTCAATAACCAGCAGAGTCACCTATAGCCTCCCATATTACTCATTAAGTAAAACTGAAGAATCAGAGGAGGACACAATAATTAGAACTGCTTACAAGACGGCACTCAGTCTTCCCCAAAGTACATCAACCGAAAAATTACTTGTGCTAGGCATTTACAATACATACAGTGAACTCGCTGTGGCCGACTATGATCACACAACGAGAGAGACTCTACAGGACCGCAGCGGGTAGATACATAGTAAAGAGGGTTGGCATTCCAACCTACCCACAGCTCGTAGGCAAGGAGGTCGAGGAGCTTGATCGCTCGGACAGGGACCAAGTATACGTGGCCCCTTTGCCGAGGAACATGCACCCCGAGCGCAGGAGGGGAGACGTAGGGCTCGCACAGCGTGGCTCCGGCAACTACTGCGCCGTCTGAACAGGGAGGACGTTTACTACGTGCACGTCGCTTTCTACGGGCGACTGAACCATCAGAGGAAAATTCATGACCAGCAGAACTTTGTCGCGGTGGTGCTTAACAAACATGGCGAAACAGTAAATGCGCTCTCCTTTAGAGAGTCCTCCGCGACGCAGCCGGAAACCAGGGCTATCTCGCTGGCCATACGTACAGCTGCGTGTAGAGGACCTGACAGCATCATTGTCACGGACTCTCAAGCAGCCTGTCGTCTCTTATTACAAGGCAGAATTCCTAGAGGATGCCGTGGTGTAATGACACCGCCTCCATAACGATCACACAATCTTCTGGTGCCCCGCTCACCAAGGGTTGGAGGGAAAGGAGAGGGCGGACGCCGCGGCTCGCGCACTAACTTTCTGAGCAGCGACACCGGTCTCCTCAGCTGACTTCCAAATCCCAACGCCTCACGAAAATTACAGCCCCACAGACGCAAAGCACCTGCTTGCCCATCAGCGTTTGACTCGACAGGTATACGCCCTTCCCCACAAGCACCTAACAGGAGATGAGGCCATCATTTGGAGAAGAATTCAGACTGGGGTTTATCCCCACTTAAAAAGATTACACCCCATGTTCCCAACGTGCTATTGAAATTCCTGCCCCTGGTGCGGAGGAAGTCCAGCACTTTATCACATTAGCTGGGGCTGCTCAAAGCATCCCCCTATACCTGACACACACATACAGGACACCAACACACACGTTGGAGCAGTGGGAGGCGCGACTGTCCAGCTCTGACCTGGCCCACCAGCAGGCCCTGATTGGCTGGCTTGAACGTGCGGCTAAAGCCAGTGGGGCCCTCGATTAAGGCTCCCCCCCCCCCCGTAAGAATCGCTTCTGCTTAAATAAAGTTTACCTCTCTCTCTCTCTTCTTTCTCGTTTCTGCCTTCTGTGTAAAGCACATGCGCGTCTGCGCTGTCTTCGTCAGGGCTGGGCAAAGATACTTTGAAATTGTATCGCGATACGATACAAGATACTCGGGCAAGAAGTATTGGAGATACAAGATACTTCCGGAATGAATGTATCCGATACGATACTACCAAATTGTATCTTAAGATACTTCGATACATTTGTAAATTTGCTAGTGTAGATGTATATAATGACGCTGCAAATACCTATGTAATGAAGTGTTTGCTTGAAAATGTCTTAACTGCGACCAACTTTGTTTATTTTAATTAAATATATGTTTGAATACCGAAAGTTATGTTTTTCTTGCTTAATTTATATTAGTTTCATTCCGACACAAGTTATTGGCATTTGCTTACTTGACACTTTTGTATTTGATAGGTGTCGCTGCTCTACTTGGCGACCAGCTCTCATTGCGAGAACTTCAATAAGAAGCCTCCGCAAGATGGCACAAATACTGGTGCGGAGTATTACCTTGTCCGTAAGCGTATTACCATTTTCGTAGTAGCGCATCACCCTGCAGGTGTATTTCAGCGACAACGCTGGCAGCGATATTTTTTGTGAAGCATCATGTGAAGACGATAACTACCGAGTAAGCGCTCAGAGTTCACTGAGGACATAAAACTGCAGTGATTTTTCATGTTCTACATTCCGTAAACTGTTCGTTAGCAGCATATTCACTAACGTGCGATCTTTTACAATTTCCTCTCCGAGAGAACTTCAGCCGCCCAGAAGCTTCCCAGATGTATTGTACGTGGCAAAAAGCGTCGCAGGATATCGCTGCTATTCACACTATTGCAACTTCTAGCCTGCTTATCTGCTTTTTTGTAACACAAGAAAAAAGCACTTTACATTGACCTAAAAAAAGGAAAGCGAACATACCTAAGTCAAAAAGCAAGGCAATTCCGTAATAAAAAATGTCTGTCAATAAGTATATAAGGTGTTTCACGTAAGTAGAAGCAAATATTAAAAAAAGAGCGTTTATCCATGACTGAATGAAAACAATGGCATATGGTTTACCGTCATGTGGCACTCGTTCTGGTATTTTTATATTGCGCTCACTTGGTTGATTAACTATGGTTAATTATGCAACATTTTTAATATTCACTTTAGAGCAGAGTGCGCCTTGTCACATCGTAGAACCAATTTAAAAATCACCGAAGCAATTGTTTTTTGGCGGCGTACATTCGCCATGGTAAATATTTTCTGGCTTCTAAAGAAAGCACGCGAAACATCAAATAAAACCACCTGACTGCGCTCATGCGCTATCTTACTGCAGCGCTCTTAAACGCGCTTGGAGCGAAACCGGCGCGTGGACCGTCAGCTTGTCGCTCCTCAGGGACGATGGTGTTTCTTTGCCGTGTGTGGCGGTAAGAAATGTTGACGCCCTGTGGAGCAGATGCCTAAGCCACAACCGCTCATTTCGCCGCGGTCCGCTTGCCTGTTGTGTCGCTCGAAGCACGTCTGTGAGCGCTGCAGCACAATGGCGTGCGAGCGCAGTAACGTGCTCATATTTCTCCGGCTTTCTTTGAACGCAGAACAATCGCTTCTATAGCATATACCTTTCCACAAAAAATCAGATCTGTCGTTTTAGAAGACCTCTAAAACGTAAAGAAACGCACTTGGCCCCAAAATAAAGAACAGAAATGTTACATTATTCATCTTTGTTAAGAAATTACGCGCAATATACAAAAACCCTAATGAGAGCCACATGGCGGTAAACCCTATCGTTGGTTTTATTCAATTGAGGTTAACCTCTTCTTTGCAAATATTTGGTTCCAGTTACGCGACACCCTTTATAAACACGATGCAAGCGGCACCCCTAAAAGCTATGAAAATAGAGCATGATGTATCGTCAACCCAGGTGTCAAGGTCAGAAAAAAACTCAGTGCCCACGGAAAATAGCACTAAAAGGCTCGTGAGGACGCTGATGAGAAAACCGTAGTACTTGATATTATGTTTCTAAAGTCCCCTTTCTAACGTCTTTATTTGTTGTTATAATTTTCATTATTATAATGCAAACTCAATTTTGCTGTTTTATTAAATCGTAAGCAGAATTTTTGTTCTTGTAAGCACTAGGCACGCTCAGATTACTTTATCTTTGCCCTAACATCGCCTGAACAGTAAACTCACATGGAATGTAGATATGTAAAAAGTAGCAATGACGCAGACAATTAAAAATAAGAATAAATAAGAGAAGGAATAGAGGAGGAGGTTACAAAAGACTCATTACAGTTAACAAAAGGGGAAAAAAACTAGACAGTGGCCTAGGTAATGTGTGGAGTACAAACGGAGGACAGCAAAGAGAGCACTTGTGCTAACAATCAAGCTATCATCAAATAACTTCTTGCATAATTTAGCACGAAGAACAACGATACAGTACGCCAAAATATCATCTGTTACGTAAATGCTTGTTCTATTGCTTATAGCATCGACACCGGTAGAGGGACGGTTGTTACAATCTAATTTGCATATAGGCCACATATTGTGCAAGTCAAGATTACATTGACGAGATCTGTGAAATCTCTGAGTGAAAGCAGGGAGACGCAAAGCAACCGCATTCTTGCATTTTTGAGAATTAAAAAAAAAATAAAGCAGCATGCAAGAAAAACTTCAATACGGACACTGTAGCCGCAAACCGAATTTGAGCGAAAGACGCCACATGCACTGGAGTACGCAGCACAGTACCGTGGCTACAAACAAGGTTCATGGCACTGACACAGCTAAAACGAAAGAAAACATCGAGAAACAAAAGGTCGGATGCACGTAGACGTTCACGCGCGTGTTTTTGTCGACATGGCTCGAGCGCCATCACGTGACTCTGCTCCACCAATAAAGACGCGTATAGACCTTATTTCCTATGCTGACTGGAACACTCTGGCGGAAAGACAAAGGAATGTCACTGTCTTCAGCTTTATTGAGGTGGCTTAGTGGGAGCAGTATCAGCTTAAAGGGACCCTGAAACGGTTATTTGAAGCTTTGTCAGCGTTTAGGCTAGAGCATCATCGAACCATTAGCACCACAAATTTCGCTGCACGCCGTGTACCAAGGCGGCTACGGCCAATTATATCATACCCTCCTTCTCACCCCTGCCTTGCCTCCTCAACTCATGAGACACGCTGGCATCGCTGGCGATCGCAGAGCTCACGTGAGCACACTCGACGATTTGAGCTTCGCCCAGTGATGACCTCCGAGATTGCACGCCGACAGGTTGCGTGCAATCTCGGAGGCCATAGCCCAGTGCGCCCGGCAGCACGCACGCCGTCTGGCAACAGAGACATCGCGGAGTGGTTTATATCTGCTCCGACAGGTGCCGCCACCCTACCAGCTAATTTTTCGTGCGCGCACACCGCAGCCAATCAGATCGTGCGCAGAATGCGTGTCATACTCGGGAGGGGCGGTTGAAAACGCGTTGGGCTGAGCCGCAGTGATCTGCAGCGATTCGCAGCTTTATAGCGTTGTAATCAATTACACAGAGTACGCAGAGAGCTTAAATTAGTCTGTAAATGAGCCTTAGGACTTGGTATACTGGCTCAATGTGTTTGTACAAAATCGTCAAAACCGTTTCAGGGTCCCTTTAAGAAGCAGAGTTAAGTTTCGCAGGGTGGCGTTTCTATAGCAGTATCTTAAGATACACGAGACATTATTGAATGTATCGGAAATACAGATACAGATACTCGTTTTGCGAGACGTATCCCGATACAGATACAAGATACCCAAAGAGTATCTAAGATAGTATCTAAGATACATGTATCTTCGATACTGCCCAGCCCTGGTCTTCGTCTTCCTCGCAGCACGCATGTGACAATATTTTTACCTTCAAGTACTCCGGCGACCGATTCGGTGATCGGAAGAACCAGAATAACATGTTCCTGTTACAACAGCCGAGACTAAAGAAACATGACACTGGCACGGAGTATGTATTTGGTTCTATGATGGTTGCGATTCGCCCTGTTTGAATCTAGAGTAGTGGCTGCAAAGGCCAACTAAGTGTGCCTTCTGAGCTAAGAGCGCTAATGCTCGTTGCGCTAGTCTTCAGCACGTTACAAAACACGAAGTAGTGTCATGGACAGCGGTGTGATATTCGTAGCCTAAGCTCATTGAACAAACCTTGGCGTGCCCTTATATACGTAACCAAAGTCTGGCTCATATCGTAGTTTTCAGCATATCTGGATACCCTCCAAGCTAGGTTTGCTCATTCTGCAAATTGTTCTGGGAACCTAAACGTAGGAATTACGAGTGAAAAGCAGCGGTTAGTGCTTTTCTCTGGTAATTGCTCCTTACGTGCTGGTGATTGTTGTGCCCATGTGCGTAAATCCTCAAAGAATAGAGCAAGTGCTCAGTGAAACGCCGAACAACTTACATTTTAGTAGAACATTTTCCTGTCTGTTGAATTTCTTGATTAGTTAGTGAACTTCGCAGGAACTAGTTATAATACTATTGAACAACAATTTAACTGTCTTTTTGAGAACGACACGTCGACTCTACCACACAAGGCCTCTATATTAAAACTCCTCATGATCAGACCCTCTTTTTGATTCATTTGCATCATTTCAATCATGGTGTGACACTAGGCAAATGCAATCAACTTCCGGAAAACGGTATCCATGTCATTTACCAAGTGTTCTTCTCCCTCTCCGTTTACCTATTCGTTTAATGGTTGCCCTCTTGGAAAAGTTTCACAATATAAATATCTGGGTCTCCTTTTCACACAGGATTTATCTTGGTCTCATCACATTGAACTCATGTGCAACCGTGCGCATAGAAAGTTAGGCTACCTGCAACGTACATTACGTTCAGCGCCTCTCAGCTTTCTACTCCTCACATATAAAACGTTGGTTCGTCCAATATCGGAATATGGGTCTGTTGTGTGAAACCCACACAAAACTTCCGATATCAACAAAATAGAATCTGTCCAGAAGAAAGCTGTACGCTTCATTTATCGTCGCTTTGACAGGTATTTTTCACCCAGTTCCCATCTTTCTATTCTCCAGCTTACCAGTCTCTCTTCTCGTCGTCACGATGAATGTCTGAAGTTTCTTTATACTTTAATTAACTCCCCACGGTTCCCCTTACTCTGTAAATACATCGCACCCGCTAGACCAACAACCACCCGAAACTATAATGAGTTGAACATGTCTACTTTTTCCCATCGTACGATGGCGTTTAAATAAAGTTTTTTTGTTCATTCTATAGAATTGTGGAATGCTCTGCCTGGTTATGTTCGATCTTCATCACTTCATGACTTCTTATCGTATATTATTAATCATTGATGTTCAGCGAATTTTGTTATACTCTTTTTGTATTGTATTTCCCCAATCCTGTGTTGCTCTCTTATGCATTGTATTTGCCCACTCCTGCAATAGCCCTTCGGGGCTGCAGTATGTTGAAACAAATAAATAAATAAATAAATAAATAAATATGTGCTCCGTCAGTACAAGCATGGCATCCTGCACTCTGTCCAACACTGTGTTCTATCTCCACTGCTAAAGACGTGACCCAGTTCCTTGATTTCTCTCCTCCCTCAAACAACAAGGAAACTTGAAAGAAGATTCTGAACTTTGACGTGATAAATGACGATCTGGTTATCAGGCATGCCGTAAAGGGGCAGGCGGTAGGTGTACCGTATGCCAGCTTGTTACCGTGCACATAAATCTACCGAGACTGATGTTTTCACTTTGCGTCATATGAAATACAGCCACCACGATCGGAAATTGAGTCCGCGTCTCAAACTCAGTAGCGCAACACTCTGTTTCATTACCTTAAACGACGGGTACTAAAGAGAAATGACTTACAAGAACCAGATCTCGTGTCTAAGATGACAGTCTGGTCATCAATGCCCACACTGTCACACGAGGAGCCTGTAAGAGGTTGAAAAACGCTCCTCCAGCTGTTTCCGTACGGCGTATAATGCCATTTAGAGGTGTCGAGGATAAGCGTGCGACCCATCTGCAACGCGGCCACGAAGCACCAGAGGAAGTCATGGGAACCGCTTCCGAAACCATCTGGATTGCTCACATTGCACAGGAGCTTGCGTGCTGTTTTGCAGTCAGTAGGATTCTGGAAGACAAGAAGGCAAGCATTACACGACCTCAAACCTGATTAGGCTCGGCCAGCGCCGGCTCAGCTCATTGACAAAGCACACCCGCTTGAGTGTTGTGGCTCGCGTAACCTGTTGCTTGTCTCGACAGAATTTTTTCTATACGGGAGGCATAAGCATGGCCAGACGTTGGGAGAAGAAAATACTACTGGCAGTTTTTGTAAATATCCGCATGTGCACATGTAGACACGCAGGGAACTCCAAAAGGTTTATAACCCCCTACCCTACCCGTCGAGAAGAAAAAAAAAGAAAAACTCACAGGGTCCCATAATATGCATTCGCATAAGACGACTGGAACACGAAAACCATCCAATGTTGCTTTATTATCATCATGATCATCGTCGTCGTCATCGTCATCGCCTCCGTTGTCATCACATTGATGCTTGACACATTACGCGAGTAGCAGGTCACTATGATGCTGACGCTGACGAGTTGGCTACTTTCAAGCACACACTCTTCGCGCAGTTCACATGGTGTGACGTCTGACGTAGTTCTATGCTTCTGCCACGTAATATTACGTGTGTATTTCGCCTCCTTGCCGGACACAACGCCTCCTCTATTTCATGAATGCCAGCCAAATGTGCCCTTTCCAGCCGTTCACCAGCCTCTCCTCTAGCCCCTTCCTACTCTGGCCCATCGCCTAGCCTTCGCGTGTGCTATGCGTTCATGGGGGAGAGCACCCTTTATGTGGGGCCTCATGACGGAAATTATATAAAGTGTAGCGAAGCTTTGGAACTATACAGTGGGTCGTCCTAAAGGCGTTTATTGACGTCATAAAGACGTTTAGTGGCGGGCACTCGGCGACGATGCACGACAGCGACAGTCAAGGCGGGGACCGACTCTCAGCACGAGCTGCTCTTTCTCTTCGAAGAGGGCGACCCACTAGAAGGCGCTGGAGAGGACGACCCACTGTATAGTTCCAAAACTTCGCTACAAAAGTAATTTCCTGTTCAGTTGTGTACAGAACCGTGGGGCGGCGTCTTGCATCCCTCGTGTTCACTGTGTTGGCCGGTCACGTTGGCTCTGTCAGAGGCGCGGCGTTTTGATATAGCGCTTCTCCGTTCGTGGCGCTATGCGGGTAACCAATGGGGACGCGTCACTGCGACGCTGCAGTGCATGGGCTGCCTTTAAGACGTGCCACACGGGCGTTGCGAGGGGGCGGCGGCATTTTTTCGAGCTACAAAGAAGGAACACGAAGGAAGAAATCTGACAGACGCATGATACTGGAGAGAGAAAACGCGTCTATCGCTTTTCCGTGGGAAAGCACTCGGACGCACGTGTGACGCAAGCAGTCTTACCCTTCATGTGGCATCGCATCACGACCACTCCCTGAACTATGGTGAACCGACGGCTCCCATTGAGGAGCGAGCATTTGCACTGTCATTGGAAAAAATAGAGGAGGCGTTGCCCGACATGAAAACTGTATAGGGCTTTTATCTAAAAAATAATGGCGAATTGGGCCTGTTGGTTGAACATCTGAAACACTTAGAGCGCAGTAAACACCATAGGTCGGCAAACTCACTCATGAGTCGACTTACTCAGACTCAGATCGAACCGTGAGTCTGAGTCTGAGTGAGTCCGCGTGAGTAATATTTTGGTGACTTTGAGTCCGAGTGAGTCCGGTTGAGAAAAAATTTAATGAGTCTGAGTCCGAGTCAGTCCGGTTGAGGAAAAGTTTGGTGAGTCTGAGTCCCTGTGAGCCCTAAGCTCAAAATGTATTTCTTGAGTGAGCCTGAGTGAGCTCTGCATTTTTTTGCCGATCTATGGTTCTACTTACACAACTTAGCTTTACTTCAGCCTTACGTACGTTCACGCTTATGCTCACGCCGGCTCACGCATACTTCAACGCACCAGCGTTCCTACGCCAGCTCAGTATTTATTGATCAGAGGCGTGAGTTACGCAGGAGGGGGTGTGCAGTGACTTCCCCTCACCGCTCCCGACAACTCTTTCCCGGGAATTTTTGACTAAAATATTTCGTGAGTTATTTCTTCAAAAAAAAAATCCCCATCTTCCGCTAAAGGAAACCATGTGTGGATGCGAAGCAGCCGGGAGATAATTAGCTTGAGCGGGAGGAACGTCGCCGCTCTCATTTCACGGCAGCGGTCCGGGCGCTCATCGCGGCGCTGCACAGGAGAGAGAATGAGGCGCGCGCGCTCCGTCATTTTCATACCGCGGAACTAGCGTCAGCGGAGTATGCACCTGTCACACCACCTGTCGTGCTCGCCGCTCCGTAGAGGATTCCTAGAGGAGAGGACGGGGGGGGACCGTAGGAGAGGGGGAGGGAACGTGCATGCGCTGTGGGGGGTGTGGGACGCGGGAGCCGCTCCGTAGAGTAGAGGATTCCTAGAGGAGAGAGGGGGGAGAGGACGCGCATGCGCTGTGGGGATGTGGGACGCCGGAGCCGCTCCGTAGAGTAGAGGATTCCTAGAGGAGAGAGGGGGGAGAGGACGCGCATACGCTGTGGGGATGTGGGACGCGGGCGCCGCTCCGTAGAGTAGATGATTCCTAGAGTAGGAGGAAGAGGGTGAGCGTAGGAGAGCATAGGGGAGGGGACGCGCTGTGGGGGGGTGTGGGACGCGGGAAGGAGGGACGGACTAAGCCCCCCTCCAAACACATGCAAGCAAGATTAAGGAATGGGGTCAACCTGGGTGACAGACACCACCTGCCTAGCCATTGCTAAGCAGCCTCTCTGTGCTCTCGGCCATGACTCTGATGACTGTGGTAGGGTTGACAGCCTTCATATTACTACAGTGTTCTGGTTCGCATAATGAGTGCTTCCCTGTTTCATGAAAGTGGCCGGACTCGGGACGCGGGACGGGGGGACGCGGGACGGACATAGCCCTGAGCATAAGATGCTTCGCATCTAAAAGTCCCTACTAGATTGCCACCACTGATAAGGTACGAGATCAAAAGGCACCAAGTACAGCAATTACGCGAGATATTGGTGTTAAATAGAATTTACGCCAAGTTCGATGAAGCCAATTCTACGCTAATGGACTCATGAGTCGGCTCACTCAGTGCAAAGAAGGGGAAAACAGCGCTAAAAACTTGACACACACGAAGGAAGACGGACGAAGACAGGAGCAACGCCTGTCTTCGTCCGTCTTCCTTCGTGTGCGTCAAGTTTTTAGCGCCGTTTTCCCCTTCTTTGCACTATGTACCAACACGCCCAAGCCTTAACCTTAGCAAGGCTCACTCAGACTCAGATGGAGCCGTGAGTCTGAGTCTTAGTGAATCCGGCTGGGAAAAATTTTCGTGAGTGTGAGTCCGAGTGAGTCCGACTCTTAAAAATTTTAGTGAATCTGAGTCCGAGTGAGTCCGGTTGAGGAAAAGTTTGATGAATCTGAGTCCGAGTGAATCCCAAGGGCAAAGCATATTTCATGAGGGAGTCTGAATGAGCACCACATGTTTTGCCGACCTATGGTAAACACGGACACAAAGTAAGACACCAGACGCGCTAACTACCAACAAACATTTATTGTAATAAAACGGAAAGGCGGGCTAGTTGGTTTATTTATTGAACACCACACCTGTATAGACTGCGCTCATCACCGTCGCACATGCGCACACTACTTTCTATGAAAGCACAACCCCATCTGTACAACTATCGGATAAAGAGTTCTGCTTTCTTAAAAAGTAATGTGCGCATGTGCGACGGTTATTAGCGCGGTATATTGTCACGGGTTTGTGACGTGGACGAAGACAGCAGTAGGCTTCTTCAAGGCGAAACTCTTTATTTCGCCGAACTTGTGGCCGCGAAACGGAAACTGTAATTACAGCAAGCAATGCACTGAGATCGGCGCACATAGCGTCAGTCGTGGATAAACTGACAAGCGGTGAAGCACGTCGGCATTTATACGTGTGTCATCGAATATTCCAGCGTAATCGCTAGCGGCCACATAAGTTCCAGAAAAAACTGGAGTATTCGCGTTGTGCACGTAATCTCATCGGAAGGTTCTAAGATTATTTTGATGGTTCCTAGTCACTCGGCGTGGTTTGCGCAAGGCAGCAGTTACAGGTGTAATGGGGCGTGTAACCAGGGGGCGGTAACTCCCAATACCTCCCATGTCACGCCCTCTCGCATGATGATACGCAGCGGCAGCGTCACTTTTACCCCTTGCGGCTGCTGGGCATCAACCTAGAAATAAGTCACAAACAAAACATTTCTTTCGTGATGTCACTGGTGAGGTCACCGAATAGATGGAAAGGGCGCAAAACCGAGAGGAGGAGGGTTCCTGCTGAAGCTCTCCTTTCCGACTTCGCATGCAAGCGGAATGTGTTCGTGCCCTCTTTCAGGTCCTCTGGCAGCTTGGGCGGTGCGGCTATTCGCAAAATTTCGTTACCATTTTTTCAATTTTGTTCCTGTGTTCTGAAGCTGCGAAAGTTAAGCTGACTGATTTCTCAGTAAGACAAAACTCGATCGACAAAAATAAAACTAATTTCTATTGCACGTTTTCGTATTTAAAAAAAAGCAGAGACATACACGTAGTGTGAAAGTGTGAATTTATAAAAGAAGCTTTAATTCACAGCTGAAATATGGACATAATGAGCAAACATTGAACACAGAATATCCAAACCAATGCGAAAATTATCAACAATCACCAGCAGGACACGTCGTATTTGACTCAATCACGTTTGTTATGACGGCGCACATATTTTTTTTACAGAACTTCAGCACCAAACGAGACAGAAGTTCAGAGGAGCAGAAAGGCTTGAAGTGATGAGAAGTTATTCAAGAGACAACGTCGCTGGAAACATTATTTCGGCAAGTTGACTTGTCTTTGTCAGGGCAGCAGCGTTGCCTTGACGAAGAAAAGTTGACTTGTCAAAACGTTGGTTCCAGCGACATTCCCTGTAACGATTTCTAGATGCATTCAGTCCATCACATGTATGTGAGTGACAGTAGAAGAAGTAATAACCCACAATGTTTTAAACCGCGGCTACATAAATTTCATCAACAGGAAGGAGCCTATAATTGCTTCACATCATTTGAACTACATGCCAAAAGTACAATATGAAAAAACGATGGAGCCGAGTCAACATGTATTCAAGCCTTTCACTAAACGTATTTTGCCGACAGCAGGTAGGCTGCCGTCTTGACCAATTAGTCTAGCGACACTGCGTTTATGTCAGTGCAGTCGGGCTTGCAAAGAACTGGGTTTATTCATGTACTCATGCAAAATTAATACCTGCTGAAATAATGGCCCAAATACTTGTGCTCACCCGTTGCCACTAGGAAACCTCAAAAACCTTCGCCGAACTTGAAATCCCGGGTTAACACACCGCAGAACCGCGAAAAACGTGCCATGCCCGATGTAGCCATCTTCGTCTAATGCACGGTAGACTTGCTCGGCGTAGCTCGCTGTGGCTTCCGTTCTCTGCTCGCCACAAGTTTCTGTCTTATCTTTTCTGTACTTGGCACGCTAACCGAGCAAGATAACTAAGCGCGGTCTAACTTGTGATATCGCTGAACGAGTGGCAAGGAGGAGCGGAGGCAAGCGCTACGAACTCAAGTCAACCACTTCTCGCGCTTCGCCTGATTTAAATTCACAAAATAAGAAACAAATAAGGACAAATAAACAAAAGAAGAGTTCTTTACAATGAAATGAAATTTCTAAATTTGCAAAAACTCGCGAAAGCCAATAAATGCGAACATCCACATCAACCTCAATCCGTTCAAAAAGATCTTAGGATGCCCGGCAACCGCTACGAGCGTGCATGTTCCTTGAATCCGAAACTAGCGCTCAGTTTCCGGGCCTACCCGTAACATCAAAATGAAAAGAAAGGAGAGTGTGTGGCATAGCGCCTTTCTGAAAAAGCATCGTGCCGTTGCTCGACACAGAACATGGAGGGTGAAAAAAAGGACATACACAAATATAAGACAATAATAAAGCAAAAAGTGCAGTCCTATAGTTCGCTAACGAGTATAAAATGCCTTAAGGCGCACGACATGGACGACGTCCCGCCGTGCGCGGCGCCACAGAGAGTTCGTAATGCCGTCCGAAAAGACCTCGTAGTCCAGAGAGCCGACACGTCAAAGCATCTTGTATGGCCCGAAGTATCGCTGAAGAAGTTTTTCACTAAGTCTACGTCGGCGTATCGGTGTCCGCACCCAAACACGCTCGCCGGGCTGGTATTCCACGAAGCGTCGTCGATAACTATAACGGCGGCTGTCGGTCGTCTGCTGATTCTTGATGCTCAGGCGGGTGAGTTGTCGGGCTTCTTCAGCACGCTGAGGTGCGCTGAAAACTGCGCTGAAAACTTCAGTGCGCTGGAGCGCGCTGAAAACCTCGGCGTCGAGGTGCTCGTCAGCGACGTTGGGCTGCATGACGTCGAGCGTCGTGGCCGGGTTCCTTCCGTAGACCAACTTGTATTGCGTCATCTGTGTCGTCTCCTACATGGCCGTGTTGTATGCAAAGGTCACTTACAGAAGAATGGCGTCCAACGTCTTGTGTTCGACTTCGACGTACATGGCCAGCATGTCGGCGATGGTCTTTTTCGACCCTGGGTCAGACCATTGGTCTGTGGGTGGTACGCGGTTGTCTGGCGGTGGCATGCCTGGCAGTATCCCAAGATCGCCTGAGTTCGGCCAGCCGTAAACGCCGCACCTCTGTCCGTAATGAGAAGCTCTGGGGCTCCATGTCGAAGGACGATGTTCTCAACCAGAAACTTGGCTACCTCGGCGGAATTGCCTCTGGGCAGGACTCTTGATTCAGCGTTACGGCTGAGGTAGTCGGTAGCTAAGACGATCCATTTATTTCCGCAAGTCGACGTTGGGAACGGCCCTGAGAGTTCCATCGCGATTTGCTGGAACGTTCGCCAAGGAGGCTTGATCGATTGAGGGAAGCCTGCTGGTCTTGTGGGTGGTATCTTCCGTCGCTGACGGTCTCGGCATGTCCTTACGTAGAGAGCGACGTCACCGGCAAGGCGCAGCCAGTAGTACTTTTCCTGTATTCTTGCGAGCGTGCGGGAAACTCCGATGTGTCCAGCCGTCAGGTCGTCGTGTAGAGCCTGGATGACTTCTGGTCGCAGTGCTGAAGGCACCATCGGAAGGCAGTTGGCTCGAAGTCACGAGAAATTTTTCTTTGTGAGAACGCCGCTTCGCAGGAATAATGAGCGAGTCCTCGCTTGAATGCCTTCGGAACAATGGCGGTCCTGCCTTGGAGGTACTCCACAAGGCCCTTGAGTTCCGGGTCTACTCACTGTCGTTCGGCGAGGTCATCGGCACTTATGGTTCCCAATAAGAAGTCATCCTTCCTGGTCGACCTGCGGCGGCGGGTCGACGGGGCAGCGAGGCAAGAAGTCGGCGTCAGAGTGCTTTCGTCCGGATTTGTAAACGATGGTAATGCCAAATTCTTCAAGTCTTAGACTCCATCTTGCGAGACGACCTGAAGTGTCCGTCAAATTAGCTAACCACCACAAGGCGTGGTAGTCCCTCACAACTTTGAAGGGCCTGCCGTAGAAGTAGGGGCGAAACTTGACGTAGCTCAGGTGATGGCGAAGCACTCCTTTTCTGTTGCGGAATAGTTGGCTTCTGCCTTGGTTAGCCACCGGCTTGCATAACCGATAACCCTTTCCAGTCCGTCCGTCCTCTGGCGAAGCACTCCTTTTCTGTTGTGAAATAGTTGGCTTCTGCCTTGGTTAGCCACCGGCTAGCATAATCGATAACCCTCTCTAGTCCGTCCGTCCTCTGCACAAGGACGGTGCCAAGTCCTACGCTGCTGGCGTCAGTGTGAATTTCCGTATCGGCGTATTCGTCGAAATGCGTTAGTATTGGAGGCGTCTGAAGGCGTCGTTTCAGTTCTCGAAGTGCTTCGATTTGTGTCGTTTCTCACTTCACTTGCACGTCGGTCTTCGTAAGGTGGGTTAGCGGCTCGGCGATCAGTGAAAAGTCCTTGACGAAGCGTGTGTAGTGGGTGCACAAGCCGAGAAATCAACGTACGGCCTTCTTGTCGGTCGGTGGCGGGAAAGCAGAGATGGCAGATGACACCAGTGGCGTAAATCATGGGGGGGTCAGGGGGGTCCTGACCCCCCTGTGCTCAGGCAGGGGTGGACACCCCATGCAAGTGTCCCCCCCTCGAGATTTATCTTCCAAATGTCATATTTGACTTTCCTGACAGTCAAGGACAACGCACTCTCCGTAAAACCAACTCTGAAATCTGAAGCACTTTCATTGAACAGAAACTCAGTACTTCTAGCCAGTACACACGGTGGGGAAGATCTTTATGTGTTAGTAGAAAAAGTGGTACAGTTTTTATTGCATAATTTCACCCGAATGACGCAGCTGCAAAAATGCTAGCGCCTGCCCACGAGTTGCTATTAGAAACTCACTTCGCCATGCGATGTCGCTTACCATTGGATAGTCAGTGCTATTTTTTCTGACCAGGCGCCGATGCTTGTTTTATTATTATTATTATTATTATTATTATTATTATTATTATTATATGTGAATGCATAATTTTTATTTCATGTGATTAAAAATAGAGCATATATATATATATATATATATATATATATATATATATATATATATATATATATATATATATATATATATATGTATATATATCAGAACAAAATGGCCGCCATTGCAAGATGTGTGTCCCCCCCTTGTCGCCTTTATGGATTTACGCCACTGGCAAACACCATCCTTGCTGACGACGTGACCCAAAACAGGAGTTCCTCTGGTTTTAAAGTGAGTCCGACACTCTTGATTGATGGAAGTACAGCTTCAAGGCGCAGGTGGTGCTCGACGAAGGTTGAGGCGAGTACAAGAACGGCGTCCAGGTACACGAGGCAAGTCTGCCACTTCAAGCCTGCCAGTACTGTATCCATAACGCGTTGGAACGTCGCAGGCGCCGAGCAAAGACCGAAGGGCATGACCTTAAATTCGAGTAGGCCGTCTGGTGTTATAAAGGCAGTCTTTTCTCGGCCTCTGTCGTCGACTTCGATTTGCCAGTAGCCGGTCTTAAGGTCCATAGACGAAAAGCACTTCGTGCTTTGGAGTCGATCTAGGGCTCTGTCTATTCGTGGGAGGGTACATGTCCTTTTTTGTTACTTTGTTGAGGCGGCGATAATCGACACAGAAGCGTAGGGTTCCGTCCTCCTTCACTAACACAATGGTAGACGTCCACGGACTCTTGGACGGCTGGATGATGTCGTCGCGCAGCATTTCGTCGACTTGTTTTTAATTGTTATAACGCACGACACTCAATCAACGAAACATCTGTGGCACTTTATTCCACATCAGCATGGAATAAGGCAAACCCGAGTTCACTCGTAGCGCGAGCGTCACGAGCCGGGCGAGCCGCGCTCCTCGCTGGTGATGATGATCGCAGTGTCCGATGCCACAGCTTCTTCCCTTCTTAAAAGTTCAAACGATCTGGAGCACGGCGCTGTCGCGTTGAGCGCCGCAAAGGTTGAGTTGCCAGAGTCAGAGAATCGCTTGCGCTTTCGCCCGAAAGTTCATGACGGGGCGATAGCGTGTCGGTGTCACACGATTCGTCAACCGAAACGTCCCGCCGTCGCACTTGGTCAAAATGCCACCGTTCCGTTCCCTGAGTCGTGTCCACTGTGACCATGCGCTTTCCCTGCTGGTCACGCACGATACCTTGTATCCACTTTTTAGATGCGAAGCGTCTCTTTGACTAGGCTGTGTAACGCTGTCCCTCCGTCCCGTGCGTGCGTACGAGCGCGCCGCAACGCGCTCCCCTCGCCGCAGGTGTTGGAGCGGTGCCAAGTAGGTCACGCCGCAGCAGCGCGCACTGCGAGGGGAGCGGGACGTCACTCTCTCCCTCGCCTGCCGCGCGCTCGCCTCGAGCGCTGTCTCGAGGAGACGCTGACTGATTGCGGCGAGGCGTGTCGATGCGCGCCTCTTATAGTCGCGGGAGACTTCAACGTTGACGTCAGCGGAGGAGGAGGAGAATGGCTCGTCGATTACATGCGTGACGTGCACTCGCTGAAGTGCGTGTCGGCGGAACGGAAACTACCCACCACGATAAGAGGAACGTGCATCGATATGGTCTTTGCCAACTTCGACGTCGAATGTCTGCAGGAACCTCTCAGCGTGCACTTCACCGATCACAAGGCCGTGGTAGTCGAGGCGAAACGCGCGCCAGCTCCGGTCCAGGGCCCGTGTCCACTCTGAAGAAACGACAAGACCTACGACAGCCATCGCTTCAAACGAATCTTCCAGCGCTCACCGCAGCACCCGCGTTAGCGCCGTTCAACCCGTGACGCCACCCGTGCGCAACGGTGCTGCTTCGCATCCCATCAGGGTTCCCTTTGGGAAGATGGTGTAAATTTTTTCCGTGGCCAGAACGTTCGAGTCCAAACACGCTTTCCAACCTGCCCTCGCTGTTCACGTTCATTGCACGGTTTTGCTTTTACTGCCTCGGTCGAAGCGACTAAACAGCCACCAAAACATGCCCATGTTGCCTGACCACTTTTGGGCGCTGTCCCTAGAAAATTCGAGCTAGATGTACCTAGCCTAGTCGCGTGGCTCCACTGGTGTTCTCTGGCTCTACGAGCGTGCGCGATCCACGGAAAGTTCCCCAATGACTCAGGCACACCACGCACGCTGGCAATATACTGAGAACCGCGAAGCGGCGCGGTTACGGGCGCGCCAGTGACCGCGAAGCTGCACGTCGTGGGTTAAGGGCGCCCCAGTGACTCGGGTGCGGACCACGGACGCTGGCAAAATACTGACCGCGAAGCGGCACGTCGTGGGTTACGGGCGCCTCAGGCACTCCCAGTAGCCTATAGTGAGCAGTAGCCTATAGTGACGGCAGGGACGGAAAGGCGCTAGTAAAACTGGCCTTATAGTGAGCAGTCGCTCTATAGTGAGAGCAGGTTGCGCTATACTCAGTCGGCGCAGCAGGCGTGCTAGTTAAAACAGTAGGAGAGCCAAGCGATCCGTGATACTGAGAGCAGAGTAATAAGAGCGAAGCGATCCGTGATAGAGAGAGCAGAACTTATCTCTCCGGAAAACCATCGACGTCTATAGCGTTGAAACGTCAGACTTCTGCGACACCAAACAGAACCCTGCCGTCACTCCGGCGCACCGCGGACGCTGGCAAAATACTGAGAACCGCGTACACAGACTGCTGGTAGCCTTAGCAATCTCACTAACTTCGTAGCATACACTCGCGAGGTAGCACAAAAAGCAGGACACACATACACAAAACCTTCGAAAAAGACACGCCGTCGAGCGCCTCCAACTTCCAAGTTTCAGTGCCCCTGCCCTTCGTTAACTTGACTAGGGAATTTCTGGGCACACCTAGGTACACCAGGGAGCTAGTTTTGCTCGGCAGCACAGGGTAGCCAACATCAACCACGCCTACGCCGCTAACATTGGTCGTTGTTTAGGTGGCTTTTTAGTCTCGGAGGCAGGTCGGCATAATGCAGTCGAGTTTTGTCCGTATTTGATATCCCAGCAAGAGCTCCGCTGGTGACTTGCCGTCCTTCACTGGCGTGCGGCGATAACGGAACAGAAGTCTTGATATTCGAGTTTGTAGCGGAATTCCTTCGTTTTTCTTCAAGCCTTCCTTCAACGTTCTTACGGCCCGCTCCGCTAAACCATTTGATTGTGGATGATACGGCGCTGCAGTCAAGTGTTTTACTTGGTTGTGAGCTAGGAAATTGCGGAAGTGGAAACCCGTGAACTGAGGTCCGTTATCCGTCACAAGAGTACGAAGTAGACCGAACCTTGCAAACATCGCCCTGAGAGCCTCCACTGTCACTTCTGCTGTTTCAGATTTCGTTGGGACTGCTTCTATCCACGTCGTTTCGGAATCCACGACTACCAGTATCATGTGTCCTTCAATAGGACCTGCATAGTCAGCGTGCAACCGGCTCCACTTCTCTCCCGCCGTGGGCCATGGTACAGGTGTTTGCGCTGGAGGCATCGCTGCAGCCTGTACGCAAGCAGGACATTCACGCACCAATCGCTCGATCTCACCGTCTACCCCCGGAAACCAAAACAGGGATCTTGCAATGCTCTTCATGGTCGCCATGCCTGGGTGCGTTTCATGGAGCAAGTCCAAGATGCGTCGGTTTAGAGCGGTGGGAAGCACGATGCGGTGTCCCCAGTAGACTAAGTCTTGGTAGTAAGTGAGCTCAGCCTTCTTACTGAAGTATGGCCGGAAGCGGATCTGCTCTTCAGACAAAAAGTTCGGCCAGCCTTTCTTAATCCAAAATTTCACTTGCTGCAGCAAAGGATCCGTTTCTGTAAAATGTGCCACCTCTCTCACACTAATCGCCTTTTTCTCCAAGCATTCCGAGTACAGGACATACTCTGGCAGATCTGTGCTTGTATCGTGTAGTTTATTTGGTAACGGCAATCGACTTAAGGCATCCGCATTCGAATTTTCTGTTCCCCTGCGATACTGCAATGTGTAGTGGTAATTGTCCAAGAGAGGTGCCCACCTCTGAATCCTTGCCGCAGCCATGGGAGGAATGGCTTTTTCTGGGTTAAACAAACCCGTCAGGGGTTTATGGTCGGTCACCAAAACAAAGTGATTACCACATAAGTAGTCCTTAAATCGCGTCACGCTGAATACAAGGGGCCAACGCTTCTTTTTCTAGCTGGGAGTAGTTTCGTTCTGCTTTGGACAGAGTTCTGGAGCGAAATCCTATCGGATAGTCAGTGCCATTGATGCGATGGGACAGTACTGCCCCCACTCCTGCAGGTGAAGCGTCACATTCCAACTTCAAAGGTTTGTTAGGGTCAAAGTGTGTCAAAAACTTTGACGCTTGTATGGCCTGCTTAACCTTTCGAACCGCTTCCTCATGTACCGCTTGCCATTTCCACGTAGCTCCCTTAGTTAGCAGATTGTATAATGGGGCTAGTACTGTGGAAAGGTTAGGCAAAAATTTGGCATAATAGTTGATTAAGCCCAAGAAAGATTTCAGTTCGCTCACCGACTTGGGGACCGGTGCTTGGAGAACTGCTTCAATGTTGTCGTCCTTCGGTTCGAGTCCATTAGCATCGACTCGATGTCCAAGGAAGCTGACTTCTTCTTGTCTGAATTTGCATTTCTTTATGTTTAGCCTGAGCCCATAGTCACGTAAGCGCTGCAGGACTTGCTTTAGCAATGAAGTGTCATTGCGCTTTTCGGCCACTATGATGTCATCGAGATAGGCTTGTACACCCGGAATATCCTTGAACAGGGAATCCATATGCCTCTCGAAGATGGCCGGAGCTGAGCTAATTCCAAAAGGAAGCCTATTGAAGCAAAATAGGCCCTTGTGAGTGTTTATGACAGTCAGCTTCTTAGCCTCATCATCCAGGGGCAGCTGGTTGTACGCTTCAGTCAAATTCAATGTACTGAATACTTCACCGCCATTCAATCTTGCAAAGATGTCGTCCACACTAGGTAATGGGTCCTCCTCAGTCACGGTGGCCACGTTGACTGTCAGCCGAAAATCCCCGCACAGTCTAAAGGGCCCATCAGTTTTAACGACTGGAACCACTGGCGTCGCCCATTCTGCTGCCATAACCGGTGATATAACGCCGTCTGCCACTAATCGGTCCAAAGCATCAGACACCTTGGCTGTCAAAGCATATGGCACCGTACGTGCTTTGCGAAAGCGGGGCGTGGCGTTCTCTTTCAAGATCAGCTTCACAGGTGGACCTTTGTATAGTCCTAAACCTGGCGAAAACGCATCTTCGAACTCCGTGAGCAAGGTCTGAAGTTGCTGGCTTGTGCGGTCTTCCTTGCGCGTGTTGAGGTTTGCGACAACATTTGGAATGATCATGGCCACTCCACAGTTGTTAAACACCTTGATCGTATCCCTTCCTCATAGCGCTGGTCCAGGTGTATCGACGATAACCAGGGTGCCCTGTACGTCGGGTCCCTCACAGGTTGCTTTCATGTGCATTTCTCCAACCACTGGAAGTTCTCCCAAAAAACACGACAGTCTGAGAGCGGTGCTGCTTGGAGGCGGCCATCTGGTTTGATTCTGCTTGTACAGGCTCATTGAGATAACACTCACAGGTGACCCCGTATCGATCAACATAGTAACAGGCACACCATCCCAAGTGATTTCCTTGAAAATTGGCTTAACCATGCGGCCACCAGTCGTTTTATGAACCACTATAGTGTAGAGTTTCTTCTCATCTTCCGTGCTATCATCAGATGCTGCCGACAGGGCGTAAGTACCACGGGGCTTCCACTGAGTTTGTCCTCGGCACATTCGAGCGAGATGTCCTCGTTTACCACACCGGCGGTAAACGAGGACATCTCGCTCGAATGAGCACTGCCCGTTCAAGTGAGCTTCACTGCCACACCTATGGCAAGATGTCATGCTTTCGGTCTTCGGTTGCCCTTTTTTGAAAGTACAGACTGGTGGGCTAGTTGGTAGTGCATAACTCGGAACAGTAGCGCAAAAAATACACAAGGGACGACAGAGCAGACGGGACACAGCGCTAACTAACAACTCAGTGTTTATTGCAGGTGATCGCATATATATGCACATGACACCGCGCGAAAGGAAAAGGAGGAGGCGAGGTGGGGGGAAAGGAGCACACAAGGCAATCGACCCAGCAAATCAAACAAGCGGCTGACGCGACAAAAATAGCATTTCTTTTTCTGATAGACAGATTGAAGGGCAGCTTACCGCGTCTCTATGTTTTATCTCTGCCGCTTCAATAATTTCCGCTGTGTCCCGTCTGCTCTGTCGTCCCTTGTGTATTTTTTGCGCTACTGTTCCGAGTTATGCCCTTTTTTGGCCGATTCTGCGGCCGCGTGAAGTGGATGCTACTCTCATTCGCAGATTGCATGCTTCTAGCATTAGCGGCAGCGTTTTGGGCTGAGATAACGAAATCCTCTGTGTTGTAGAATGACACCGGGCATGTGGTAGAAGGTCTTTATTCTCGAGGCGCACACTGGCATCCTCAACACAAGAAGTCAGAACAGAAAAACAACGCCCACACGATACTCTGGCCTGTATATATGTACACACGCTATCGCTTGGCGCATGCGCAGGCAGCAGTAGCTTGTGAGCACGCAAGCAGTCCACCCGACTGACGTCACAACACTTCCTTCACGCACAATTTTAGAAACTATAGTAAGTTAGGCGATCAGGTTGGCGCCTTTCCCTTGTGCTCCGTCGCAAAGGAACCAGTGGCACACGATTTGCGGAACGTGGTAAGGCCGTTGGTGACGACGACTCCGAGCTTTGGTTGGTCGTTGGCGTAGCATCGGTGATGTCAGATGCATGCGGAAGTTCTATTTCCGGTGGCGAGTCACGTCGTGCCGTTGGTTCAATGTCCGAGGGTCTCAGGTGGTCCGCGTGAACAAACCGCACAGTGTTTCGCACATACACCAAACATGTTGAAGGCGATTTTACACGCGTCACCTCTCCAGGCCACCAGTTGACAATCTTCCCACGCACAGAACGCACCAGTACACGATCACCAACAGCAAACACTCGCGGCGGACCTCGACGCCTGTCAGCAGATTTTTTTAATTTCTGCTGTCTTAGCGCTCATCGCATTCGTTACGTCTGCGCGCAGCAACGACAATCGGGTCCGCAGTTTCCTTCTTACAAATAATTCAGCAGGTGTTCTTCCCGTAAATGTGTGAGGCGTAGTTCGATAACAGAACACGAAATTATCGATCCTATGTTGCAGCGTTCTATTGGTGCCCTTTTTAGACTCTTCTAGCACTTGTTTAAGCAGTGTCTTTTTTATTGTCTGAACTGCACGCTCCGCCGCACCGTTAGACTGCGGGTGGTACGCGGCGTTAGTGTGTGCCTCAAACCATTATCTTGAAGGAAATCTTTGAACTCAGCTGCCCGGAACTGCGGCCCGTTGTCCGTCACTACTTCCAGCGGAAGGCCATGCGCTGCGAACCAAGAACGCACTACTTCAACAGTCTTTGCTGCGGTCGTTACCCTCATTATCTTAATTTCCAGCCATTTAGAATACGTGTCAACAGCGAGAAGAAACGTCCTTCCTTTTTCTTCAGCGAAATCTAGATGTACGCGCTCCCACGGATTCTGACATACTTGCCATGAAGCTAAAGGGACGGGTTCTGCTGTAGGGAGAAGAGTCTGGCATATTTCACATTTGCGCACTGTGTTTTCGAGGGCTTTGTCCATTCCCGGCCACCATACTATCGACTTAGCTAATGCCTTCATTCGGGTTATTCCTAAGAGCTGCTCGTGCAGCAATTGCAAAACATCATTTTGGAACGATTCTGGTACTATTACTCTATTTGTCCATACAACGCACCCGTTGTCTACAGTGAGGTTGAGCCGGCGTACCCAGAATGGCTTTAGCTCCTCAGACACGGCTCTGGGCCAACCATGCCAGATCATGTCGCGCACAGTTCTGAGCACTTCATCGCGTCCCGTTTCACGGCTTACATCATTTGACGTTAAAGGCAAGTCATTTAGGGCTGAAAAGTAGAAAATTTCTTCGCACTTGCTACCTGTTTCGGGTAATGGTAGGCGGGACAATGCATCTGCATGCTGGATAGCTGATCCTGGTTTGTGTTTGATTCTGTAGGTGTAGTCGGTCAAAAATGTCAGCCAACGATGCACTCTTGCAGTGGCTACTGCACTGCCGTGCCGTCTGGGATCAAACAAAATTGTTAAAGGTTGATGATCGGTTATTATGTCAAAGGATCGCCCGTAGAGGTACTTGTGAAATTTTTTTACAGCAAACACTATACTAAGTGCTTCCTTTTCAATCTGTCCATAATTACGTTCGGCCGCTGATAATGACCGTGAAGCAAAAGAAACCGGCTTTTCCTCACCGTTCGACACGTGCGATAGCACAGCCCCTAACGCGTAATCAGTGGCATCACATGTGATCCAAATTTCTTTTTTTACATCATACAACTGCAACACACTCTTATCAGTCAACAGTTCTTTGCATCTTTCGAATGTCTGATTACAATCACGTGACCAGTGCCATGAAGTTTCTTTTCTCAGCAAGTTGTGCAGTGGTTCCAAGATTGAGGATAAATTTGGCAAAAACTTTCCATAGTAGTTAATCAAACCTAAAAAGGCCTTCAGCTGCGTCACGTTAGAAGGCTTTGGAGCTTTTCTAATGGCTTCCACTTTTTCCGATGTTGGGTGCAAGTCATGCTTGTCGATATCGTGTCCCAAGTATGTGACGCGTTCCTGATAGAAACTGCATTTCTTATCGTTCACTTTTACGCCGTGTTTACTTAGGCGTTGCAGCACTTGTTCCACTCGTTCTAAACACTGCTCGTAGTTCTCACCAGCAATGACCACATCATCAATGTAGCAGGCGGTTCCCGGTAGATTACGCAGTATCTGGTCCATGACTGCCTGGAAAATAGTCGGCGCGCACGCTACTCCATAAGGCAAGCGGCGGAATCTAAACAGACCTAAGTGGGTGTTAATGGTCAGTAGCTCTTGCGCTTGTTTGTTTAGTTCAAGTTGCAAATACGCTTTCGAGAGATCTATGATAGAAAACACTGTTCCGCCCTGCAGGCTTGCGAATATGTCTTCAGGAAGTGGCAAGGAATACTGATCGACCTTGATTGCTGGGTTTACCGTGACGCGATAGTCGCCACATAATCTCAGTTCTTGCGTGTTCTTTTTTGGGACAATCACAAGCGGCGTTGCCCATGTACTGTGCCTGACCCTTTCTATGACACCAGCTTTTTCTAACTTCACCAATTCTTGTTCAACTCTCTCGCGCAAGGCGTATGGCACTGGTCGCGCTTTCATGAATACAGGGCGCACGTCATCCTTCAATTCAATGCTGCATTCGAAACCCTTAATTGTACCAAAACCCGCGTCAAACACTTCGGGAAATTTCACAGCAAGCAATGTCTCCTTAGCCACAACATTTACTGGTAATACTTCAGGCCAATTTATTTTGATTTTAGAAAGCCAATCTCGGCCGAACAACGTGGGCATTCGAGTACCCTGCGATTCTTTCGCTATGACCAGCGGCAGTTCGAAACACTGGTCTTGGTATTGTACCTCTACATCCATAATGCCAAGACTAGGGACCGTCGTGCCATTGTAAGTGGCTAGTTTGACATTTGCTTGTCTGTAAGAGGCATTTGGGAAGTGTTTAGCCCACACTGCTTCTGACATTATTGACGCCGCTGCGCCCGTGTCTAGTTCCATAGGTATCACTTTATCATTTATGCGAACCTTGATTCAAAATGGCAGGCATACACTCTTTGTGGTTCATGTGACACAGAGATAGTAGCTCGTTAGCATTCTCGTTCTCGCATTCTTCGCTTTCTACACTGTTTACAAGCTTAGATTTGCACATTTTAGCAACATGACCCTTCTTTGTACACCTATAACAGGTACTGTTCAAAAATCGGCAACTCACGGGTGCATGCTGTCCTCCACAACGAATGCCACAGTATTTTCGTCTGTTCTTTTGGTGCCCACTTTGCCTTTGTGAAGCTGTAAGGCGTCGGTGCTTTACTGGCTTGTGCTCATTTCTGTTGCCAGTGGATGTCTTCAGTTTCTACAGGTGCTCGTTTGGAACTGGTTTGCAGCATTTCTTGCGTGTCTTGCGAGGCCGCTTCCATCGCTATGGCTACGCTGCAAGCACGTTCCCACGTTACTTCATTGTCGGCCATTGCCAATAGCCTGCACCGCACCCCCTCGGTACGTAGTCCAGCGACGTGGCGGTCCCGCAACGCTTCGGTCAAAAAGGCACCAAATTCACATGTCGCAGCCAGTTTCTTCAATTCCACTATGAAATCTGCGACAGTCTCATGCGGTTCTTGCTTCCGCTGGTGAAAGCGATACCGTTCGGTGACCAGGGAGCACTTGGGAGCGTAGTGTTTCTTCAGAACGTCAACGACTTCCGTGCAATGACGCCTTAGCTGGTGTTTTAGGCAGCAGCAAGCTCCGGAGCGTCACGTAAGCCTTCTCACCTATAGCCGTAAGGAAGATTGGAAGCTTCTTGTCTTCGGCGATGTCATATGTCATTGGCCGCGGGAAATACTTCGAACCGCTCCAGGTATACCTCGAAGTTGCCGTCATCTTGTTGAAACTCGGGTAACTTCCCAACAGAGGTCGTCATACTCCAGTTCGGCCTGGTTGGAGTGGGGTTGATAGAAGCCTGCGGCGGATCCCATGCTCGTCGCCAGTTGTTGTAGAATGACACCGGGCATGTGGTAGAAGGTCTTTATTCTCAAGGCGCACACTGGCATCCTCAACACAAGAAGTCAGAACAGAAAAACAACGCCCACACGATACTATGGCCTGTATATATGTACACACGCTATCGCTTGGCGCATGCGCAGGCAGCAGTAGCTTGTGAGCACGCAAGCAGTCCACGCGACTGACGTCACAACACTCTGCTTCCATAAGCGTCAATTTCCTCAATGTCAGCAGATGTCGTCTCACATCTTCATCTAGGACTCCACACACGATTCGGTCTCGCAGCATGCGTTCGAGAGACGATCCGAAATTCCATTTTTCTGCCAGTCGCCTTATTTCGGCAATAAATTCCTGTACACTCTCTCCTTCTTGCTGTGATCGCGTGAAGAAAGCATAACTTGCCGGTATTTCGTTGACTTCCGGGGCGTAGTACTCCTCGAGGTGCTTTACGGCGTCGTCGTAGTTTAGTGCGTTGATTTGCCTCGGATGGCAAGTCCCTGGATCACTCGAATCGCGCTGTCCGGTAGCGCGGCCACTAACACCGCTTGTCGCTTCGTCGCGTCCGTGATGTCTTGCGCTTCGAAGTAGGCTTCGAGGCGAACTCGGAACGTTGACCACGTTCCTTCAAACACTGGTGGGCGTCCCACGCTCATAGCTCTGTGGGTCCAGGACTCGTTGAGATCCTCGTTGTTCTCGTCGCCACTGTTATAACGCAGGACACTCAATCAACGAAACATCTGTGGCACTTTATTCCACATCAGCATGGAATAAGGCAAACCCGAGTTCACTCTTAGCGCGAGCGTCACGAGCCGGGCGAGCCGCGCTCCTTGCTGGTGATGATGATCGCAGTGTCCGATGCCACATTAATAGCTTAGGGTTCTCGCGCTGAAACTTTGTACGGACTCTGATGGAGCGGACGAGCATTGTATTCGGTTATAATACGATGTTTTGCGACTGGGCTCTGCCGTATTCTTGGCGATGACGAAAAGCAGTCATTGTACTGCAGCAGGAGGGTTTTGAGCTGTTTTTGCTTATGGTTCGGAAGGCTTACGTAAACGTCGAAAGCTAGTAGATGAGCTTGGTTCTTCGTAGGCACGTTCGGTAGACTCGGTGGGGGCGAAAGCGTTGCTGGCTTCCACAATTTTTGGATGTAGGCGACCGTCGTGCCTTTGCTCACGTGCTTGTATTCGTTGCTGCAGTTTTTGAGCATTACTTTTGGTTTCCCTTTTCGCAGCTCGGTTATTCCTCTTGCGAAGAAAATCTCGCGGTTGATCAACAGGCGCTGGTCGCCTTCAACGACGCCTTGCAGTTCTGCTGATTTCTGAGTGCCGACGAAAATGCTGACGCTGGAGCGAGGGTCAATGGCCACTTGGTCTTCCAGTACATTCAAGGCGTGCTTTTCTTGCTGCATGTTTGGCGATAGCGCTTTTTCTGTGGATAGAGTTATCGACTTGGATTTCAGATAGGTAACCGCACCATGAAGGCCTAAGAAGTCTATACCAAGGATGACCTGTCTCAAACACCGCTGTAGTACTACGAAGCTCCCGGGATAAATCCGCTTGTTTATGGAGACTCTCGCTGTGCGGATTCCCTCCTGCGTTACTAGGTGACCTCCAGCTGTCCGGATTTCGGGGACTTACCGAGCAGTCCTATCTTTCTTCGACTTCGCGGCGAACAGCCCGCTGATGACGGAATAGTCGGCTCCAGTATCGAAGAGGGCTGTCATGCTGTGGCCGTCGATAAGAACGTCGAGGTCGCTATTTCGTCGTCTCACGTTACGGTTAGGTCGTGGCGTGGGATCACGGCTGCGTCGGTTTGTTCCGCTGATTCCACGTTGCTTCGTCAGGCCTTCGGGCTGCGATGTTTCGACGTCAGCGCCCGTTCGGCTTGGGGCGGGTTTTCTAGATTTCGTTGTGGCGTGGTCGTCCGCGACGGAGGATCTTCGGTGTTTCGTAGTGCAGTAACCGTACTTCCATCGGTTGCTGCCCTTAGTTTTCCGGGTAAGAGCTGGGAGATCGGCCCCAAGCAGGCCGGCATAGTGACTGTGATGCGGTGTGATATAGCGACCTGGCGAAGGCGATCGCGAAGGTCGTCGGGCTGTCCACTGCCCTTGCGAGGTAGTTGGCGATGGCGCGTGGCCGTACACCTCGCTGTGGACATGGCGCGTCGATGGCGAAACCAAGCAGTGCCTTCTAGCGGTACTGGCAGCGGCGGTAGGTGTGGCCAGGTTCTACACAGTGGTAGCCCAGTGGGCGGTGATAAGGGGCGCGTCAAACGTTGGTCTTCCTCGGAACGTAGCGCTGGCCGGCGGGTGGATGGCAAGGCGTCGGTGGTGGTAGCGGCAGTGTTTGGCGGTGGAATTGTGGTGGTGAGGCGTCTTCTCATGGGCGTTCAGGAGGAGCCTTAGGGCGTACTGCGGCCGCGTACCTCACAGCCTTCAGCTGCGGCTCAGACAGCTGAGGAACGCCCAGCGATTGCTGGATCTCTTGGCGCAGGACGTCGGCAATGACATTCAGCGATGGAGGCAAACATATTCATAGCTCCTCCTGCACTATCACTCTTATTGTCTCACGCAAGTCGGCGAAACAGATCCCTTGGATTTCGTTGAAGGGTGGCGTCTAACGAAGGTTGTATTGCCGGTTCCGCAGGTGTAACGTCTTCTCCATAGTTGTCGCTTCAGAGACGAAATCTTTGACACTGGTGTGTGGGTTCCGCATCAGTCCCGCGAAAAGCTCCTGCTTAACTCTTCGCATCAGGAGGCGAATCTTCTTCTCCTCGGGCATTTCAGGGTCTGCTTGGTGGAACAGCCTCGTCATCTCTTCCCTGAAGAGCGCCACGTTTTTCATTTGGTAGCTGGACACGTGTTTCCAGCAGAGCTTCTGCCCTCTCCTTGCGGACGACGTTTGTGAACGTGGCGAGGTACCTAGTGCAAAAAATGTTCCACGTTGTCAGGCTTCGCTCTAGGTTCTCGAACCATGACCGAGCGTCGTCTTCCGAAGATAAATAGACATGTCGTACTTTGTCGTCGTTGTCCCAGTGGTTGAAAGCGGCCACGTGGTCGTATGCTTCCAGTCAGATCTCTGGATCTTCGACTGATGATCCGCAGAATGTTGGCGGTGCTTTAGACTGCCGGAGCACGATCGGTGTAGGCGTCGCAGGGGTTGTCGTCATGCCTGCGGTCGAGGTCACTGTCTTGGAGTGTCTTGTGTTTTGGTAAAGGCCCGTACTCTGGCTCAAGGCCCCTCTGCCTGCGGCTACTTCGACATTCCGGGTTGTCCTCTGTGTTGTCTTCTTCGCGGCTTGCGTTCGGTACATGAACGAATTTGCACCTCCACCAGATGTCACGGGTGAGTGACGTGGCAAAGACAGCAGTAGGCCTCTTAAAGGCGAAACTCTTTATGTGGCCGAACTTGTGGTCGCTAAACGGAAACTGGAATTGCAGCAAGCAATGCACGCTGTACACTTATAAGGGCGCACAGTGTGTCGGTCGTCGTTAAACTCACAAGCGGTGAAGCACGTCGGCATTTATACACGCGCCATCGAATATTCCAGCGTTATCACTAGCGGCCACATAAGTTCCAGAAAAAACTGTAATGCTCGCACTGTGCGCGTAATCTCATCGAAAGGTTCTAAGAATATCTAGATCGTTCCTAGTCATTCGGTGCGGTTTGCGCAAGGCAGCCGTTATACGTGTACCGGGGCCGTAACAAAAAAATTAAAAGAGAGGATGGTGTGTGGCAGTATACACGTACTTGTGTTGTTCAATAAATCTTTGTGGTAGTTAGCGCTCGTATGTCGTCTGGTGTCTTATTTTGTGTCCGTATTGCCTGCGCTATTAAGTGTTTCAGACTCTGTCTAAGGTTGATGGCATGGTCCTGCCGTAGAATACCTGAATGCGACGTGGAATTCCCGGGTTCCATTCCGGCTTGAACCCAAATGTTTGTGATTTTTATTAATGTCACGTGGTTTTACATAAGAGCGCTTTTTTGTGCGCGAGTCGCCGATTTAAACGAAGGCATCACATCTCGCCGGCGGTGGTTTGCAGCGAGGGAGCGCGTGCATTGAAGAAAAAGAAAGTGTGGCAGCTCCTCAACCTTGAAACGTGAGGAAGTATGTAGCACGGGTACCCAGCGATTACTGTTCGTAGAGTTACCACTTCACTGTTCGTCAAAGCGTCGATGACGGCACTGTTTCAGGTAAGTATGTAGGGTTTTTCTCCGGCACGAGTAGCAACTTTTTAGGGAGATTCTAAAATTCCGTGTGCGACATCGGTGCTACTTTTTGCTGTGCTTTATCGACTTCCTGCTTGTTATGGAAGTTGCGTCGTCTGAATAGCGAGTTCCTTCAGGTTGTTTCCCCCCATCAGATGTAGCGATGCTGGCGCTGCCCTTCGCTGGCGCTGCGTCGCAGCGAATAGTAGGGGAAGGGACATTCGCTCGCTCGGAGAGGCGGTGGCACCTGTTTCGGAAATGTATTTAGCAATTTTAAATTAATCATTCTGATTACTTCTTGGTTGTTTCAGTTAATTCTATCATTTTTGGCCTTATTCGCTCATTTTAACCCCCGTTTAAGCGTTGGTAGCTTTGCGAGCATGATCACGCCACGTGACATGCATGGGTGGACCACGGCGTGTAGTGTTTCCCCGACACGAGTCGAACCATGTTAGAGAGATTCGCAAATTCGGTGTGCTACATATGCGCCACTTTTTGCTGTGCTTTATCGACTTCCTTCTTGTTACGGGAGTTGCGTCGGCCGGGTCCCTAACCGCCTCGTGCGCCACCGATGGCGGCGCTGCGAACAGCGCTCCGGTGTCGCCAGCGGCGGGATTCACCTTTTGACGTCTGCTAGTCTGCTAGGTTGTGGCTATAACAGCAGCATTTTCGCTACAGTTCTCTCGCGTCGCACGGCACTCCTCGTCGATTCGCTGCGTTTTCTTCTAGTGATAGTTCTTAGCGCACTAGTGCGGGCTACAAGAATCCGACCAGGAGAAGACGACGACGACGACGCAACAAGGACGAGAGGGTCGCGCCTGTTCTCGTTCGCATCTGCATAAATGGCTTCAGAGGAAATACATAATTTGTGGTCTCGCAGAATCGACATCTGTCTGCCTGTTCCCACAAATTGGCGACCTGGACTTCGCCTGATTGCTCTCGCTTCCTGATTTGCTCTCACCTCAGCCGCTTCGCTTGGCCTACAGCTGCCAGGAACTCGAGCACCGCAGTCTTCGCAGTCCTTCCCGAAGCCCGACAGTCATGACCTCGTATCATGTACAGCGATCATCGCCACAACCCCGCAAGCCTGAGGTTTCCGCTCTCAAGCTCCCTGCCTGCGTTCTGGTCGTCGGACTCGGAACTTTGGTGCATCACCGTGGGTGGAGTCATTGTTCCGTCGTCATCGGCTCACCTCGCAGTTGATCATGTATGACGATGTCGTCGGAGCGCTTCCACCTCATACTGCTGCGGTCGTTCGCGATGTTCTACTCTCTCCTCCAGCCGATCATCCCTATGATCATCTTAAGGAGACGGTCATCAGGCGCCCTACCGACAGCGAAGAACATCGACTGCAGCAACTCCTTACATTAGAGGAGCTCGGCGATCGCAAACTTACTGACCTACTGCGTCGCATGCAAACCTTGGTGCCCGATCTCGCTGCGTCACCGAACAACGCACTTCTTCGGGAATTTTTTCTGCAGCGCCTTCCAACACAAGTGCGCATGATTCTGACCACGTCTTCAGCATCCACACTCATGACCAGGATTTGGGGACATTTGCACGTAGCGCCATCTCTCGTCGGGGACAGCGGCGGCCTGCCGTAACTGAATGGGAAGTAGGCGAAAAAAATCATATCTGGCGAAAAAAGCTAGCTATCAAAAGCAACTCCCGGTTCTACAAAGCAGAGACTTAATTAAACATTCTTTCAAAATTACAATGTCGGTCGCACTACAAACCGCGAGGCTTCCCAGAGTGTTTAATGTTTAACAATGGGGTCCCATGTATTTGCAATAGGCGGTGTTCAATTGCCTTGGGAAGCCACAGCTTTTGTAGCGCGATACTAAAATTTCGCCACAGTGTTTCAGTAGGTCTCTGCTGTATAGGTCCCGGAGTCGTTTTTGATAACAAGCTTATTTCAGAAGATGTGATTTTTTTTCACTTATTTCCAATTCAGTTGCGGCAGGACGCGGTTGCTGCCACCGAGAGATGGCGCCACGTACGAATGTCTTCAAATCCTGGGAATGGGAATCTCTCGCTCAGCTGGCCGAGAAAACTGTGGATGTTGGTTTTCCCTCCGGGGCCACACTTCGTCACCCTACAGGCCCTTCACCCAACACCACAGCTAGTGGCGACAGGTATGCGCGTCTCCTCGCTGCTAATGCGGAGCTCACCCGACAAGTGCAGCAACATACAGCTGAAATCACTGCCTTCCGAACAAACCAGCCATGTCCTTCATCACGATCTCGCCGCCTCAGCCCTAATCCCTCTGGCCATTCTGCTAGTCCCGACAGCCTCTGCTGGTACCACCGTCGTTACTGGTCACGTGCAAACAACTGTCGCCAGCATTGTTCGTCCGTGGGAAACGACCGAGCCGAGCAGTGACGGCGTCCGCTGTTCCCGGTTCCAGGCACAGTCGCTTCTTCCACGTTACTGATCGTAGCGCCAAGGTCTGCTACCTCGTCGTTACTGGCGCTGAAAGCTGCGTCCCTCCTCCTACGTTGGCTGAAAGACGCCATCCTCCAGACTCCGCTCCTCTCACCGCGGTCAACGGATGGACTATTCCGGACTAACGGCCAAAAGTCGGTGACTCTTGACATTGGCCTCAGACGTACCTTTCGCTGGCTTTTCGTCATCGCAGACGTGCGCAAACCAATAATCGGAGCCGACTTTCTATGGCACTACAAGGTTGTCGTCGACGTGCGGCGCCGGACTCTGAGACAAGCTTATCCAAGCTTATCGTGCCTGATAAAGCTATAGCCGCGCCAGGACTCCGAGCCAAGCTTATCCATCCAAGGCATTCACTTTCGCGCTTCACCACTCCGGCTTCTCGAGGCGCACACAACCGTTCCCGACCCTTCGTCAAGTGTCATTGCCGACTTTCCGTACGCCTTCCGACCACCCTCCTTTCAGTCCTCGGCCGCCCACAGCGTGACACATCACATCGTCACGTAGGACCCTCTCGTATTTGCCCGGGCTCGTCAACTCGCACCAGATCGTCTCGCTGTTGCCAAAAAGGAGTTTGAGCACATACTTGACCTCGGTTTCATTCGTCCCTCCTCCAGTCCTCGGGACTCACCACTCCACATGGTGCCTAAAAAGACTGGTGATTGGCGCCCATGCGGTGATTACCGTGCTGTTAACAAGGCCACTGTCCCGGATCGGTACCCGATTCCCCATATCCAGGATTTCACTTCGGCATTGCACGGCTGCACCATTTTTAGCAAGATCGACCTGGTGAAAGCCTATCACCAGATCCCAGTCGAACCCGCAGACATTCCGAAGACCGCCATGATAACACCCTTTGGCCTGTTCGAATATTTACGCACGTCATTCGGTCTTCGCAGCGTGTCTAAAACCTTTCAACGTTTCGTCGACCAGGTGTTACGTGGCTTGACCTGCTGCTTCGCCTATCTCGACAATATAATCGTCTTAAGTAGCTCTACTGAAGCTCACAAGCACCATACCATCTACGTCAAGTGCTTGAGCAAGTTCGGCCTAGTTGTTAATGGCCCTAACAGTGAATTCGGGGCCACACAGCTGGACTTCCCTCGGCCATCGCATTAGCGCACACGGCATTCGTCCACTACCGACTCGTGTAACTGCCGTTCGTGAGTTTCCTCAGCCATCCACCACGAGGCAACTGCGTAAATTTCTTGGCCTCGCCAACTTTTATCGTCGTTTAATTCCTCGCTACGCCGATATACTGCAGCCTCTCAACGATCTTCTCACGGGTGTCAAAACACCGAGTACCCCGGTACCCTAGAACGATGCAGCTGAGCATGCATTTAGAGATGTTAAAGAAGCCATTGCCGGCGCTACGCTCCTCGCCCACCCTAAATGCAACGCCCCAACATCCGTCATGGTAGACGCATCAGACACTCCCATCGGCGCAATCTTGCAACAGTCCGTTGCTGGCGCTTGGCAGCCCATCGTCTTCTTTTCCAAGAAGCTTGCCCCCTCCCGAGCACCGCTACAGCACCTTCGGCCGAGAGCTACTCGCCATCTACTTGGCTGTGAAGCACTTCAGCCATTTGCTCGAGGAATGCGTCTTTCACATCCCTACGGATAATAAACCACTGACGTCTGCTTTAACGCCCACCAGCACTTCTTACGCAACCCGCGAAATCAGACAGCTCGCCTTAATGTCGGAATACACGAGCGGCATTTGCCACGTCAGTGGAAAAGCCAACGCCGTTGCGGATGCGCTTTCCCGCGCTGCTATCCATGCAGCACAACACGGCCGAACGAGCATCAACTTCACAGCCAAGGCTGCCGTCCAGAAGAATGACGAAGTCATCCAGCTGCTACAAAACCGCGGCACATCTCTCGTCTTCGCTGACATCTCAGTGCTTGACTGTGACGTGCCCCTCATTTGTGATACGTCGGCAGGACGTCGTCGTCCCTACGTCCTCCTCACATTCCGTCGAGCAGTCTTTGATGCCCTGCACTCGTTGGCTCACCATGGCATTCGCGCCAAATAGCGATTTATCACTTCTCGTTATGTGCGGCCGAGCATTAACGTAGATGTCCGTCGTTGATCACGTGCGTGCCTCAGGTGCCAACAGTCTCAAGTGCATCGCCACACTGTCACTCCTCTTGGCACGTTCCCTTCCACGGGCGCTCGCTTCAGCCACCTACACGTCGACATTGTCGGTCCCTTTCCTCCATGCGGGAACCATCGCTACCTGTTATCCTGCATTGACAGGTTCACAAGATGGCCTGAAACGATGCCTCTTCAAAATATAACTGCGGAATCGACAGCTGGATCGCTCATCACTCTGTGGATTAGCCACTACGGTGTCGCTTCCACCATTACGACTGACCGTGGTCGCCAGTTCGATTCAACATTGTTCGCCAATCATCACGGCTCCTCGGTGTCAACCACATCAAGACTACCTCGTGCCGTCCCATCGCCAATGGAATCATCGCAACGATTTCATCGCCAACTGTAAGGCGTCACTCATGGCTTCCACTTTTCGTTCACCGTAGACCGAACGCCTTCCTTTCGTTATGCTTGGCATCCGCACGTCTCTTCGTAGCGACTCCACCGCCGCAAGCGCCGCCGAGCTGACATTTGGCACCACTCTTCGAGTTCCGGTAACTTCTTCAGTGACTCGCTCACGGTACCTGCAGACGTTTCCGGCTACGCATACCATCTACGCAACGCTATGCGCACCTCCTCGACAACGACGAACATCCCGTAGTGTGTATGTCAGACCCGACCTACAAGCACTGCACGCACGTTTTTGTGCGACATGATGCCGTGCGAACTCCCCTGCAGCCCCCCGTATGATGGCCTGTTTAAGGTCGTCAACCGCACACCTAAACACTTCCGCCTGCTCATCAACGGCCGGGGCAGTTACGGTTTCGGTGAATCGTCTCAAAGCGGCCTACTTCGATACCGGCACTTCAACAACGTGACATATTACAATGACTTCGGACTGCCATACTCGGCGCATGCACTTCGCGGCTCCGCAGTCTGCTTAAGGCCACCTATAACCAGCGATACCAATTTAGCGGATTTTCCGCTAAATCTGGCGGATTTTATTTTGTTCTGACGGGAAGAAAATTCGTCTAGCGGCTAGCGGATTTTTTGACGGCCCATTTTCATACATAGCGGATTTCTGGGCGGATGCCTCATGCAGTGCAGTGATTCAAAATCTTCGGAAGCATTGCCGAGAAACTTAAAATACCTAATCAGCAAAACGTACTACTGGTTGGCAAGATCCCCTGCCCGGTAAATTTCGTACAAGAAGTTCTACGGTCTCATGAATGACGGCGATGAACCACTGAAAATTTTGCAAGACACAGTGGCTATCCCTCGTCGAAATAGCTGTTTCAAGGATCGTAGACGAGTGGGCCGAATTGAAGATGCACTTTGAGATGGCGAGGCGCACTGAAAAATGCTACGCGGCAGAAATGCTGTATGGTATGTACGAGAATCAGATCAATCCGGGGTACTTGCTTTTTTGAGACCAATTCTGATAGATGTTCAGAGGTTAATAAGACATTCGAGGTGATAGATGTGGATCAAACAAAACTGCCGAAAGACCTCATGACTTTCCTTTCAAGCTTGCTTCATAAAATCGTGATTCCGATAAAGTAGATGGACGCTCTGATGTCCAGACGTACCACTTTAAAGGGGTACTGACACAAAATTTCGCGGCCGAGACAGCCTGCGGGTTCGATTCCCGTGAACATGTGTATATCATCTCCAAAATATCAACAGCGAATATATCTTGGAAGGCATTTTAAATTAATTTTGAATTTTGCGTGAGCGATGGACTCCGTCACGCTACTGACACCATCAGAGGTGACCCTCGGTGACCCCCCCTACTTCCCTCACGTGACCACGCTGCAACAAGTTAGGATGATGTCATAGCGGCCAGTTTTGTGTTTGGCGACACTGCTGTCCCGTTTCCTATTCGAAAGGACTTCTTGATGCGGACCGTGCGGAAGTGCGTCACAGTTCCGTGAGCTGACGTGATCGAGAGCTGCGCACGCTAGGTGGTGATAGTTGCACCCGGCGGCTTGTCGTTTTTCGAGCTCTCTCAAACCGAAACTGAAACTGGTCGGTAATGAGGAGCCTGTAATTAAATATTTGTAGCGCGCTGCAGCAAACGAGGTACCGTGTTATGACTAACAGGCCCCCAGCAACACATTGCAGCCAAAAAACGCGAGGCCCAAAGTTTTTGTGTCAGTACCCCTTTAACCCTAAGCCTTACCTGGGTTACCTGTTTGAGACGTACGTTGACAGTCAAACGAGGGTGTTTTAATGGCAGGAGTCGCGACAACTGGACACAGGTTTTCCTACCACAAGGGCTAACTAGCAGCGCGGGCAGTGAGCGCTCGTCGTAGTCTTCTCTCTTCGTCCAGCCGCATGTCCACTACCTTCATTACAATCACCCCCGGGCAATAAGGGAGCCATCCTGGCGACCTAAGGGCTAGAGCACACAGGGGGGATCGTGGTACTTCTTGAGCCTGGACACGTGCACAATTTCTTGTCCGCGGCGACGCTTGTCCGAAGAGGTGTCGAGCGGCTCGACGAGGTAGTTGACTGCAGATGTTTGTTTGAGTACCCGATAAGGGCCGCAGTACTTCGAAGATAGCTTGTGGGAGAGTCCCGTAGGAGTAGATGGAACCCACAACCATACCAGTGTGCCAGGATCGAAGTATGTCGCAGTAGTCGATTCATCGTGGCGATGTTTCTGGCGACTTTGGTCGTGCGAGGTGAATGAACGAGCAAGCTGGCGACATTCTTCTGCATATGCGGCCGCTCGTGAAACGGTTGTGAACTCTGAAGAGTCAGGCCAGTACGGAAGAATTGTGTCCATTGTGGAAGAAGCTTCATGTCCATATAGAAGAAAGAAAGGTGAGAATCCGGTGGTGCTTTGTGTTGCCGTGTTGTAGGCATACGTGACGAAGGGTAGTATGCTGTCCCAATTGGTGTGATCAGAGGAAGCGTACATGGACAACATGTCGCCAAGTGTGCGATTGAAACGCTCTGTCATTCCATTAGTTTGGGGATGATATGCCGTGGTAGTGCGGTGTATGATGCGACACTCCTTCAGCAAGGCTGTAATAGCGTCGGATAGAAAAACACGGCCGCGGTCGCTGAGTAATTCTCGAGGCGCTCCATGCCTTAAGACGAGGTTTCGAAGTATGAAGCTAGCCACGTCTTTCGCGGTAGCAGAAATCAGCGCTGATGTTTCAGCATACCGCGTCAGGTGATCGATGGCCACTATAACCCAGCGGTTGCCGCTTGGAGTGTAGGGAAGCGGACCGTATAAGTCAATTCCGACGCGCTCAAAAGGCCGGGCGGGACACGGTAGAGGTTGCAACGTACCGGCGATATGTTGAGGTGGCGTCTTGCGGCGTTGGCACGTAGGGCACGACCGGATGTACTGGCGGACGAAACGGTACATACCGCGCCAGTAGTATCGAAGCTGCAGGCGTGTGTATGTCTTTAAGACACCAGCGTGACCGCATTGTGGATCATCGTGAACCGTGGTGCAGATTTCGGAGCGGAGTTGTCGAGGAATGACAAGCAGCCACTTTCGGCCTATCGGGTTGTAGCTGCGGCGGTAGAGCAGGTTGTCCCGAACGGCGAAATGTTGGGCTTGTCGCCGAAGCGTCCGAGAGACAGGAGAAGGCGTCTTGTTCGAGAGGAAGTCCAGAAGGGATGTGATCCAGGGGTCTTTACGTTGCTCGGAAGGCATGTCGGAAATGTTGATGGCAAAGGCACCGCCCACGGAAATAGACGAGCAGGTGGGCTCAGCAAGCAAAGGTGAGCGGGATAGGGCATCCGCATCAGAATGCTTCCGACCAGAACGGTAAACAACGTGGATGTCGAACTCTTGCAGGCGCAATGCCCAGCGAGCGAGCCGGCCGTTCGGATCTTTCAGTGAAGATAGCCAGCATAGCGCATGATGATTGGTCACAATACCAAATGGACGTCCGTACAGGTACGGGCGAAATTTTCCAATCGCCCATATAATGGCGAGACACTCTTTTTCTGTGACTGCGTAGTTTTTCACAGCTTTCGTGAGCGTGCGGCTGGCGTAAGCGACGACGTACTCTTCAAAGCCACCTTTCCGTTGGGCAAGTATGGCACCGAGCCCTACGCCACTAGCGTCAGTATGAAGCTCTGTTGGTGCTGACGGATCGAAATGTCGCAGTATTGGCGGGGAAGTGAGAAGGCGCCGAAGTTGTTCAAATGCATCATCGCACGCCTGTGACCAGGCTGATAGATCGGAACTGCCGGCGAGAAGGTTGGTCAAGGGGCCATAATTGAAGCAAAATCACGGATGGAGCGGCGGAAATAGGAACATAAGCCGATGAAGCTTCGAAGTTCTTTGATGGTGGTCGGTTTCGGGAACGCGGCAACGGCACTAAGTTTCGCAGGGTCTGGACGGATGCCGTCTTTTGAAACTACATGGCCAAGGATGGTAAGCTTGCGAGCAGCGAAGAGGCATTTCTTTAAATTGAGTTGCAGACCCGCCGTGGACAGACACGTCAAGACTTGCTCGAGGCGAGTAAGATGGGACGCGAAGGCGGTTGAAAATACCACAATGTCGTCCAAGTAGCAAAGACAGGTGTTCCATTTCAGCCCGCGAAGAGTAGCGTCCATCATTCTTTCGAAGGTGGCTGGCGCGTTGCAGAGGCCGAAGGGCATAACGGTGGAATTCGTAGAGCCCATCAGGAGTCACAAAAGCCGTCTTCGGGCGGTCGGCCTCCGCCATCGGCACCTGCCAATAGCCGGAGCGCAAATCCAATGAAGAAAAGAACTCTGCTCCCTGTAGGCAGTCCAACGCATCATCAATACGGGGTAGAGTGTACACGTCTTTACGCGTAATTTTGTTGAGTCGGCGGTAGTCGACACAGAACCTGATGGACCCGTCTTTTTTTCTTAAAGGGGCCCTGCTACACTTTTCCAAGTAGCCATGGAATGGATTCACTAAAGGAGCTTATTGCCTCACGAATTTCATTGCCGCAAAAATTTTTGGAATCCGTCCAGTACGAGTGGAGTTACAAAGATTTCTCGCACGCTGCAATTGCATTCTCTCTTCTCTCGTCACGTCGAAAGCGCTGGAAGCTAAGCAGGGAGGGATGGCACGGGGAAAGAAAATACGTCACGCGCGCCTCGTGATCTTGAGGGCTTTTTCTCTTTCTTTTTTTTTGTTCGAATACGCGAATTTTCATTCCGATCGCGCGCGCACGCGTGGACAAGTCGCGGCCTCCCGCGGCGGCCTCTGTAACTACCGAGCGCGCCATGCTCAAATCAGCCAATGGCTGATACAAAAAAATCTCTCGTCGGTGACGAGTGATTTTTGGGTACGCAACGTCATTTGTCGAGAGAAGAGAAAGCAATTTCTGGTTGACTTTGAGAATTTATTGTGAATTCCACGCCGCGTGCTGCGCTATAATATTTGGCTCGCGTGTTCTCGAGAGCCTGGACTACCGATCGGCAGCGTTTTCTGAGCATGCTCAAAAAGTGTTGCAGGGCCCCTTTAACGAGGACTACCGGCGAAGCCCAGGGACTGTTGGATGGCTCGATGATGCCACGTTTCATCATGTTGTCCACGTGTTGGTTGATGACACGGCGTTCAGCACACGACACACGGTATGGACGCTGTCGTAGTGGGGCTTGCTGGCCGGTCTCAATACTGTGAACGACTGTTGACGTTCGGCCTAAAGATGGCTGATCGCAATCGAATGAAGCGCGAAAACGCTGTAGGAGGGTAATGATCTCTCCGCGTTGGTTAGGCGTGAGCTCAAGATCAATGGCATTGGAGAAAACGTTCACATGGTCATCGGCTGCAGTCGGTGGTGTGACAGCACAAATCGAGACTGACACCGCAGGGTCGGGCATAGCAGCGGGGAGAACGCAGTCGAAAACTTCGTAGTCTCCGAGAAATTCCCCTCGGAGTACTGATGAAGCGCTAGCCGAAGGATTACACACGTAAATCTCAGAATAACCGTTGCAGAAAGTGATTGCATGGTATAGCTGTTATTAAGCGCACTTCAACGAAGACAAACGAGAAAGGAACACAAGACAAGCGCTTGTCTTGTGTTCCTTTCTCGTTTGTCTTCGTTGAAGTGCGCTTAATAACAGCTATACCATGCATATCAACCAACTAGCCCAAATGTCAATTCTCTTGCAGAATGTGATGACGGCGAATGGAAGCAAGACGTTCCGACGATGCGCGGAACTGGCTGACGCCGTAAACAACAGGGGCACACGACACCGGAATAAGAGCGGCGGAGAAAGGTGCAATGGTAACATCGGAAGCTGCAAACACTTTACTAGATTGGCGGCCGTCGGGGTCGAAGCACGGCACAGATAATGTTAGTTCAGAACGAGCGCAGTCCACTAGAGCAGAATTGGACGATAGGAAATTCCATCCAAGAATAACGTCGTGCGAGGAACGGTATAGGACGACGAATTCGACGACATACATGACAACCTTGAATGACTACTCGCGCGGTGCATAATGCCGACGGCTGAATGTGGTGTGACGTAGCCGTCTGCAACGAAATATCGGTCAGGGGAGTGGTCACCTTGTTCAAATTGCGGCAGAGTTTTTCGCTAATGACAGATACGGCACCTCCAGTGTCGACAAGTGCATGTACATTGACGCCATCTACAGAGAGTTCAATTTCGTTCTGAGGACAAAGATTAGGTCTTGAAATGTTCGACAGTAACGCAGCTCTTGCCTCCGGAACTGCGGCTGTCAGTTTTCCCCTCGTGGCGGGCTGCTGTGACGTAGCATTGGGGAAATGGATCGGCGACGAGGAGAATGCGACCGGCGTTGATCGAATGGTCGGTGACTGGTAGTTCGGTCCTGAGGAGGATCAGCAGGAACGGCATATGGAGGTTGAGCCTGAGCGTAGTTGGAGGCCCCGGCATATGGAGGCTGAGCCTGAGCGTAGTTTGAGGCCCCTGGACTGTCACGGAGAGGGAAGTTGCGACGGCGACAGTGGCGAGCGACGTGACCTGGAATGCCACACGAGAAACATATGGGCCGATTATCGTACGTGCGCCATGGGTTGAGGGCAGAGGCACCATTGGCTGAGTACGGGGACTGTAAGCGGACGTGTCGGTGGCTGTGACGTGTAAACTCTGCCAGTAACTTGGTAGGCGGCAGGAGACGGCGGGGCGCGTGCTCGAGCAGCAACGGCAGCGTAGGTGTCATGAGTAAGGAGACGAAGAAGAAAACGAAGTAGGAGGAGAAGCTCGCGGCACAGGCACGAGCGCGTGCAGGCAGTAGCACACGGCTCGAAGCGCGAGACACGAGCCGTAATCGAAGATCGCAGTTGGATGAGCTGGCATTGCTTGCGTGGCCACGACAGAAGACGGTCGCATCGGTAGCAACGTTCTACCGACGGGCGCAGCGGAAGTTCGACTTCGGAGGCCGCGACGCTGGCACCCCTTGGCGTAGCCGTTGACCTCGGCGACGCTCGGGCGAGGCTCCTTGGAGGTGCTGCAGCATCCTTCGGCTGTTCCGGACGCACCCGCCGCAGTCCCCCCTTCAACGTTGGCCCGCAGCAATCCCCAGGACGCCACGTCGTCACTTCAAGAGGGCCCGGTCTCGTCCGCTAGGCCTAACCGACGACGACCTGGGACAGGCGTACGGCAGCGCAGCTTGACCGCGACGCATCGGAGCGACGACAGGAACGGAATCGTCGTCAACAGCGGCCGCGGACCCAACACGTCGAAGATCTGACTCGCGGCGATGAACAGAGTCAAGTAAGAACGTTGCACGTTCTAGTCGGACAACGATCCGACGACGAGGCCTAAGTGGCCAGACTGAGGCTAGAGACTGCGGTTAGGCGCAGCTGAACCTGACTAGTTAGAGACTTACTGTTAATAGTATTTCTAGGTTTTTGCAGTGTGGGGTGTTTTTGTTTATTAAGTGTTCAGTTTTTCTATCTTAAGTTTTCTCTTGTTGGTTAATAAACCATGTTTGCTGTGCCGACAAGCGTCCTCACGATCTATCTCCACTAACACTTGCCTCCGAGATATCCGCGTGACAAATTGGCGAGCCTGCCAGGATCAGAAGATTTCAGGATTCTTTTCCTGCCCAGTCGCAGATACTCGAAGGAGTGCGGAGATGGATTGGGAGCGTTTGTCGGCAGTAGCTAAGCAGGTGGGCATGACCAAGGAGGAAACTTTGATGTTTTTTGAGAATGCGCAGAAGGAGCATGATAAGGAGGTTGCACTAAAGCAGAAAGAACAGGAGCGCGAGTTTGAACGCGAAAAGGAGCTTCTTGAACTGAGGTTGAGACTAGCGCAACTAAACGGAGTTCCGCACGATGGCCAGAGTGTCGCATCGGCATCCTCAGGTTCGCAATCACCCAAAAGCACCCGAATATGCCCGAGAAAGTTAATGGCCCCATTCGACGAAAAACGTGATGATTTGGATGCATATTTGCATAGATTTGAACGGATTGCGAGGGGCCAAGGATGGGAAAGACGAGAGTGGGCAACAGCATTGAGTTTGTGTCTGGTCGGGGAAGCCTTAAGTGTTTTCGGAAGAATGCCCGCTGAGGAATCTATGGATTACGACAAGGTTAAGAAAACACTGCTACAAAGATTTAGGTTAACGGCGGAAGGCTTCCGAGAGCGGTTTCGAGGGTGCAAGCCGGAGAATGCTGAGACAGCAAAACAGTTTGTGTGCCGCCTGTCAAATTACTTTGACAGGTGGATGGAGATGGCTAGTGTAGAACGAACGTATGAGGGTGTGCGTGATCGCATGGTGCTGGAGCAATTTTTGAATTGCTGTAGTGACAAGTTAGGGGTGTTCCTTAAAGGAACGAACGGTAGTTTCACTGGAGGATGTGGCAGAACATGACGACCAGTATTTAGAGGCCCAGGGAATTAGAAATCTAGGAAAAACCAATGAGGATGTTGACAGAATTGAACTAGATGAGACAAAGGGTAGGCCTCAGGGATCACCGAACATGTCACAGCGACCCCTCAGATGTTTCTTGTGCAACCGCATTGGGCACAAAGCTATGAACTGTCGAACGGGAGAGGGTCGTTCACATGCTCCAGTAGTGTGCCAGTTGTGCAACAGAAGGGGGCACCGCGCAAATGAGTGTTGGGCAGGGAATACCGACAAGGTAGCCTGTATAGTGGACTCCCAGGGCAGTAACCCGAAAGAAGTTGGGAGTACAGACAAAGTGGCCTGTATAGTCGGCTCCCAGAGGGATAGCATAAAAGAAAGGCAACAAATGCGGAAAGAAGTTTCAGGAGAGGAAGAATCTGAACTTTATTTACAAGGAGATGGTTTACCGGTAGTAGATGGAGAGGTGCAGGGAAAAAGAGTAAAAGTTTTGAGAGATACAGGCACTAACATTGTTTTGGTGAAAAAGAGCTTAGTGGACGAAGCAAATTTAACAGGAGAGTACGCAACAGTCATTTTAGTGGATAGTACGGTGAGAAGGCTTCCAGAAGCTCGGATAAAAGTTGCTAGTCCATATTACACTGGCTGGTTGACAGCAAAATGCTTGGATGAACCGATGTACGACCTGATATTAGGTAATGTGCCAGGAATGAGGAAGGTAGATGAGCCTGACGGAAACTGGGAGAAGAACAAGTACGTGGTAGAGGAACAGAATGCACCCTTTGGTAGAGTAGGGCAACAAAAGGAGAGTGGCAAAAAGAAATCATGCCACACGAGATTACAAGGGCAGCCGCAAGTAGCTGAAGTGGCATTGGCAGCAATGACAATAGCGGCAGTAAAGAGCAAAGTGAGGGCCACAGGATTGAAGGTGGCGACCATGCCAAACATAGATGTAACCCCTATGGAGCTCAGGGAAGAGCAGAAAAAGGATAAAGCGTTGGAGGATTGCAGGCAGAAGGTTGAGAAACCATTTAAGAGACGAAGGAATACCGCGTTGAAAGCGATGAAGATAGATGATAATTGTCTGGACGCAAGTAGGGTGGTGCATGCAACCAGCATTGAACACAGAGATGAGACGCAGCCTGGAGAAGGCATTGGGGAAAGAGGTTCAATGATCTTTGAGAATAGACCGAGAGATTGCACATGTAGTAAACGTTCTAGGATGAATGCGGCGAGTAGGCGCAGAAAAAAGAACCGGGAAAGAGATGCAGAAGGTGGAAAGGCGCAAATTTAGGATTCAAGATATATCGTAGCCGTCTTAGAGGAAAAAATGATTTTTTTGTGGAAGTGAGAGGCAGAAATGATTTTTGGTCGAAGTGGAAAAGTTATAAACAGAGCCATATATATTTTTTTCTGGGAGTAGTACAAAAACGTATAGTTGATGAATATGAGATTATCGTGAGCAAAGAGCGCTTGGTAGAAGATGTTGATGTTGAGCTTTTGATGTGTGTAGCAATAGGCTGCAAAATGGAGCTGATATTTTTGTGGTCCCAGACACGGGGGAAGAACATTTATAAGATAGAGAGCAGCTTCAGTGGTTAAGAGATATAATGGGAATGCCGATTTTTATGAGTAGAGGTTGTTGAGTGACTAAAATACCATGTGTAGAGGGTAACACACAGAAAAACAAACTTGTCAGAGCTGAGAGGTTGAGGTTGAAATGTGAGATAGAGGTTGTAGTATGTACAGCAACGTATTGATGTTTGTGGTGTCGTGGATAGAATAATAGGGACAATAGACTTATATAAGTGTGGTGAAGTGACCTGTGAAGTGATCAGTGAAGTGTGTGTGTGACAAGTAGGTGGTGAAGTGTTAAGTGGAAATGACAAGAGGTCATCGCAAGTGGTCAAGATGCACAGGCATCACAGCAAAAGAGAGGAGTTTTTTTTTTAAGAAAAAAAAACTTTCAAGAAAAAGGGGCCCAATGTCATGAGTAAGGAGACGAAGAAGAAAACGAAGTAGGAGGAGAAGCTCGCGGCACAGGCACGAGCGCGTGCAGGCAGTAGCACACGGCTCGAAGCGCGAGACACGAGCCGTAATCGAAGATTGCAGTTGGATGAGCTGGCATTGCTTGCGTGGCCACGACAGAAGACGGTCGCATCGGTAGCAACGTTCTACCGACGGGCGCAGCGGAAGTTCGACTTCGGAGGCCGCGACGCTGGCACCCCTTGGCGTAGCCGTTGACCTCGGCGACGCTCGGGCGAGGCTCCTTGGAGGTGCTGCAGCATCCTTCGGCTGTTCCGGACGCACCCGCCGCAGTCCCCCTTCAACGTCGGCCCGCAGCAATCCCCAGGACGCCACGTCGTCACTTCAAGAGGCCCGGTCTCGTCCGCTAGGCCTAACCGACGACGACCTGGGACAGGCGTACGGCAGCGCAGCTTGACCGCGACGCATCGGAGCGACGACAGGAACGGAATCGTCAACAGCGGCCGCGGACCCAACACGTCGAAGATCTGACTCGCGGCGATGAACAGAGTCAAGTAAGAACGTTGCACGTTCTAGTCGGACAACGATCCGACGACGACGCCTAAGTGGCCAGACTGAGGCTAGAGACTGCGGTTAGGCGCAGCTGAACCTGCCTAGTTAGAGACTTACTGTTAGTAGTATTTCTAGGTTTTTGCAGTGTGGGGTGTTTTTGTTTATTAAGTGTTCAGTTTTTCTATCTTAAGTTTTCTCTTGTTGATTAATAAACCATGTTTGCTGTGCCGACAAGCGTCCTCACGATCTATCTCCACTAACACTTGCCTCCGAGATATCCGCGTGACAGTAGGTGAGTGGGGCAGCAACAGGCAACGGAGTCGAACAAGAGGGCAATGCTTCGGCAACTTGCGTCTCGATGACTTGACGAAGAGAAGGCGCCAGAGACGCCACCGGCTCCGATGTTGTGGTGATGATAGAGAGCTGCCGTGCGACCTCCTCACGAATGAACTGTTTTATGAGTAGGAAGCAGAGCTGAATGATCAGTGCTGTCACGGCGTACGCCCAAAGATGAAACATCGGCGGTATCTTGAGCAGCGCAGCGTGTGGAAGCGCGCTGCCTGCGCAGCTCATCGTAACTCTGGCAGAGCTGGATGACATCTGCGACCGTTTGAGGACTTTTCGCAGCAAGCATCTGGAATGCATCGTCATCGATACCTTTGAGGATGTGCTTGATCTTGCCCGCTTCATCCAGAGATGAATTGACGAGCTTGCAAAGAGAGAGCACATCTTCAATGTAGCTCGTGAACGTTTCATCTTTTCTTTGGACTCTGCCACGCAAGCGCTGTTCAGCTCGAAGCCGGCGTACAGCAGGACGTCCAAAGACCTTCGTGAACGTTGTCGTGAAATCTGACCAGGTGGTGAGATCGGTTCGATGATTTTTGTACCAGAGTTTTGCGACGTCGGTTAAGTAGAAGTTCAGATTTGTGAGCTTGTCACTGGCGTCCCACTTATTGTAAGCGGCCACCAGCTCATACTCGGCAAGCCAGTCTTCCACGTCGTGGTGATCTGTACCACTGAATATTGCCGCACAGACTGCTCCAAATTACCTTTTGACCAAGAAAACCAGCGAGCCGCTGTGTGGACGTCTACAGTGCCTTGCGCGTGCTCGCGGTTGTTGTGGCAGCGCGGCGCATGCCTCTCGTGCACGGGCGCGAGACTCTGGGCTGACCTGCGAGGTGTTCGAGAAGCGACACGTGTGGAACGCTTGAGTGGACTTTGTCATTCTTTTAATACCTATTTTCCAGGGCACAAGTTCGCCCATAATAAAACTGTTTTTGTGTGTTCCCTCTTGCAATACGCTACATTCTGGTGGAGGTGCGGGGTATGATTGGAAGTCCCCTTGGCGCAAGAGAGCGGAGCCCTGATCCTCAGCGATTGGAACCTGGCGAACTGACTCCAGTACACCAGCGTTCAAGCCGCCGCCTCCGAGGAGACCCGCCTGAATTCGGACCGCTCCCCACTGTTCCAGCAACACAGGTAGCGTTTACCTCCAACTCCGGAGCGATGGCCAACCCGGTCCCAACATCCGAACTCATCGTGTCGCCACCGTGCATACCTGTGCCCTTCCACGGCGACGCGTTCGAAGATGTAGAAGACTGGTTGGAGCATTTCGAGCGGGTCGCCAAGACCAACGCCTGGGATGAGGCAAGGAAACTGGGCCGCGTGTACTTCGCGTTGGAGGATGCAGCGAGGATATGGTTTGAGAACCATGAAGGCGTGATAGCGACATGGGAAGACTTTCGACGCCATTTGCTCGCTGCCAATGCCAGCAGCGATCACCGGGAGAAGGCGGAAAACGCTCTTCAATCGAGGAACCAGCGCACGAACGAGAGCGTCAGCATGTATATTGAGGATATGTCCCGCCTCTTCAAGCGCGCCGATCTGAACATGACGGAAGAGAGGAAACTGCGCCATCTGATGCGTGGTGTCAAATAGGAACTGTTTGCAGGGTTGGTTCGCAACCCCCCACGTACCGTTGCTGAATTCCGCACTGAAGCCACGACCATAGAGAGGGCACTGCAGCAGCGTGCCCGTCACTACAAGCTGCGAAGCTACAAGTGCACCTGCGGACGTCCTTTCCGTAAGCCAAGGCAGCAGCAGCGAAGCTCTGAGGGAGCTGGTACGATCTATCGTAAAGGAAGAGCTTCAGAAGATTCTGCAACCGCAAGTGACGCCAACAGTTTCATCCCTCGCCGCCGTCATTCGTGAAGAAGTTCGGCACGCCATTCTTCAACCCGAACCTGAGGTGCAACCTGTCCGACTCGAGCGGACCGCTGCAGGAACGTCGTGTACCAACGTACGCGGACGCTTTACGCCAACCCGCCGTGCACAATGCTTCGTTCGCGGGCCCCGGTGGCCGCCCATCGGCTTCGTACGGCTCACCTTTTTTTGGAGAGCTGAGACCACGGAAAAGCGACGTGTGGCGCACACCAGACAGGACGCCGCTCTGTTTTCATTGCGGTGAAGCTGGACATCTTTACCGAACGTGCCCATATCGAAGAGTCGGTCTGCGCTGGGTTTTCGGTGAATGCGCCATGCCCCCGTAATGGTGAAAAGCCTGTAGAGATAGAAGAGTACCTTTCAAGACAATTCCCAACCGCTAGCTCCCAGCACCAGCCGAGGTCACCAGCACCTGCTCGTTATCGATCACCAAGCCCAGGGCGTTCAAGTTCTCCTTCTTCAAGGTCACCAGGGGGCGTCGCTCAATGAGCCCGCGCCAGGAAAACTGAGGCCAGCGACCTGGGGAGGCAAGGCCGCTGATGTTCGAGAAAACGAAAATCCTCCGTCAAAGCCCCAGCGCAGCAGCGACGAGCAGAGAACTACGGATAAGATAAGTAGAGAGAAAATTTCTTCAGACTTGCGCGTTACGGTGGACGGGCGTGAATTAAACGTCTTGGTAGACACGGGTGCTGATTATTCAGTCGTGAGCTATGCGATCGCAAAGGATCTGAAGAAAGTTTTGACGCCGTGGAGTGGACCACAAATACGTACGGCTGGTTGCCACCTCGTAACACCTTTGGGAAGATGCACCGCGAGAATCGGCATTCAGGGTGCTACTTACGTCGCTGATTTCCTCGTACTTCCGAGAATGCTCGAGAAACGTTATACTCGGGATGGATTTCCTGCAAGCTAACGGAGCCATAATCAACCTGCAGAATTCTAGTGTTTCTTTCTCGACAAAGCTGGCCATAGACAAGGAGGTAGAGAGCACTGCATTGCGTATTATCGACGGGGACGTAACCGTGCCACCACGATGCAGCGTGCTGGTTGGCGTAAGGAATGACGCATTCGTCGACTCTGAAGGCATAGCGGATGGCAACGTCGAGCTGCTGCTGAAGAAAGGCATTTGCATAGCTCGGGGAATTATTCGCTTACGTGGTGGGCGTGCCAACGTATTGCTCACCAATTTCGGAAATGAAATTCAGCATGTTGCAAAAGACACTGCCATCGCCTTTCTACACAGTTTTACTGCAGTGACAGATTTATGCGGCCTGACGTCACGGCCACCAGCTGATTCGGAAACTACGCGTGACGTTGGAGCAACAGTTTCAATCAGCCGAGATCTATTGCCAGCCGAAAGGAAAGTCATACAAGACCTCATACGAGATTTCGCAGAATGTTGCGCTACCTCATCAAAAGTACGTCGCACCCAGATTGTTAAACACCGAATAATAACAGACGAAGCAACAAGGCCAGTGAATCAACATCCGTACAGAGTTGCACCGAAAGAACGAGAAGTCATAAGGCGTCAAGTGCAAGAGATGCTGGAGGACGATGTCATTCAGCCATCTAACAGCCCGTGGGCATCGCCGGTAGTTCTTGTGAAGAAAAAGGACAACACGTTGAGATTCTGTGTTGACTACCGGAAACTGAACAGCGTGACCAAGCGGGATGTATACCCCTTGCCGCGTATCGATGACACATTGGATCGGCTACGGCACGCCAGATATTTCTCGTCATTGTATTTAAAAAGCGGCTATTGGCAAATTGAACTGGATGAAAGGGACCGTGAAAAGACAGCTTTCGTAACCCCGGACGGCCTGTATGACTTTAAAGCACTCCCATTCGGCCTCTGTTGTGCGCCAGCGACATTCCAGCGCATGATGGACAGGTGTCCTCGCGGGGCTGAAATGGCAGTCATGCTTAGTCTATTTGGACGACGTTGTGGTATTTTCTACAACGTTTGACCAGCACCTAGAGAGACTGCGGTTAGTTCTTCAGGCCATCCAGGCGGCCGGCTTGACAATTAAACCAGAAAAGTGCCAGTTTGGATTTGAAAAGCTTCGCTTCCTGGGACACGTAATCAGCGCCGAGGGTGTTGGCCCGGACCCCGACAAGACTGCGGCCGTCGCAGGATTTCCCAAGCCGAGAGACAAGAAAGAGGTGCGTCGATTTTTGGGCTTATGCGCTTACTACAGGCGATTCGTAGAAAATTTCTCGAAAATTGCCGAACCACTAACCAAACTCACAAAGGAGGACGAATCATTCGTTTGGCGTACGGAACAAGAGGTAGCTTTTAACGAATTAAAGAAACGCCTTGCCAGTATGTGACAATAAACGTCTGCAAGCCCCGCCGATTCTTGCCCACTTTGACGAAACCGCGGACACGGAAGTCCATACAGATGCAAGCAATCTTGGTCTCGGCGCAGTGCTGGTGCAATGGCAAAATGGAGAAGAGAAAGTCATAGCTTATGCAAGCCGCACCCTATCAAAAGCTGAAAAAAACTACTCCGCCACAGAAAAAGAGTGTTTGGCAGTTATATGGGCCATCAGCAAGTTCAGACCATACCTCTACGGAAGGCCGTTTCGTGCCGTCAGCGACCACCACTCACTTTGCTGGCTGGCGAGCTTAAAAGACCCGTCGGGACGCCTTGCCAGATGGAGCCTCAGGCTTCAAGAATACGATATTACCGTCGTATATAGGTCTGGGAGGAAACACAACGATGCTGATTCCTTATCACGCTCGCCACTCGACTCTACTTCTTCAGAAGAAGACGACTCGACATTTATTTGTGTGATGGAAGCCTCGGATATCGCGCAGCATCAACGAGCTGACACAGAACTGCTCTCATTGATAAAGCACCTCGAAGGGTATGGCGTCCAAGTTCCACGTGTATTTAAGAGAGCATTATCCTCATTCTGCCTCCGTGGGAATGTGCTCTTCAAGAGGAACTTCGGACACAACAAGGAGAAGTTCTTGCTCGTCGTACCGTCAGCCATGAGGCCTGAAATCCTAGAAGCTTGCCATGATGAACCATCATCGGGTCACTTGGGCGTCAGCCGAACAGTTGCCAGAATTCAGTTGAAGTATTACTGGCCCAAGCTGTTAGCGTCCGTGCAGCATTATGTGAGGACATGCCGCGAATGTCAAAGGCGCAAGACACCACCTCTAAAGACAGCCGGCCTTCTCCAGCCCATAGACCCACCTGCAACGCCATTTGAACAAGTTGGAATGGATCTTCTTGGGCCGTTTCCAATGTCATCGTCGGGGAAGAGGTGGATCGTCGTCGCCACCGACTATTTAACGCGGTATGCTGAAACCGGCTGCCTTGAACGAGGAACGGCAGCTGAAGTTGCCAAGTTTTTCGTTCACAACATAGTCCTTCGACATGGCGCTCCAAAGGTAGTGATCACCGATCGAGGAGCAGCCTTCACATCTGAGCTGATGCAGTGCTTGATGACGATGACTAACACCAGTCATAGGAAAAGCACTGCGTACCATCCACAAACGAATGGGTTAACGGAACGCCTAAACCGCACCATTGCTGACATGTTGTCAATGTACGTGGACATGGAGCATAAGACGTGGGACGAAATCCTGCCGTACGCAGCATTCGCCTACAATACGGCCCTTCAGGAGACCACCCGCGTCACTCCATTTCAGCTTGTCACTCCATTTCAGCTTGTCTACGGCCGCACAGTCACTACAACTCTAGACGCCATGCTACCAGTCGACAACGACAACGTCGAGCCATCCGACGTTGACGAATTCCTACAAAGAGCTGAAGAAGCGCGCCAGTTGGCACGGTACCGAATACGTAACCAACAATGCAAAGACGCGAGCTACTACAACCTGCGCCGCAGAGAAGTCAAGTACGAGCCAGGTGATCAAGTATGGATATGGACACCAGTACGACGCCGCGGACTGTCAGAAAAACTTCTTCGACGGTACTTTGGTCCTTATAAGGTTCTTCGCCGACTAAGTGACGTAACTTATCAAGTAATCCCTGATGGACAAGAGCGCTCGAATCGGCAAAACCATGCGGAAGTCGTACACGTTGTCCGCATGAAGCCCTACTACGCCAGATAAATAAAAGTCTTTGCCTCTTGGTTACCTCCATCAATAGCGCATCAGGACGATGCGCATTTCGGAGGGGGAGTAATGCCGCAGAGACTGCTCCAAATAACCTTTTGACCAAGAAAACCAGCGAGCCGCTGTGTGGACGTCTACAGTGCCTTGCGCGTGCTCGCGGTTGTTGTGGCAGCGCGGCGCAAGCCTCTCGTGCACGGGTGCGAGACTCTGGGCTGACCTGCGAGGTGTTCGAGAAGCGACACGTGTGGAACGCTTGAGTGGACTTTGTCATTCTTTTAATACCTATTTTCCAGGGCACAAGTTCGCCCATAATAAAACTGTTTTTGTGTGTTCCCTCTTGCAATACGCTACAATATGGGAGGATCGCGCTGCCGGAGTGCGCCAGGGCAGAAGACAGGCGTAGGTGAGGGATCAGGAGCACCCTGAGACGGTCCCGAATCAGTCATCGTGACAGGTCGTGGTAGTGTTCGGCTGCGTAGTTCCAGCAGTTCCAGGGTGAAGACCAGATGTACCCGGCTCCTCCACCAGTTCAAACGAGGGTGTTTTAATGGCAGGAGTCGCGACAACTGGACACAGGTTTTCCTACCACAAGGGCTAACTAGCAGCGCGGGCAGTGAGCGCTCGTCGTAGTCTTCTTCTCTCTTCGTCCAGCCGCATGTCCACTACCTTCATTACAACAGCATGAAGGCTGAGAAGACCGACGTCGTCTCTGTCGCAGATGAAGCTGTAATGCGAGTAAGATGCATAAGGTTTATTACCAAGCTAGTAGATCAAATCAGGCAGCGACTTCCCGTCATCACAGTTCTGCAGAAGGCATTACTTTTATCAGGTCGGAAACACTTTTTGCGTCATGGAGGAGGCATTGATTCATCTGCTAGAAGCAATGCCAGTGCCCACGGAATCAATCACAACATTGAAAACCAGTGGAGCGAAATCGCCCTGCTGTGCTGTGAAAGATTGGAATTATGCTGCACCAACTAGCCCAACGCTTAACCTTAGTGAACATTTATAACTTTTAGCCCCATCTATGACGATGTTGACGACAAGCCGTAGCACTGAAGCATCTAGTATTCTAGTTACACTCTTTGGAAGACTACTTTATATGTTAGTTGGGCTGTCATAATTTTGGGGAGCCTTTAAGAATGATAAATGCTTTTATCATATGAAATTTCACTGTTTTTTTAATAAAATAAGTCTTAGCGGGAAATTTAGTGGATATATTTTAGAATCTAGCGGAATCTGGCGGATTTCTTATTGCTTTCTAGCGGATCTCTCACGCCCATCGATGGCAACACTGCCTATAACATACTCGCGATGTCCTCGCTAGAAGGGGGGCCCTGTGGCGCACAAGTGCGGGCTACAAGAATCCGACCAGGAGAAGAAGACGTCGAGCATTACAAGAGGCTAAGAAACGTTTATATGTGACGCATATTCTACATACCCGCAGTCTACGCAACTTTGGAAGTTAAGCGCGATCAATTTTAGTGCTTATTCGCTATAGTTAGCGTTGTGTAAACAGACTTGAGCTAAATGAGAATACACGATTCCCTCCCAGTTGTAGTCACGTCAACCTGGGTACACAATAGGTTTACTGACACAATAAAACTGACATACTCACCGAACAGCGGGTTTTGCGGACAACAAGCGCAGGTTGGGCGACTTGTACGCCGATCAAAATTTGTTACACGTAATATCGGCACCGAATGAAACGACAGCAGTGGTGCGTGTGGTATGGTTCGCACATTTATGATTAGAGATACGTTCATTGAGTTTGCCGCTCGTGAGTCACATTTGGGCTTTCAATCACACAATGCTACCTAATCGTCTGTGCGCGGTAGGCAACGGTGATAATAGGATGGAATGCACTATGCAATTCCTAATGCTTGGGCAATGTGCTCCGTTGTTTGTGTTTCATTTGACATCGATATTACAGCTTGCTAAAAGGTAGGAAAAATGGGAGAAAAGAAGAGGAGAAATAGTGCTCTTTCTCACCGTTCATTCGGCCCTTTTGGCTGATTATTGCTATTCTTTACCGCTATGTAACAGGCATGACATGAAAATAACTCTATAATGGTCATGAGAAGAAGTTTATAATCGCTGGCTCCAAGATTTAATATTTTAAGGCGAAAGACTTCGTTGCCTTATCTAACGCTAAAACCGACCGTCGGCGTCCCCCGTCGGCAGTGTCAACACGAATGAAGCAAATAATAATCTGGCGATGACGCCATTATACGTCATGCGATCATGACGTCACACATCAAAAAATTTGTGACGTCATCGTGACGTCATGATGGCGCCGCATAACGTGACTTCACATGGCGACGTCACAATGTACTGCCTCCGTGATTGGTGGGCCGATCACGGAGGCAGTGCAAAAACATGTGAAGTGTCGACAGCTTCCAATGCCTCCGATCGTACAGGTAGTGCGAAACCGCGTTCGGTCCAGCAAGCTTCCGGAGAGGGTGGGAGGGAGGAGGACCATTTACTGAATAAAAAGATCACGGCTATCGCCTTCGAGTCGTCTTTGACCAATGCGTAAGGGAACCTGCTTGTTTTTAGATGTGAAGCATCTTGTGGCGAAGCTTAATCCGGTGGTGGTGGTGTGCCGCGTGCCCACCCTTACTGCGCATGCGCAAACCCTTTAAAAAAATAAAAATAAAAAAACATCATCTCCCCCCTCTCTCTCCTCTAGGCATCCCTCCCCGCGGCAACCACACCCTCACTGCGCATGCGCCTCCCCTCCTCTCTCCCCTCTTGCACTCCCCCCTCTCTCCTCTAGGCGTCCCTGCCCGCGGCGTCTACACTCCGACTGCGCATGCGCGTCCCCCCCCTCTCTCTCCTCTCCTACGCTCCCCCCTCTCTCCTCTACGCATCCCTGCCTACGGCGTTCACACTCCCACTGCGCATGCGTGTCACCCCCCTCTCTCTCCTCTCCTACGCTCCCCCCTCTCTCTCGCCTCGCGACGCCGACGCAGGCAGCGTCTGCTAGCGAGTTTCTTGGTTGAAAAAACCGACTGCTCGCGCTGCACAACCGTTCACTGGCCACCCCGTATATATGGCAATGGATCTTGACCTCCAAGGTGGTGCCGGTGGGAGATTTCTCCTGTGTGTTGTTGAACAATAAAAATTCGCAGCGTGCGCGTTAACTAAAAGCGGAGTGCGGGTCTCTGCGTCCAGTCGGAGTCTTCTGTCTCTCATTGCCCATTAGCAGCGATTGGCATGTTCCAGTAAGAAACACTGCTCCATCACTGCCTGATTTGCGCCTCCCCAGTTTTCTCTCCTGCGCAACGCTGCGATGAGCGCCAGCGTCAACGCCTCCGCCAGTGTAAGCGTTAGCGCCCGCTGCTTCACATCTACACATGGTTCCCTTTTTTTAGTATAATGCGCATGAGGGGTCAACCGTCGAGAGTAACTTACACTCTTTAAACATGCCTTATTACGACTTTCGGGCTCTTTGTATTTATCGACGTTAGTATGATTACTTTAAATTCGCTCAGCATACTTTCAGACGACTGCTCACCCGCAGGTCGCGGGATGAAATTTCGGCCATGGCGGCCGCATTTCCGTTGGAGGCGGACATGTTCGAGGCCCGTGTGCTTAGATTTAGGTGCACGTTAAAGAACCCCTGGTGGTCGAAATTTGCGAAGCCGTCGGTCCCTACACTATCATATCATGGTTTTGGGACGTTACACATAAAGAATTATTAATATTACATATTTCAGAGAAATGCTGAACCGCAGGTCGTGGGATCGAATCTCGGCCGTGGCGGTCGCATTTTCGTTGGAGGCGGAAATGTTCGGGGCCCGTGTGCTTAGAATTAGGTGCACGTTAAAGAACCCCTGGTGGTCGAAATTTCCGGAGCCCTCGGTCCCATAGTATCATATCATGGTTTTGGGACGTTACACATAATCAATTAATAATATTACATATTTCAGACAACTGCTGAACCGCAGGTCGCGGGATCTAATCTCGGCCAGTGGCTGCCGCGTTTTCGTTGGAGGCGGAAATGTTCGAGGCCTTTCATTGTTAAAAGCAGCGCAAAAAGACGAAACACAAGATGAAGGAGGACACAGGACAAGCGCTGTGTCCTCCTTCATCTTGTGTTTCGTCTTTTTGCGCTGCTTTTAACAATGAAGTTCAACCAACTCGCCCAGTTTTTTACGCTGTTATGTTCGAGGCCCGTGTGCTTAGATTTAGGTGCACGTTAAAGAACCCCCTGGTGGTCGAAATTTGCGAAGCCCTCGGTCCCACAGTATTATATCATGGTTTTGGGACGTTACACATAATCAATTATTAATATTACATATTTCAGACAACTGCTGAACCGCAGGTCGCGGGATCGAAGCTCGGCCGTGGCGGCCGCATTTTCGTTGGAGGCGGAAATGTTCGAGGCCCGTGTGCTTAGATTTAGGTGCACGTTAAAGAACCCCTGGTGGTCGACATTTGCGAAGCCCTCGGTCCCATAGTATATCATGGTTTTGGGACGTTACACATAATCAATTATTAATATTACATATTTCAGACAACTGCTGAACCGCAGGTCACGGGATCGAATCTCGGCCGTGGCGGCCGCATTTTCGTTGGAGGCGGAAATGTTCGAGGCCCGTGTGCTTAGATTTAGGTGCACGTTAAAGAACCCCTGGTGGTCGAAATTTCCGGAGCCCTTGGTCCCACAGTATCATATCATGGTTTTGGGACGTTACACATAATCAATTATTAATATTACATATTTCAGACAACTGCTGAACCGCAGGTCACGGGATCGAATCTCGGCCATGGCGGCCGCATTTTCGTCGGAGGCGGAAATGTTCGGGGCCCGTGGGCTTAGATTTAAGGTGCACGTTAAAGAACCCCTGGTGGTCGAAATTTCCGGAGCCCTTGGTCCCACAGTATCATATCATAGTTTTGGGGCGTTAAACACAATCAATTATTAATGTTTCATTTTTCAGACGACCGTGAACAAGTGAGAGATCGTGAGTTTTTTCACGTAGGGATTAAAATATGTTGTATTACAGAACTCCGTGCAACCTGTCAATATTACCTATCACCGTCGTGCATCCTCGTTTTCATCGAGCTCTCAACCTCTTGTTTTCTTGTTTAAATTATAGGTACTTTCGACACGCTTACACAGGAGCTGCTGAAAACGTATGTAATCAAAGATCGTTGCCTGTAACGATCACACTATTTGAATGATATCACACCTCATTGGTAATGCGCTTGAAACTGTGAAAAACGGAACTGAACCGTAGGAGCAGGCATGGCAACTGAGCACGCGCAGCACACTGTATAGAAACATTGCTCTAGTACGCAGACACAGAATACAAAGCCCAAACGCTGCAGTCAGTGATCGAGAACAGCCTAGAATTTACATTCTGAGTGCGACACGGCCATAGAACAGTCAGGAAAAGAAATCCTCGCCATACATGCAGATGTAGACATTTATAGGTAGCAGACACCACCAGCAACAAATCCCACTGAACGGGCTTGAGACGGCAACTTTGCTTGATTTCGCGGAGCATTTTGCTTGACCATTCAGTACAAATTGTTTTGTGCACTTCCCCAAAAAATTTTCGATCACTGGAGCAGGATAGATCAGGCTGGCAGCGTCGAGTAACCTTCACGTAGCGATCGCGCGCGCGAAGAGCGGCGCCGGAGTCCCCGCGATGACTTCACACACGCGAGAGGGCGCCACTCAAATATCTCGGGAGGATAACTGCTCCGCACTAAAGTAATAAAAGGTTCTGAAAGCGTGCCCCTTACCCTCTCCGGGGAAGACGCTGCCGAGACAGCCCAACGCCGGCGCAAGATCGAGAGAATTGACCGTAGCCCGTATTCTGAAACCATCGGGAAAGCGACAGTATCGCCTTTGGTGACGTTGAATCTGATGTGTTCACTAACCGGCCTGTGCAACATCATCGTTCCATTCGCCGTTGGTGTTACGAATGTCTCACAACACAAGAGTGAGCGTACTGTACACGAGCGCAGAGCGACCCGAGTGTGGCGTTTTCAAGCGTATGCTGGCTTCTACGCAGTGGCCAGGTTTTGTTGTGGCTATTTGAAATATAAAACGTCACGGTTGAAAACGCTTTCAACGTGTTTTGTACAAGTGCTTAAAGCATAGTATAATATTAAAGAATGTCGCTTTGTGTGAAGTGTATTTTTGTTCAGAGTTGAACTCGGCGTACCCAGAGAGTTCAGCTATAGTGTGCCGCCGCAGCCACATCGCGTCAACATCTCAATATCTTGCCGGCGCGCGATAAGTCACGCGAGCAACTCATGGCTCATCTTCCTGGAACGTTTAAACAACAACAGAACACGCGCTGGCAAGAGAACGAGCTCGCAGAACGCACCAAGGTAACGCTCCCTGAAAGCTTCAGCATCAAAAATGCTTCGCAATCCAGCAAGGCTTGAGTACCAGAAGCTACTGTCTATGTAACTGCTGGAATTCACCACCCACCGACGGTGATAAGGTGTGCTCGTTTATTCCAGTTTCCAGGCATATTACGAGCACCGCAGAGCTGCGTGCTGTCGACGGAAATACTATACTCCATCTCACCGCTACCGTTCAGCACTACCAAGGATACGGGGTGTTAGCGAGCCACCCGCTTGCGCAGCAAGGCATACTTCCACATATAATTACCTTTCAATGGGCAGGGTTGAGACTAAGCACTGCACGGGCTCGGGCCTACCCGAAAACCCGGGCCCGGCCCGGCCCGTGGGCCGGGCCGGGCCGGGTAAAGTAGGTTTCACGGCGGGCCCGGGCCGGGCTCGGGCCTGAAGCTCCGGGCTTAGGGCCGGGCCCGGGTTTGAGATGGCGGGCTCGGGTCGGGCCGGGCCTGGACTTTTCTCGATTCTTAAAGAGACACGAAAGTGAAACACTGTGCAGTGTCTAAACCACTGTGTCAGCACAGTGGTTTAGACTAATAATGTGTATTCTGAGAATTTGAATATCATTCCTTTCACCACCGTAAGTTTATTCAGACAGGAAAAAAATCAAGATCAATGTTCCATTTTAGAATTTCGTGCTGTAATCTCCGCGCTTGGCGTCACGGATTTCAAACTGTATTCGTCCTATTTTGGGGGGCACTGGATCTTCAAAATTTCCTGAAATGTGGTATGTTAAGTCTATGGGCTACTAAGAGGTCAATTTACTTCATTTTTACTGATTAGGATCTACGAAGGCCCCAGTAGATGCCATCAGAATCTATAACGTGACGACTTCTGCTGTGCGAATTTCAAGGTGGCGTCGCCACCCGCATTTCCGCGCTTACGAAGTCTTGTCACGGCGAGCGTGGTTACTTTGGAATTGTAAAACAGTAATTTACTGATAATCAAAAAATTATTCTTTTCTTCAGTGTCCCTTTAAGTTTATTCCAGAGAAATGGCTCATACATATATGTTTCACATTTTATCTCGAAAAAAATGGTTCTTTTTTGTGGGGCAAGCTATTTGGAGTTCTATGATGGACAAGTACTGAACTTCTTTTGCTTCTTGCGTATGGGACTACTTGATTTATCTGAAACGGGCGAGCTAAAAGTAAATAGGCCAGACGCTTACATAGTTAACATCTGGCTATTCTGGGCTTTATTCGCATTCTTTATTATTTTACATCCCAAATGGTATTCTGTGATCACAGTAATTAAGGTAATATAATAAATTTATAACTTATCATCGCAAGAGCTCTAAAGCTGGGAAACGATTTTGAATATTCCAGCCCTCCACTAAAACGAAAGGACTGCACGGAGTCTCGTTACATAGGATCCCTATAAAGGCATTTGTTTTCCGTTGCTCTGTCACGGCTCCCAGTGGTCATGTCACGCGAGATGTACATGCACAGCCTGCCTTGTGCGCCCACATTGTTAGCGTTTTAGCTTTCGTCTTGTTCTGCTATAGCAAGGGTCTCAAACTCGCATCAGCTAACGGTCTGCATTCACGAAAATTTAGTCCCGCAAAGGCCAGGGCAAGGGGTAGGAGGGGTGGGGGTTGCGGAATAGGTTGCACCAAATGTCACCTGATTTTGTCATTTGAAATACATTTCCCATATCTCATATATCGGTCATTTCTGAAAGGTATTTGGTGGCGAGATTCTAACAACATATTTATACCTATCTCCAAAATGACTAAAATCTGGACGCCGATTCTGAAATATAGACTTTTCTTTCATGGCTAAGTATGAACGCATGGTGGACGCATGGGGTGTCTGACAAGAAAATGTTTTAGACCTGTCATGTCTATGTAGCTTAAGGAAGTACTTATAATAAAAAAAAATCGGACGAAGGCAGCCGTGTGCGGGCCGCGTGTTTGAGACCCCTGCGCTATATAGTGCGAGAGATACATGATACTGCCGCAACAACGTTGGAATGTGCAGGAATAGCATAGGTCCATTAAACAAGGCTTCGGGCAAAGTATATTTGCTTACGAAATGCCTGGCTTGAAAAAAGACAATTACGAATTCCGTGCCATGTGATTGATGTCCCTTTACCTCGAACCATACGAGTAAGCGTCGAAAAGCTTATTCGCGCCAGGTATTACCAAACTGGAAGAAACCCTGAAAATAGATCGAGATCTCTTCGTCCTCCTCCTGTCAGTCGTATAGTCCAATGACCAACCTTCTATACCAGTGCAACATCGTTAGGAAGGCGTACACCATTATAATATGGGGAAAAAAACAAGAGAGCGTGGTGCAAAACATGCATAACATACACTGCTGAAAACTGCACGGAGAAACCCTCAAAGAGGAGTTTTATAGATGGCATTGAAGACCGGCGCGACGTTCGGGAACGACAGCAATGAAGGCAAGAGCTGGACACCTATGTTCATTGTGCAGAAGTCCGCAGAGACATCCTAAATTTGCTCCAGGGGTGGAAGTTAAAAGCAACGACTGGCGACGCCTTCACAATTCGCAAGGCAGATGTACTCCACTGCTAGCGTAAGCAGTGCAAGAAACTTTAGGGCGTCAGGATATGTGATGCAACAGCGCATAATTTGATTTTTTGCTCAATGACATGTGAAGAAACGAGCTGTAAAATATGCCACAAACAACTGCTAGAGTGTATAGTATACTAGCAGCGGTGGGATAGATGAAAAAAATGCTATCACAAATATTTTTTTTGCTTCGTTTCGGCTGCTTATACGTATTTCTAAAAGTACACGTGGTGCGCTCGGTTCATTAATAATTTTTGTCTATGTTAGTGCAGTTACAAGAACGTAACGAATTTTGGTTTCCTTCTCTATTTCTCATGCTGTGGCAAGGGGCTACTATGCTGAAGACAGGCGCTACATATCATGAAGGGTGCACGATTGGCTTTGTCGCTAGAGCATGCTTTAAATTTTAATTCACCGCAATGTAAACAAAGGGAAGAGAGCGTTCTGTTCCTTGTGTCCTCTGGTTTTATTGCGCGATGTATTGAAACTGAACTCATGCTTCAAATCACTTTCCTTGCTACAATATCTGCGGCGAAACGCTCTTGATGATCCCCATCGTTGAAGTTTCGGCACCCAGAACTGGAGCCTTCTTCACAACGATTGTGAACAAGGCTTTCATAATGGGTCCCGCAACGTCAACGCATTTTTACTCCCTTGTGGTCGGTGTCCTCGTCTTTTCATTCAATGATTCTTCCGGACCAGACGGGAGTCCGTCCAAGCCTTGATTGCATCCTCATAGTGTTTGCAGAAAAAGTAGGTACAGTGTACCACTGCCAGAAAACATTCATTGCATCAAGTATATCAACTCAGCTGTCTTCACCGTGAGCCCCTTTTTACAATAAATAACCCTAGGTTAAAGTATAATTTTTAGCGAAGCATGCACCACCAAAGCGTAGATATATCATATATGTCACTTAAAAACCTTGTCGATTTCGTGTTCGGGCGACACCACGTATAGATTATTGGCTCGGGCCTCGGTCGGGCCCGATCTGCGGTCGGGCCGGGCCGGGTAGGCGAATTTTTTCCTCGGGTACAGGGCCGGGCCCGGGTCTCGCTTTGAATCACCGGGCCGGGCTCGGGCGGGTAAGTTTAAACAACTTCCGGGCCCGGGCCGGGCCCGGGCCGAAAATCCCGGCCCGTGCAGTGCTCTAGTTGAGACATTTACGCTTGTTTGGGAGGCATTAGGTCCCGCCTATGCGTGGTATGTTTATTCTTCTTCGCGTTTGTATGTGTGTGCCTTTAATTGCTCTGTCTGTCAGTAACCACCGGTAACGGTGGTTACAAATCAACATGGCAGCGCCCACGGCGACGCGACCGTCCGCTTCAATCCGAATTTGTACTTGCTATTCGGCCACTGCCCTATCAGCAACAAATAAATGGTGAAATGAGCCATCGCTTTGTGCCATCTCATGCTGAGGACAAAGCATCAGGTACATGTTATACATAGAGTTACTCACAGTAAAAACATTTACACCCTTAAGGGTGTAATGCGGGTGTTTGCGTTAAAAGCACGCTTATGAACGCCCTTATTACACCTTTATCTTCACAATTTGGGTGTTGGTAAGTAAAATACCCTTGCAACACCCCATTTACACCCTTATCTGAGGGGTGTAATGAACAAGGCTACAAATGTACGACATTATTGGGCAGGTTTTGCTTATATTTTAAGTATACATGAACCGTCTTGATACCAGTAAGGCCTGTCCTACCAGCTACTGGCGGTTCTAGAGCGAATCGAAGCAGGAAGTAACGCAATGCAAGCGAAACACAGCGTTCATTCATAAAGCGCGCGAACTACAAAGATGCAAGACACGACAGGAGCATCGCTTATTACATAGGATCAGGGACAACCCTGTTTTATGTGTTCCTCTCGTCTTTGTCGTTTGCGCGCTTTGTGAATACTGAAAAAGTGAACTAGACCAAATCAAGGTAATAGTAAGCGCTATCCCCCCCCCCCCCCCTTAAGAGCGATGATCTTAAAGCTGGAGGTAAAACGTCTGCCATCTGCAAACTGCCCTCCGCGCAGTTGACCTAGCCATATAACGCCGACGACAACGGGCCATCAGGCCCCTTGAAAATGGACATTGATGTGATGTATTTTGAGCCGGGCACGTTTTATTTAATTACTGTTGCGAATATTCCTCTTCGTGCTACACATTCTTCGTTAAGTGCATCAGAAAAATTAAAAGGAGGACACCGACTATAAAAAAGAATGCGAAAAAATACGTTTCGGTTCCCCTGACGGAGCCTTGGTCACAATGACGGGAGCCTTGTTGACTAGAGTGCGAACAAGGTTCTCGTCAGGGGCGCCGAAACGCCTTATTTCGCTTTTTTTTTTATGGCGGGCGCTTTTCTTTAAATTTTATGATGTCACTTCCCAAGCATACGTGCTTCCGTCAAAACCTCAACTTCATTAAGTGCGAGAAGACAACAGTACTGCACCCTTTTCAGTGGTGGTCTTCTGCGAAGGTTTGCAAGCAAAGTACAAATAGGTGTTCTCTTCAAATAGTGTAACGATCCATGCATGCAATGTGGCGTGGAGCAATGTCTTGCGCGAAATGAACGCGCACTTGAAATATCGCCTGCGTGGCCATGAATGCACAGTCGCGCAGTCTCGACTACAGGAGCTGCGACTGGGCACCATCCGAGTACCCTGGGCCAGGTGTCAGCCATGGGAGGTGGGTTAGGGGCAAAAGTGCTCCCCGCCCCCAGGCCACACACACCTTGATTTTGCAGCCCTACCACTGCTTGCTTCATGTTTATGCTTCGTTTAATTTTTATTGATATAGTAAGTTCTGTCTGAATAAAGCAGTAATAAAAGCGTGCACTGTCGGCGCAGAGCGCTACGAACCTCGGCGACGAGTGTGGCGAGGATGAAGAAGCGAAGCGGCGTGACAGGAAAGAAGACGGCCAGTTGCTAGACTATGGAGCCAATGAGGACGTGCCGACGCACAGTTTCGAGCAAAGGAAGCGTATACGCTTAGCTAACACGAATAGCCGAAGACGATGAGTTTTGAGTGAAGGAGGTGGCGTCGCGGGAACGGGCACGACAAGGCTCAGAGCGAAGAGAGACGTTCGACTGCCCATCAAACAAGGGGAATCCGACCCTCGCTTGCGAGTTCTGGAAAATTTCCGTCTCCGAGAAAGAGCGGCTACAGCCGACGCTGAGGTAAGGTTTAGTGGAATCACATTATCATCGCTATACCACAGTTAAACAGTACTTAGTAAAAGTGGCCCTAAAGCTATGCAAAAGGCATTAGCTCCGCTGTTTCACCAGTCTTCACGACGGTTAAGTAAGTAAAGATACGCTAAATTTTGCTTTTGAATATTACATTCGTGCGCTGTGACATGCAGCCCGTGCAGTCCTTACAGCATCGTCGCAATGCACACTGCAATTCGAATACACTGCTAAAGAAGCATAACGAAATAGACGTCATACTCTGGAGTTTTGCAGACACTTAGCGCCACCTGTCGGAGCAGTTTTGGGTAGTGCAAAGTCCGGCTCCCTTGCACAGTTTGCTGTACAACCAGGTGCAATTAGCGAGCTGGAAACAACGATTAACCTAAATATTTGGTGTGTTGGCGCGTTGAACACTCAGAAAAAGAGCCACGAATTTCTCTCCGCTAGTCGGACGCGCAACCGAACCGCCATGATGTGCGTGCCAGAACGACGGCGAAAACAAGAGCAGACGCAACAGCTCCGCGCGCTACGAAGAAAGGCCAGGAAGGCTTCAGTCGACGCTACTGTTGCGTTGTGAATTGCCACGGACGTAAAGGACTTCAGTTTTACCGATTTCCGTAGCTGTTTCACGAAGCAGAACGGCGAGAGCTCTGGATACGGGCCGTTGCGAACGTGTTGGGTAAGCGAATTACTCGCGTTCTCCACAGCCGGTCATATGGGAAGGTGTGATAATGTTGGTCTCATGTTATTGTTTTGAGTAGCCTTGACGTATAACCGTGGTAACCTTGACTATGAAGCTCAGCAGAGCCTCAGACAGCGGTGCGCGCTGTGCAGCAGTTAAATGCAGATTGGTGAAGCGCGCGATAAACATCGCGCACTCCGCGACCACCCATAATCTGAACTGGTCGTCATCACACAGCATCGCGCACGTACCCATTGAAGGTTCAAAGTTCCGGCTTTAACTAGCAAATGCTAACACGCGCGTCATACAAGTAAATCGCAAAATGTTCGTCGTGACCACCGTCAGGTTTTTCTTGCCCATGGTCTCCGCGATTGCCGGAGCTATCTCGGAGGCCACGGTTTTGCCTTTCGTTGTGCACCGAGAAAGTGGACACCCACGTATCCCCATTTGCAGTATATACAAACGGAAGACAGCCGTGAACAGCACATTCGAGGATGCGTAATAAAACATGTTCAACGCACTGGAAGCGAGAGATGGATGGAGAATGCAACTGCAAAGGCGAAAATCGCCACGACCATTCGTGCCTGATAAAGCTATAGTTTTCTACCACTGATCGTAAGAAACATATTGCTCGTGTACGTACTTCAGCGCTTTGACATTATGTATATGCCCAAATTTAACGCAATCAGGCGTTACAGAACGCACGTCGGAGTGCCTCGAACTCGATGTCATGCGATGCTCGCTTGCGCTTGCGAGTTACAGCACGCCGAAATAACTGAAACATCTTTTGCATTGTAGCCGCAGTTCACTTTGATGAGCTTCCTACTTTTCTGAAGCAAGGATGGATTGACGGAAGAACCTTTCCAGGCAGGGGCTCCGGAACCGGGAGGGGCGTGGGGGGCCGTGGACCCCACACATTCAAAACCAGGAGGGGGCATGCCCCCCACACTAAAGGACGTTCAAACGCCTCCCTTCCCTCGCCTTCTTCCCGTATCACCCGTGGGGCTAGAGACTACTTTAAAGGGTGCTCCTTTCCTTCAACAAACGAAACACAATTTCCTGGAAGCCTGTGACACTCTATTTGCCGGTGCTTTGTCTGCTTAAACAGCACTGCGTATTTTCGTCTGGTTAAACGTATCTTCCATCCTGAAGTAGTTCTCGAGGCTGGTGCTATATTCAGCAGCCCTTGCAGGAACACGTCTAGGCTCCACGATTTTAGGTTGCCTCTCGCGCTCTCTCTCTCTGCCTTTTTCCTTGCTCCCATCAAATTTCATGAAACTAAATCGGAGAAAAAAATCGGAGGTGTCAGCCTTATCCCACATAAGCACAATTTTGACCATGAAGATACGCAAGGGTGGGGACAGAATATATTTTTTTTTCGGAGGTCTGACCTCCCATCAGGTCATTGCGTGCGTTTGTATGTGTGCGCGTTTATATGCACATACAAAATATAATAATTTCAGGGTGGTGAGGGATGAACCCCCCCAAACCTCCGACTATATTCGCCACAGCTGACTTATGGCTTGAAATGTGCGTTTTCTTCCGGTACGGCCCATACCACCTTGGTTCTTCCACACGTAATAACCGTAGTGAAAAACGGGAAGGGAAATTGTGGCCCACGGTCGTGTTGCTGAAGGGTTGCGATCGAGAAGCTTTTTACCAACTTATCAGGCATGCCAGCCTCCATGCGTACGGCGAGCTTTCGTGGACCGACGCCGAAACTAATTGACCACTCGGAAAAACAAAATAATTAATTGTAAGCTTTACGCGTTCTATTTTATTTTCTTTTCAAATCAGAAACTCGTTCACAGAATAGATTTTTATACAAAAGTGCGTTCCTCCATCCTCAGTTTTTCTCTGCATATCGTTACTTTCCAAACGACATGTTCCCCGATCAGCGTGCGTAGGATGAGGGTGGACTATATGACGTTCCCGAAGTAATTTTTTGAAAAACTTAGAGGTGTGGACGTCTTTCCTGGAAGGGGAAACTGTCCCGTGTGAGCTCACTGGGGCTCACCAAATTAACGTTCGCGCTCCTAGTCGGCAGACTAAGTCGCGTTCTCGAAAGTTCTTGCTGGAAACACGTGCGTCGGACATCGGCTGATTGTCCTTTCGAAGCTTAAGCCATGCATTGTGATATTCGCTATCCTTGAGCTAAAACCGTTAAAGTAAAGTTACACCCTGCTGCTTTGCATGTGTGGTGCATTAATTGTACACACAGCAACACAGCATGCCAGCATTAACATTGGTCGCGCTTTCCAAGCTCTTGTTTCTAATGCAAGTGCACATGAACTGGTTTTAAATGAGGTTGACAGAAGTGGGAACTGAAAGAAAAAAATGTGGTTGATCCCTCTGATATAGGAATCGGTATAACACACGAAAGTGAAACGTGTCTTCACTGAAGTAGTTCAATGTTCATTGTACAATGATATTTATTATTGTCTAATGGTGTTCAGTGGCTACAGCACCCTTAGATGTTGTTGCACCCATGTTTACAACTGGTGGCACCTCTCCACCACGACTACCAACGACTCACGACTGGGATACACTTTCCGGAGACACTACATGGCACGCACCGGAGCATCGCGCGAATCACACTTTAACCACAGGCGTTCGCAAACCGTGGAAGCGAAACCGAAAGGGTTTTCACTCAATCGTTTTCAACTGACGGTCCGTTGCAGCGAAGGAGCGTGATTTGCGGGTCGGTGACCATCCTGTGGATGTGCTTGGCATGCTGCGTTGTGTCGGTGAGCAGCGTCCTGCTGATAGGTCGCTTCGGCGAAGACACGATCACTTCGGTCCTGCATCGGCGTCTATATGGCAGCCAGTTGGGTCACGATGCGCTCAACTTCACAAACGCGAAAGACAGAGTTCTCAGCTTGAGCCGTGAACGCGCGAAGGCCTCCCGCTCCCCCCCTGGCGTGTCCGTCGCTGCACCAAACCAACGCCTACCAAACTGACTTGCGCGACATTCGCCCGTCGACGCCGTTGTCTTTCGGCGGCGCTTAATGCAGCAGTTCTCGTAGTCGGTACCATCGCACTCGTACGAATAGACGGCGGAGATACACCATTATTGCATACGGAAGCTGCACTACGCTGCACACGCTAGCACAACGCGAAAGACGAATCATGTAACTGCGTCGTCACCGAGTCAAATCAGCGCGTGGAGCGCGTCGCAATTATAGCTTCCGTTTGTGGCCTGCGAAATTAGCTCCAGAAACCTTGTCGGAGCTGATTGCAGAGGCAACGCTACACTTTCTTTCCAAGTAGGGCCAATGCCACCTAGGCGGCGTTGGTAGGCCGCTCTGATGCCAGCGTCCGTTCGAATGCTGGCATCGAGGCGTCGTAGTGCTGAGGCTACCGCAGCGTTCTCTGTCGGTGTTAGTTGGTGTCATAATGCAGTACTTCTCTTCTCCGCGCTTAGGCGGCGGCACCGCCCCGACAAACGAAGAGCGCCGGTACAGAGCGAAGGAGTGTGAGATATATAAGGCGCGTCTGAAGCGCTCTTCACACATGCGCCGATGGCTTAGTCGGTTAAACGCCCGCTTTCAATCGCCACGGATCAAGAGGTCATGGGTTCGATTCCCGGGTCTTCCAATTTCGCGTAACTTTTTCTTCTGGTTTCTTTCTTTGTATTGGTGTTCAGGTACCTTTTAACAACGTCACATACGTGAAGGAAATACGTCAGTGAAATCTTGGTGAACCCCGGCATAAAACACTTTCGTGTTAAAAAAAGGCGCTCGGGCCGCCAGCTTCCCATCGTTTGAACATGGTCCCGTGAAGCAAGGTGGCATCACGTGATCCAACTTAGCACGTCACAACGACGGCAGCGTCCATGTCCCCCAGTCGCGTGCCCCGTGCACAATAACACTAAAGAGATACAGGAGGTAGAACTAGATGGAATATCATCTCGTTACAATCACATTCATTCCGTTCTTACTACGAACTCAGGTTTAACAAGTGAGAAAATAGCGAAAAACTGAAGGATATATGTACTGACGCCTCTTCAACTTTCTTGTAGTGATCACAAATGCAGTCCGACCTATTCATCATGGTATGTTCCTCACAAATTTTTATTTTGCTTCTGCCGGTGGGCGCGCTGGCGACGGCGGCAGCCAGGTATAGTTTGACCCCCACGATGTTGACGTCGTTTATACGAGCTGGCTTTGGAGTGATTCAGCGTCAGATTTCATAAGCGTTCAGCCGCTGCGCCGCACACAGCTGTGGGGCTTCGATGGTTTTTATCACACAGTACATTTCTGCTCACTGGCACCTCCACTTCGGATGCTTGCCACATTCCTCGGCTCTGCATGGTCATGCTGCTTTGCCTCGCCTCTCCTCACTGCCAGTTCTCCCAAAGAAAATTAATAATATACAATTAACAAAAGGCATTAATAGAAGCACCAAAATGAAATGCGCGTGTACATAAACAGTATTTTGGCAACTGGACGCCTCGCTTGCCGTCGACCGAAACGAGGCTTCGCTTTCCGTCAGCTGCTGCCAGACATCGTTCGCAGATATACTGCCGAGAGAGCACGGAGATCATCTCATACTGAATGAAACGCAATACCGCTTCCCTGGCGAGGTCTTCGCTGAGATGTTTAACGTCTGCAACTACATACATCGCGCCATCATAAAAGCCGCGGCCATGCAGCGGCCATTCGCACATGTGGTGACTTATCATGGCGCCTTCTATTTCGCTGAGAGCTATGAGATCCGTGACAACATCGCTTCAACACCGAGACTGGGGCGAGATAAATTAAGCAAGATATATTCGGTCTTTGCTTACAAATATCGCCACTAATAAGTGTTTCCACACCCAACCAAAACTGCACGCATTTTTCACTATACCCCTGTTCATTCTAGCACAATTTCATATATCTCGTTAGCGCACCTTTAAAGTCTCTAACTGGCTGTGAGTATCACACGCCCAAGCGAAAAAAGTTATACCAGAAAACAGCCTTACGTACATGTTTTCCCCGCTACCTCGGGGGGAGAAGGCATACAAAGAACATCGACTTCACTGTCAGCTTCAATGGACGCGATAAGCTACAACAATACTTCCTTTCCTGCAGCTCAAGATTTTGCGTTTGTTATTTCCAGTAAACGTGTTATGGTGGCTTCATGAGATGGCGTCATCTGGCCGACACAGATTCCGGGTAAAGCACAAAACTAGGGCTGTGCGAATAGTGAAATTTCATCTCGAATCGAATGGTGGCGAACAGTGGCCAAGAATGTCGAATATCGAATCGAATACTAAAGATTTTGTTGAAAGGAAAGAACAAAGAAACGCAATCTGCTCATGTCCTCGAGCACATAACGTGGTGAGTGATTTTCACCGAAAGACTACAAGTTGTCATGCAGAAACACGTGCAAGCTGTTCATCATGGCCTGGCTGCAGACTTTCTCGCCATGATGTTACGGTTTCCTGCAGTTAAAAACATGTGCTCACTGGGCGCCTCAATAGCAGGGATAGGGAAGGAATCGCAAATAAATTTTGGTGATACCTGGATAAAGTGCAGCTCCATGCGTTTTCGACTATTTTAAAGGATCATCCTTTCTTGGGGTCAGGAGCTCATTCAAAAATTTTTGAACCATTTGACTATATGGTCTGAGCTCAATGCTGGTTATTTTTTGACGATAGCGGTTCGACAGTCTTCCAGACTGTTCTCTGGCCTTTTCTACTAGAGCCATGACGCGCGGAAATGTTTCTTTTAAAATAAACGTACACTCACTTTTGAACTAGTATATCGGTGAAAGTTTTAACGGAAGGCCTTCTGTAACGACGTTAGCGTTAGTTTTGGCCACTCCACCCTAACCAAGTTCCACAATTGGCCTTTGCGCATCGATATTCGTCTAGTCGAAAGTCGAATCGAATTATTCGATAAAGTACTATTCGATTCCAATTCGAAACTCGAATATATTCGCGCACCCCTACACAAAACACAAGAAAACAGGCCGATGGTGCTGTGAGCGAACTAGACATGGAGTGTGTAGGGAATGTATTTTCTCCCGTCAGCAGTGAAAAACTTCACCAGGCAGTCGCGTCATACTTGTAACCGGAAACCTTGTCCTCATTCATGACAAATTTCCTCACTTTCCTCACAAATAAAAATTTCAGTTGTTAGACCAGCGCCTGTCCTGTCCTCTTCTTCTCTTTCTCTTGTGTCAATTTGTGTGCTACCCAACGATGGACATCATTTTCTTGTTAAGGCACGCAGATATATATATATATATATATATATATATATATATATATTCAGCCACGGCGTCGCCTCCACACATCCGATCCACTTCCGGAGCCCCTGTTTCCAGGTCCTTGATTTTTAGGAAACAGCCCTCAACACGAGCGAAAAAGGGGGGGGTTGTATAGTGGCCTATGCACATTCGCTTGCGGACGGCTCTCTTTGCACTACCCAGTTATGGCCAAGGCGGCGATGAGAGCGCTGGTGGCGGCGTTTTTCGCAGCGCCGCCTGGGCAGAGTCTGACGTCTATAGGCCGCAGAAATAGAGCTGCGGCCGCGCAATCCAACAACGGCTGGAGGAAACGTTCGCCGGCGCCACTTCGTCTCGTCGCCTAGGCAACCTCGGCTGCCCTGACCGCCGCGCGTGCGCAGCGCTCGCAGCGCGCGGGACTATAGGGAACCAAAGCTCAAGTTTGCGGAGCGACGACAGCGCCGCGCTGCGGCTCTGGAGAGAAGCGCTGGTGAAACTGGGGATAAGCGCGGCGGAGGGCGCGCCTGTTTCACCGACAGCCGAGAGCGGGGGCACGCGTGCGCACGCGTTCTTCGGTCAGTGCGGGAGCTTAGACGTTGTGCCGTGAGCTTGGCACGCTGAACTGAGAGGCTTGCTTTGCGAAGCTGCATTTCCGCGATGGTAGAAGCGACCCCACGAAAGCGGAAGCGAGGTCCGAAGTGTTACTGTGTGCCACAACAGTGCAGACAGTACCAAGGCAGGCGATCCGCTGGTAAAACTGTATCAGTTCCCGGACAAGTCGTACGAGAGAGAAAGTACACAAGCGTGGGTCACCGCAGTTAAAGGAGTAAAGTTTCAGCTCTGTCTCGCCTTCCGCTTTCGCTGACTCAATTCTTCGCTTGAAATCGTTTTTTTTCCACTACCGGAATCAGCACGTAACGCGGCGCGTGCATGCAACGACTGCAGTAGTGATTGCTCGCCGTCTCGCATTTTTACATCTAATTACGGTTGTATGTTGAAGCAACTTTGTGTTTTGATTCCTTGTGTTTGTGAGACCTAGCTGTCGTTGTTGGATGTTCACACTCACATACTCCATACCGCGGTTAGTATTGCGGTGTTGGTTGCGTTCAAGTGAACTCCGCACAAGGCTGCATCATCGCGCCGGAACGAACGCCTGCGCATTTTCAGCTAACTTGACATCGTCTTGCTGGTTTGTTCTGTTTTTGTCGCTTTTTTAGGGTGGTATATATTTAAGCCTCTGAATCTAACTAGCACCTAATTCAGCAATTGTTATTGCCATCTTTGGAGATTTTGCGGTTTTCTTTCACGCGCACCGCGCACTCGTACATTGCTTCGAGTGTGCGTTTACGGGTGCGCTTTGCGCGAGCTCGTCGCCCTATACCACATCGCGCCTGAAATTCGACACCTCTCACGCTGAGCCGCGTTCGCGCAGCAAGTCTTATACACCTGTAAAGTCGATATTCTCATAAAAGGGGAGTGCAAGCACGGAGCGAAAAAAAGACAGACAGACAGATGAGGCGAGCAGTTCTACTTGCTTCGCAGCAGTTAAATCTAAGCAAAGCTACCTGCCTCGTGGATAAGTCAGCGGGTGATGCTCCAGCGGCACGGAAGGCATGACTCGAACCAGGCCTGTAGCCAGGAATTTTTTTTCGGGAAGGGGGGGGAGGCACGTGTTGAAATCTTTGAAAAACACCCATTTTTATTATTTTTCCTCGGTAAAACACCCCTTCCATCCGAATTTCGAGTCAGGCCCGTAGCCAGGGGGGGGGGGGGGGCGCTACGGGCCTGACTCGAACTTTCTCAGGCTTTTTAGTGCCACGGCCGTGTAGTCTTTGTTTCTTTCTCTTTTCTTTTGCACGCCGCGAAAGTTCATTCACTACAGCACGCGTTTGCCACTGCCAGCATGCACATCTAAACAATCACATGTTTTTCATAGTCGACAACGTGGAACATCGATAACTGATTAACCAACTTCTCTCCTTTGATTACGTTCGCTTTTCGAAGTGCCTGTCCAGCGGGGAGATCTTTTTCAAGCGGTACATAGCGAAGCGCTGCGCGAGAGCTCTGGCTCTGCACGCCCACGGAAGCGAGCGGCAAAGCGGCGGAGAGAAGGGAAAAAGCGCGGCGCTTAAGGCCCTACCACGGTACGGCCGCACGCCCGCCTCCGCTCCGTTTTTCTGTTCCGTTCCGCCTTTCGTGCGGTTTGGAGACGGAGCCAGGGGCGTAGCCAGAAATTTTTTTCGGGGGGGGGGCACCACCTTGATTTCGGGGGGGTGCACCTCCTTGAAATGGTCATTTTTCCCTATGTATGCCATGGCGAAAAAAAAATTTCGGGGGGGGGGCACGTGCCCGGTGTGCCACCCCCTGGCTACGCCACTGGACGGAGCCTATGCACGGTGGCGCCGCACGGACCGGAATGCAAGCGCACGCTGATTGGCCGATGCGATGTTCGCGAAGTGCTGGCAACCGCTCGGCGTAGCAGAGGTGTTGGTTGTCGGCGGCTATCACCAGCAAACGACTCAAACGTATACTTTTGCCCATGTGGGTTCAATTATCTGTATTGTGGCGTAAACGAAGCATTTGCACAGTTACGTTCTGTTGTACAGCGGTACGAGTTGCATGGTCGCGCTCACGGACGCCCGGAACGCTGCTGAGGGGCCTTTAACCTGCGCGACTGTTGATATTCAGTTATGCTGCCGCATCTAGTGGCATGCAATCAGCCCATCTGCGCTAGTTTACGCCCGGCGTGACATCGCAATGCTTGAAAGTGCGTGCGCTTCAACTTGCAAGAACACGGCGTTCCGCACACGTCTTGAACTCGATGATTCAGGTAGGGAGCCTGTCGCGCGGCAACAGCGCGGCACGCTGATGACGATCAGGGCATCAATCGTGAGGTACAGACGTGTAGGTCGAGACACACAGACACAGCACTTTATTAGGCCCCTGAGAAACACTACTGTTTTAGAGCAACGTCGCGGGCGCCCCCGCGTGCTCTTCATGTCATCGAAGTGCGCAGTGGCGGTACCAGCGACAGTGGCATAAACCAGGGGTCGGCAACCTGCGGCCCGCGGGGCGGTATAATGCGGCCCCCCCGCACGACGTCCGAACTTTACCCCGTCCCCTTGTCATCTTTTATCTGAAGGCCAACATTGCACCTTTGATAATTCTAAGCTTTGTTTGTAAATTGCAACTTTGTGACGTTTGTGCTGCAAATAAACATCATTTCTATATTCCAATTCCAGTTTTTTTACATTTTTCTCAATTCGCCTAATTGTTTCCCTTGACGTGCCCCCCCAACCCCCCATCCCGCCCTGTCGGCTTCAAGAAATTCGGCCCTCCGCCTCAAAAGGCTGCCGACCCCTGCCATAAACTAACGGCGGACCGCTGCCACGGTTGGCACCGTCACAAAATGCAATGAAAACAAACACTCACATCTGCAAATTGTGTTCTCTTTCCAGCTGTGTTCTTTTCTTACTCTGCGCAGAAAAAATACATGAATACAGGAGATATTTTTTCTTGTTTACAGCTATCACATATTGAGGACGACATTAAAAGAAATACAGTCGTGATGTTTAGGTCTCACAACCAAGTGAGAACAACCCGTAGAGCTGGGAAAAAAAACTGGGACCTAGACAGCCCAATAACTGAGGGGAGGATAGCTAGGGTGCAGCTTAGGCTCTCCATGTAATCCATGCCCAGCCCCGCCAGAATCATTAAGATGTGGCAAAACCTTTGTGATTATTCTATCATGGCTTCCACCAGGTATCTCATCGAATGCTGGCGAGCAAGACAGCTGCCTACATCAGTGGTAACTGCACAGGTGGTAACAATCCCAAAGTCAAGCAGAGAGGTTCAGATACATAATTACGGGCTCATTTCATTAACCTCGTGCACAGGCAAGATTATTTATCATGTAATGTTCACATGATCAAGTACATTCAAATCACATCAATGTTATTTTATTGACATGCTAAAATGGTCATATGAAGGTAAAAGCTATATACGTAGCTTGACAGGACACTGATGGCAGAAACCTGTTCCTGCATACTATGATCACGTTCAGGCTATAACTTTCCACACACAACATAATGCTACAAATTGAACGCTAAAAAATCGACGTGTGATCCCATATGTTGGATACCAAAGGAATCCTTAAAATGGGTCTCGTGATGACCTTTGACAACATCACACAGAAGACTAATAGCACTCATGTGTATCACATAATGATAATCATAACAAGCGAAATCAGGTCAGATTACATAGAACTCAAAAGCTGGTGAACACCTTGGGGATTGGTCCCATCTCCACTTGTGCCTAATGTAGCTATGTTATGTCTATTGGCAGAACTGAATAGCATCAAACCGTTACGGCATGGCCGGCAAGCTGAAGACATCATGCTGTGGGTAACAGGTGACAGCAATGGTCAGATAGAAGAAACTGTAATACACCATACATAAGGCTGAACTGTATACCGAAGAAATGAGGCTTTATTGTCTAAAGGATATCCAGTCGTAATTCCGCCTTAAAGGAGGCCAACTTAACTGGTATGCCTAGTGCACGCCTTCATTATCATGTGCTGGATGCAACACCCTACCAAACTCCAAATGTCAAGTGAGATCACTATAGGAAGTGCAATATTACAACTCACACAGAGACGTATGAGCATACACATACTCAATAAACTTGACATAACAAACTACACAGCGTGATAAAGCACAACGGCAAACATTCTTGTAATGTATGGAAACATCTTTAGATACTCCCTTTACCTAGAAAGATTCACCCCAAATGACACAAGCAAAGACAGCAATGATACGACAGTGGGGATGTAAAGAAACGTGAACAATGCAGCATCTACATTCTCTGCTGCTTCCCATTACCTTTCAAGTGGTTGTTACCTGGATGGTAATAAAAAGCACCTAGAGTCATCCATGATACAATCAAAGAGCCATTCTAGCATAATTTTTTGCCACCAAGGTCAGAGCGTGATTAAAACAACGCACTGCACTGTTCACATTTCTTTCCATCTCCTCTGTACATAGCTCTTTGCAATGTGCCCATTGTAACGGATGTTAATCCCAAAGTGGGAGGTTCAGTGTGAGCTGAAAACACCTAAGGAAACGACAAATTGCCCATTGCATTGGTTTCCACATAAGCCAAATATGTCATCAATGAAAGACGTAAATTTTGAGGGCTCTTTTTATTTTTTGTTCGACAGAACCTTAATGAAAACCAGCAGATAATGAAGCCAAGGAAGGTATGGGGGATGTTAATTGTACTGTTTTAAGTGTATCATAGTAATTGTGATATAGATGTGAATAAAGCAAAGTGGACGAACAGACTATTTCCACCGACAGGCACCAAACCTGCAACCTTCAAATGATGTGATGCTCCAGCATAGCTCAATTGGTAGAGCATCTGACGCATTATCTGAAGGTGGCAGGTTCGGTACCAGCCGGGGGGCAAGTTGTCTTTTTGTCCCTTTTACTTCATTCACATCTATCTCACAATTATACACTTAAAACAGTACAATTTAAGCCTCCTATACTTTCCATGGCTTCATTATCTACTCATTTTCATTATCCTACGTAGGTGAAACTGGAAATTTTAAAAGAGGAATCCAGCAGCACCAGAATGATGTCAGGAAAGACAATGCAAGCTTGAATGCCTTGGCAGATCATCAATTGAACACTAACCACATGATCAACTGGGATTCTGCAGGAATAATCGAGACAGAGAAGCGCCTATTGACAAGGCTACTTTTAGAATCTGTACACAATCAACTGGCCGCGGGGTAATCTCCCCGAGATATACATGCGCACTCTGCACCACCCAACACATAAATAGTCACGCCCTCTTACACCCTCTTCATCGTACCCGTAGCGACCCTGAAATGTTAATATATGTTTGTTTTTCTTTGAACAAGGTGAGTGCCTGTTTTGTTTCTTCAATACTTTTCGTTAAGGTTGTGTCAAATATTTAATCAGTGACTCCAAAACCCCCCACTCTGCAACTTCACCAGGGGTGCATCTCACTGAAAAAACAGCCAATTCTGTCTCAATGATTGGGCATCTTACCAGAAATGAGGCGGCTCATGCTAAGGCTTCAGCAATATTACGTAACGGGTGACTAAGGCGCTCTTCTGGGTCAAGAGGGAACTGCACAGTTGGGTACAGGGAGATTTATAATCATAACAGTCTGGGAAGAGCCCAGTATATACCCTCGCGCATCTGACAATTACTACGCAGGAAGTGGACCTGGTGCCTCCTTTAAACCAATAATGCTCGAACATGGTGGCTTATTACTACTGCCACCCAGGCCATTATTTAGACAAATGCAAAGAATGTAAGAAACGCATAGACTAACCATGCATTCTATGGCTTGCCCTCAATTCACCCAAAGGGCCACATAATGAGTATTGATGAGTAGTGGGAGTCTGTGCTGCTCAGACCAGCCTGGAAAGAGCAACTTTGGGCCATCCCACTGGCTGAAAGTGCCCTCAGGCTCATGGGCTACTAGCCACCATTAGGTACCCACATATTGTTATCTGTTTCTCTCTTCTATTGCTGTCTTATTTTCTTTCATATATAAAAACACATGGTGAAATTGCAGCAGAAAACAACAACCTCATGGAAATTTCATTCTTGCAACTTAAGTTTTCTGAACAAAATAGAAGTTCACTATACCAGAAACACAAAATGTATCCAGCATGCATGAAGTTCTTACTGTGCCTAAAAATATTCTACACAAGTGGTAAGCTTGACGCATTAAGTGAACGTAGTGCATGCATGAAGTTCCTTGGAACTTATCTAATGATTGTTGCACATAGCTGCTAGTCAGATGTTTTCAAGAATAGGGTGCTTACATAAAGGCGAATATTCATATTGATGACAACACAAATTGTTTGCATTGAAATTAATACTTACATTTCTTGTTGCTAGTCTCAATGGTCATTCTGCTGTCCCTTCAATATACTTAACCATACTTCATACAACAATTAAACAACACATAGTACATTATCAAAATGCACAACAAATAAGCAGTGGTGTAGTATGTATGATCCTGCTGTTAGCAATGGTAACATCCAAAAATGATTGACTAATGACTAGTAGCTGTCAACAACACCATGTGTGTATTCTCATTTGATCACTCTCGCTGAACTATATATAGCAAGCTCTTCCTAAGCTACTGGTACATGCAAAGTTGTCGTATAAGTAGTATCATCAACTAGGGTAGCTCATATTGAGCTATGTTTTTATGAAATGAAAAGAGCATGGTCCAGATAACATAAATAGGTGAGTGGTACCTGCATTTCATCTGAATGCCCACTCGAATCAAGTAACTCAGCTCAACAGTAACTCGAAGAAAAAACGAGCCCTTAAAATTCCCCTACTATCATTCATTCAAAGCTGAGTACTGTGAGATAAGAGTAGGCTCATAAGATGCAAGGCAAGAAATAAGACAGAACGTTGTGCTGTGCCAGCTGATCATAGTAATGTATACATGCAGTGAATGCATAGTCGTTGCATCTATGCATCTTGCGTGCATGCATTAGTCTTTACTTATTAAGTGCAATATTTGCATTATCAACATGGTTCATCAGAAATCCTTGCAATCAGCAAACAGTGCGTTCATTGCTCGATTAGCACCAAGGCCAAGGTAGGCAGAAAAATTGAGAAAACATTTGTTACACTTCTTCATTTTCATAACAAAACAACCTCTCCTTTCTCGAGTGACACTTTAAGACTCCTGCACGATATGTTCTGTGTGAACCTGCAAGCTGGACCTCTTCTATAATCACCTAGTCACTACTCAACTACACAATGAAGTGAGGATACCCCCCATGGGCACTGAGAGTGAGCAAAGTAGTACGTGCAGGACCTAAAATTGCTTCACCAGGGAAAAATCGCTTGGGGTAAATTTGGTCTTTTTCCCCACAACACAACTTGAATCACACATTATGTAAAATCTCTCGTCTGTTCCTGCACTGTTTAACGTACTACACACATTACTGCAGAACTGTGTGTGAATAAAATATTCTGATAATTATCACAGCCAACCAAATTATTATGTCCAACCACGCTTAATGCATACGACCAATAACAAACTGAAATCCACACATTCAAGAAGTACCACTCTAAATAGATGGTTTTTACACTTACAAATATTATTAAAATTTTTAAGTTGCACTGCATTATATTCTCACATTTTCACCAAGCATAAGCTACGATGCCGTTACGTCTTCTCTTTTTTTTTATACGTATGAATATGATGTTATATGTAGTAATACTATTTTTTTGTACAAGTATATATTAATTATTTGTATTTTGCTTACGTATTTACCTTATAAGTTATTCCCCTTTTTTGTTTGTATAGTTATTTGCTTTTGCTAGTACATATGCCCTGTAATTGCTCCTAAACTGGGTGGTGCACGACTGCTCTTGGCAGACGCTGTGTGCACTGGTAGTAGGAGTTCCTGTCTCGCTTACAGGGAGATGAGACCGTATCAGTAAGTTGGGTGTTTGCATCCTACTGTCTTCTGCGCAGGGCGGCTGCTCAGGCTTGTTGCTATTTTGTGTGGAAGTATGGGTTCATATGACATAGGATGAGGTCCACATGGATTGTTGCTCCTAGATCAGGTGGCATAAGTGTGGTTCCATTTTCACATACCTGAGGCACTGAGAAAGATGGAGCTTACATTCCCCCCCCCCCTTGCTACACTATGCATTAATGCCCTCAAGGGGAATTATTCGGTCCCGTTGTGCCAGCCAAACTAGCACAACTATCTGCACGTGCTTCACTGAATTAGTAGAAATGCAATATAGTGCATTTTATGAAGCCACCTTACCCATGCACTATTAACTAATTTATTGCTTCATTCGTTGCCTACATTTCACCTGAGGACATTGCAGAAAGAGGGTTTCAGCAACAATAACAACATTTGGACTGCACAAAAAGTGCTTGGAATTGCAGTGTTGCAAATCCAAACACATTGCTTGTGGGACATAATACATGGTCTGAACATTACCGACTTTGAAAAAGAAACACGTAGCATTCAAATGATAAGAAACACAACATACATACAGATACATTGTTGATTATGATAGTGGCTGCACACTAAACAGTGTGCAGCCACAGAAATATTCTGCCATGGCATTATCTCCAGATAATTCAATGTAAACAAAATATGAGTGACATGTAACCTGTAAGATCTCAATCAGTAGTTTTTTCTATTGATTTATAGCATGAAAGCACAGCAAATTCGGGTAAGTCATGGTCAGCTGGGTTTGTTGGTTTAACCTGGCGAACAGCAACAGAAACTATCACCTTTGTCTTTAGTTAATGATTGTAGTGTGAAGAGACATGCCTCAGTGCATGAAGTTATTGACCTCCTTTAATTGCACTGCGATTTTAAAATGTGTCTCATAACAAAGAAAATACATAAAAATGCATCATATAAGCAGTTCAGGCTGCTTTCTCATTTATAACGCATTTCTTGGGAGCATAGCTCAGCATACTCACTCATGAGTACACTCAGTCACACTCATTCCAAAGGCATGAATTAGTACCAGTACATGAAGAGTGAGTGAGTGTATACAAGTATGAGTGTGAGTGAGTACTCGCAAGTGTGAGTAGGCGAAGCAAATTCAATCAACTTTATTTTCATTCTGTAATATAGAAAGGACTGTGACGAAAAGCTGTTTTCAGAACAACTTGACTTCTACAGCTGCATACATAAAAAAAATGATAGCAGCTTCAGATGAAATGTTGGTTTGCTGGGCTCACGTTTGTCCAACAAAGACTTCATTATACTTTACCGGTTCAGCTGCTGCATTGTTCACAATCGGAACCTAATGACAGTATAAAATTTTCATGAAACGACCATCTAGATGGGACTCCCCTATGACTGCGATTGTCTAAACACACCTTACCGTGTTCTCAGAACAAGCAAGTGTGCACCAAGTAGCCCGGCAATTTGAATGACTTATTTGGATGCTTACACACATATAGCTTTCTAGCAATAGATGAAGATATGTAAAACATTAAAATTAATTTCACAGTCCTCACCAAATATTTGTTCACTTGTCATCTGCTCTCACAAATGCCTGCACTAAAAACCTGCACATTTAGGCATGTGCAAGAAACGAGCAGTTATGATTCTTTAGTACGCAAACCATTTGGGTCTGAACACAAAACCATACACATGGATATCGTCCGGTTCAAACTGACGTCCACGTAACAAAAATGAAGGCCACCCAGGATTCACATTAAAAACATTCCTATGGGTAGTGTCAAGACCTGCCAGCACACGCAAATTAAGCCACTTTGTAGATGCACCTCACCAAAAGATGCACAGTCGCGCTCAATATGAGTTGCAACACGATGTCTCTACTCAAGATGGCACCAACACTGCAAACTGGCACCTATGTAGAAAAAAATTGGTGAATAAAACTCTCTGAATTCACGGTACTTCCTGAACCAATTTAACGTTTGTCGGTGCTATTGCTCAGGCGTGGGGGTCACTTCAACCACAGCCAGCGTGTTGCAACTCATATTGAGCGCGACTGTACCTGACGAACTGCACAAGTAAATAATTCTTCGAACAGACAGTACGTGTGAGAAGCAGATAAATCCAGCTTTTATAGTCTGACAGACAGGAACAAATGACTGATTGCCTGCATGGTTAAATTAGTAACACACATTGCACGATGCACAACACATAAAACAGAACCCAGAACCACTGCAACACACTACAGGTACACGTCAAAGGACACCATCGATTGCTCGAAAGCTACGCGGGCACCACAGAGCACAAGAAAAGGCAAAATAGCTCGGACAAAATAGGACATGCATGACGGTGATGAAGAGGCAATGAAACTTATAGCCACTGAGTGTATCATCACTCTAGACCTTGCCGGTTACTGAAAGTACCAACATACAGGTATGCATTTCACTGTGTACTCTGGACACAGAACACACAAAAATGGCATATGCTGAATGCATAATGAGTGTGTGTTATATGCAGATTACACCTGTATGGGATTACCTGACGAATGAACGAAGGCATGAAACACACACAATCGACAGCGCGCGACGCTAACGTACACAGCACACTTCATGCCTTTCCATTGGTGATCACTAGAGACCAGATTTTAGGCAAATGCCTATTTTGTTCCTTGCGTTCCTATCGTGCCACTTTGATATATGAGCATGAATTAGGGGTCAAGGAGGGCTTTCATAGTGTTTTTATAGTGCCTATAAATGCCTATTTTTGGGGTTTGTGCCTAAATGTCTACAAGTGCCTAAGCAATGCCTATTTTCAAAATTTATGCCTATATGAACGCTATTTAGCCTCAAATTTTGCTTTCGAGTACAGTTTGAGACCTTAATTCATGGTACCGGGCAAAATTGACGTTTCGGAACTCTATGGGGTGCAACAACCTAGTTCCCTAGTTCAACAAACTTCTGGAAAGCAACCGCTAGCAGCAGCAAAATGGGACGCGCCGGCCACCTTATCCCACCGCACTGACATGGCGCGAACGGTTGGAGCAGGGGGAGAGAAAAAGACGCCATTTCTGCAAGCCTAAATGGGAGCACGTCCCAGCGTGTACACTGGAATGGGGAGAGGAAAATAAAGGTGGGAAGAGGACAGGGAAAGAAGAGGAGGGTGGCGTCCATGGCAGAGGACGTGGCGGGCGGCTTTTACAGCCGGTTTTCCAGTCCAGTGTTCCCAAGGAATTGAAGCACCTCTTTGAAGACCTGGGTGTGGTGGAGGGCAGGGAACAGGAGATGCCTGTGTGCAGCAGCAGGAAGATGGACAACGAATGCGAAACCATGGAGTACCGTCAGGGGAAAGTAGAGTGTAGGTAAAAAAAATCAGATGTGCACATGGCTTCTGTTTCATTTGTAATTTACTTCTTAAAGGGCACTTCACCAGGTCACATGAGAAATTTTAGTTAAACACTGGAAGTGTTTGCGTGCCCAATGAAGAGCTTTGTACCATAATAACTTTTTAATTGGTTCATTACGAGCCGCGAAAGCATGATGCCGGTAGGTGAGCTTGAAACCTTTGCCACTCGCAAGCGAAATTCCTTCCCTGCCCTCTTCGGTATCGGAGCAACTTGGAGCCGGAAGATCACACAACGCAGACACGTCAACACGTCCTGTGCACGCAAGGTTACAGAGTGTGCACATGACATGCCCAAGCCATGTCGTGCACACAAGCGGTGTTGTATCGTTTCGGCATTCTCTCTAGTGTACTGCCTGTTTCTGTGAGATGGATCCCTCTAAGCGTTTGGAGATGCTGGCATGGATCATGTAGTCTCACCACGACACAGTGCGTCGCACCGCTTGAACTGCTGTAAGGGACGAAGCACCAAAACATAATAAGCGTTGTCAGGGCTGGCGCCGGCATGACGCGAGAACGGCGAGAGCACAAGCACAAACGAAATGGAGGCAGCTAAGTAGTGCATCGAGCTCGATTTGAAGAAAAAAATAAATAAATAAAAACGCGCACACATTTCGTTTGTATGTTTTAAATTTCTATCAACTTTCATTCTTTCTATTCAACAACAGATTGCACAAATTACACATGTCACCTCGAATAATTCTCGCAGTGTCACGTACACTTGTGACGTACACAGGACCATTCCATATTGTACGTCACCTCCTCCATATTGGTGCGTGCGCCCGTGAGATTAAGGGCAAGCGGCGTTCAGGCTGACATTTCACCTCTTTCCGGGGTGCGTAGCATGCAAATCTTGTCACACGTGATCGTTAGTGCGCAGTACATGCATTACACTTCTAGCTAGAAACGCTGAAACCTGGTAAGGGGCCCTTTATGGAGTTCACACAATGAGGAGAAATTGACCCTGCGCGATTAGACCCAGCCAATACGAGGCTAACAGACCCTTAAGATCTGGCCTTTTAGCGGTCTGGCTATTGGATCCTGTGCTGCCTTTCTCAGCCATGCCGAAAAGAAACACACCCAGGAGCATGTTTATTCGACGGTGGACACTTAACTCACCATGCTGGACAATAAAAGGAGAGTCCGTGTTCTGCAAACCGTGCGGGAAGGACAATTGCATGGTTATGTTAAACTATTAACGCCTTTGTGCCATCATAAACTATAACATTTGTTTGCTTTCTTGTCGTAAACAGAGGTCGCGCACGTCTTTCTTTGAAAATTTGAGTTTTTGTAAAAATTGATTGTGCCTATATTTACGATTTTTGGGGCCTAAAACTCTGTTTTGCCTGCCTATTTTTGGCGCCTAAAACTCGATTTTTAATGCCTAAAAATCCGGCCTCTAGTGATCACACACATTGGTTATATCTAACAGCTAGCACTGCCTTGCTGCCTTTCAATGAATATTTCCACAGATGCTGATTAACTCTCGTACTAATCACAATAACATCCAAATAAACTTTTATGCAGCTGGCGACTAGGCCTCAGCTCAAACTTTGTCGCTTCATGTGTGTGCCGTGTTTCACATCGTGCAAACCTGAAGATGTCATAACGTCAATGCCCCTTTCTCAGCCAATCAGTGACAGCGCGAAATAGCTCATGGGAATATTTTGCTACTACGAGTCGTTTTAGGACACATTATCCAGCACCAGGTGCAGACAAAATTGGTGATCAAAGAGTACCTGAAGGAGCCTCCAGGGAAATCATTTGGTTAATACGGGTCAATTTTGTTTGCATTAAATTAAAGATTTATGGCAAAAAGGTATGCCACCAACGATAGAATGAGAAAAGGCGAATCTGCAAGGTACTGGAAAGCTCTGATTTGGGCAACTCAGCCAGCTTTTGTAACGTGACCGTAGCTAGCCAATGAGGGCAAACTGGCATCAAAGTTTGATACAAGTTATTGTGCCAGTTATATGTCAACAGATTTTATACTGAACACACAATTTTGGTTAGAGTTATACTTTAGTTCCTCATACATGCATATAGGTTTCGATTATAAAATGGAAATTTGTAGAGAATTGAAGCATTCTTCCTCTACGTGACTATCGATAAGCAGTCTCTGTGGTTGGGGACCACCAAGAAGTCGTTCGCATCGCGACTTGCCTTATCTGAAATTTTCTGTTGGTATTATTTCCACACAATACACATGAAGGCTACCTCAACCTGTCATTCATAACTCCATCATTCTCGAGTATATATAAATACAGAGCTGTACAAAAACAGAACTTTGAAAGCGCTGAAAGAACTTGAAACAAGCTATATGCGAGCTAAACAGCAAATTCAAGTTTGATGGAATTTATGTATCGAGACGACTGATATACAAAGAAAACACCACAGACAGCGCACATGTACAGCCCACTTCAGAGCACACACATGCCGCAAAGAACACTTCTGCGTCTAACACCACTGCAGCACATCGCAGGCTCATACCCCAACTGGTATTTCCTGAATCGTGAGCAAACTTCGTCAACTGGGGACACGATCGAGCACTGAGGACGCGACGCGGTCCCCACAGCGCATCGCCAGCGGCAAAGCTGCACACACGCAGCAGAACGTGTCGAATGACGGCGATAAAGAGGCAATAAAACTTATCGCCAATCCGTACTTCACACACGACTGGCCGTTCACCCAAAGCACCAATATCACTAGAACGAACCCCGAACACGGATCACATACAAATCGCATACGCTGTTTGCGGCGATCGAATACTTTTGACGTTTTTGTATGATTAGCATGTATCATACGCAGATTACACCTGCACATGATGACTTTCTATTTCCAAAAGCAACGCGAACGATGGCACGAAACACACGGAATCGGTTGGCCTCCGATCCTCGCGTAAACACAACACTCTCCGTCGGGTTCCGTTGGCGATCGCAGCCACTGATGAGGGCAGGAAGGCTGCGCCGGCTTGCTGCCTTTCGATGAATGTCTCCGCGGATGCTGATTAACTCTAGTGGTAATCACAATAACGTTTAAATAAGCTTATTTTACGCGGCTGCCGACTAGGCTTCGCTACAAGCTTGATCACGTCAGCCGGGCGCCATGTTTTTTCACGACGGGCAGACGTGATGACGTCAGAGGCCACCGGTTTTTTTCTCAGCCAATCAGCGATCGAGAAAGCGAGCGAGCCCGCTCCGTCCGACCGAACTGAAAAGTTGCTGCCGCCTCCTGTCCGGCCGAAAACCGGAACGGAACACGAAAAACGGAGCGGAGGCGGGCGTGCGGCCGTACCGTGGTTTGGCCTTTACCCCCAGTTTCTATTTTTTTGCGAGGCGCAGCAAGCGCAGCGCGAAAGCGCTGCACGTGCACGGAAGCGAGCGGAAGCGCGGCGGAGAGAAGGGAGAACGTGCAACGTATATTCCCAGTTTCTATTTTTCCCCAGAGATGACGCTGCCTGTCAAGAGTCGCAGCGCCACTGAGCGATGCTTTGGGAAAGCCGGCCGCTCTGGCGCCCCAAGTAAATACGTCACAGCCTACGTCACAGCCACCATCTTGAAATGAGCCGTCAGCCAGAGGAGCGATAACTGAAGGCGAAATTGGCGCTAGAGTCGATGGCGAGGCAAAATTAAAGCAGCCAATGGCAGCGCTTGCAGCCGTACCGGCAAATCTGCGCTCCCCGAACCGGCGCGGGCCGCGCGCAGCCGTGCTTCGCCACCGCCATCGGAGCCCGGCGAAGCCGCTGGCCGGCCGTTATGCAAAGTTTCGTTATGTTCCGTTACTTGGCCGGCGTGTGTAGTTATTGCGGTGTCTGCGTGTGCGCTCTTGCGACGTGATGGTTAACGGCACGCAGAATTCGTACATCGTGCAATGCTGCACGGATACTTCAAGACCATCCGAGTTCCGCATGATTCTTCCATGCTCCGAAAAATTAAAGGTGAGTATGCGGTTTGCGTTCGCAGCCACACATGCTTAGCTCCATTGCAGTTCAGCAACAGTTATTGTTTTTCAATATAGCGGAATCGTGGAGAGCACGAGGTTGCGGTTAATATCGCTGTTCTTAGAAGCAATGAAATTAAAGCACTCATAGTTTAACTTTTGCGTCTCTGACATGACTGCGGGCTAGGAAGTGCGTTTTGCTTTTTTTGCCAGTTTATCATTCCGCATAGTTTAAATACGTTTCTGCGACTCGATGGTTCGCAGCTTGCACTCAGGCGAGTCGAGGAAACGACGTTTCCGTGATGCGTCTGCGTAATTTGTAGCGTTGGAATTCATAGTTTTCAATCGCTTTCTTTTTTTTCAGGACGGGAACGTTGTCGGAGTATTGGAGAAGGCAACAACTGATGCGTTCGCCCAAGGAGGGGTTAACAGCTGTGATATCTTCTGTCTGCGAAGTGTCCATCCGCAACTCAAGTGGACCAGCTTTCTATTCTGCCCCCGGTGCTTTTTTTTCGGTTCGTGAATATTCTATGTCAGTATACTTACAGCTAAAGAAGTGCTCTTCGTGTTTATGTATTATCTCTGTAATTACCCTATTGCAAAACCCAGCGCCGCTGGGTACCAGCGTCCAGTGCCATGCCGGATTATGGGCCCAGTATCGCGCTGGATACTGGGACGCTGGAGCGGCATTTTACTGGGAGGCGCTGGTACTCCCGCGCAATACGGCTCTACAGCGTTGAAATAGCGGTGCCTATGTGCCATAAATAAATATATTAGTGAAAGAAGTGATACAATAGAACGCATTAACGCAATAAAAAAGAAAAAAAGATGCATATGAAAAAAAAAATATCCGTCAGGAGGATTCGAATTTGCCACCTCATGATTCTGAACTGAGTGTTGTACCCACTACGCCACGCCTGAACGTGCTCAGCTATGTGTAAAACAACTATTTAACCAACAAACACACGGTTCGTCTTCATGTTTACATGTCGCACAGTCACGATAGACGATAATCTTCCTTTGCAAATAACAACTGCGTCTTTATTAGACACAAACGAACGGCGGCCGGTACCGAATGACATGCCGATAATGGCAAGAGCGCTAAGTTTCTTTAAGAATTCACATGTTAACTACGAAAAATATGAAATACACCTAGAGCAGGCACTGTTTGCTGGCTGTTACTGCCGATTTTTTGAAAAGCCGTTTCTCGCTTTTTCTACTGGTCAACATTTACAGAGGTTTTATGATGTCTTGCGCTTATCATTCTCTTTCTCTGCCAAGCTAGAAGTTATGAACATTTTTGGGGCCTGTTAGCAGGCCCCTGGCCAGGGGGAGGGGGGGGCTAGGGGCCCGGGCCTCCCTTTGAAGTTCGGATGGAAGGGGGCGTTTACCGAGGAAAAATAATAAAAATCGGTGTTTTTCAAGGCTTTCAACAAGTGCCCCCCCCCCCCCCCCCCACCCCCCCGAAAAAAATTTTTGGCTACGGGCCTGCCTGTTAGGGTAGCATCCATTGGTACCATCGAATCAAATATTCTATATTCAAAGATACTGAAACATTCCGCCGCATACACTACAGAAACTTGCATGCCGCACTGGAAGAAACAGTGCAGGCTCCATTGTGCACCAGCGCACTCCAGTGAAAATTCCAGCGTTTCCAGCCCTTCCCAGTACGCGCCAGCGTCACAGCAGCCGAGCCAACGCCCCTACCAGTGCGACCCAGCTCTGTCCCAGTGCGCTCACCGAAGTGCCAGTGAATCCCAGCGTGTACCAGTGTTCCCAGTGCGATCCAGCGCCAAAAAACTTACTGGTATCACGCTGGGGGCGCTGGTTTTTGCAATAGGGTACCTATGGAAAAACTGCTCTAAGAATTCATGTGTAGGCATAAGGAAGTTTTTTTTTTTTTTTTTTTTTTTTTTTTTTTTTTTTTTTTTTTTTTTTGTGAGCCTTGAGTGTCCTATATGAGAGATTTACTGTTCGTGTTTATCACAATGAAGTGCTCAGTGTACCCGGCATGACATCCTCCATTCGATGACGTTATCTTCGGCTAGACATTGTATTCCCGGTATAAGAAAAGCTGTTTAGTAGGCTTAATTTCACCTACCGTTGAGTGATACGCTTTTCTTCGAACGTTATGTGCTGCTGCATAAACTGACCATCGCCATTCATCCCGTTGCCACCAGCTAACTCTTAAGCAGTGGTCAGTTCCTAATAATGTGTCTTGCTCTTTTTGGTGAAATGTACTACTTACTCCGCCAAATCTGCTTTTCTTTCATTTGGTTTATCAGCAGTGAAGTCCTGCATTCCATATATATTTTAGCAACATCTAAGCAAATATATGAGTGGTTGTTGTGTGTTTCGTATCAGTACAATGATTAATAAGTAGATCATTGCATTATTATTTCATATTTAGATGTCTTGCGATTCTTTATTGTTTTTTCCATGCATTCAAATTTCTTTAACCTTCGTGACCGTGTCTCATAAAAGGCTCCTCTGCGCTTAGGTCAGTTGTGCACCTAAGCAAAGTCATGTTCTTTATACGTGTAATCGCCAAAGGGCCTTCACATTTCAACGTGTTTGGTTTTTTTTAATTTCTAAATTATGAACTTTGCAATGAGCTTTTGCGCTGTTTAGTCATGGACACATTGTGCATTCTTCCCTTCTGTTCTTCTGAACTTGATCGTGTTCATTGTGTACAAATCTTATGTTTCGGAAACGGACCAATAAAACGAGGTCAAGATACGTTGTGGGTGGAATTCGTCCTTTACGCTCTAGCACCTACTGGCTGCGTGCATTCAAACGCACTGCGCACCGCGATAAAGCACAGCGCACGCGCGCACGCAAAAAAATGCCCCCCACCTCCCCGAAGGGAATCGTGAGGAAATGCGAATGCACCGACTTCTGCTATCGCCTTGAGAGGCGCCCAGCCAGCGAACGGTCGAGAGTGAGGCGCGAGCGCACGGGAGAGTGGGGCGCAGGGAGGAGAGAGAGCGAACGGCGAGAGGAGGAGTGGCGAAGCACTGCACCTACCCTCTCCTGCACTCTCTCGCACCACATGCTCCGGTTGCTAGCGGCGAGGATAAGCGCGCGCGCCCGCAGCTGTTGCTATGGGAGAGGGAGTGAGAGCGGAGAGGCGCGCGGACCACGCCGCGGACAACGCCGGATGCGCCTGACATAGCCCGACTAAGAAATGCATTCGCATTTTAAAAAAAGGCGCGCCACGCACACGGCATAAAAAAAACGGCGCGCGGCACGAGAGGAGAAAAAGCGAACGGCAAAAAACAAAAGAAAAAGCCGCGCGCGGCACGAGAGGAGAAAAAGCAACCCCTCTCTCTCACCCCCAAAAAAGAAAACAAAAAAGGCGCGCGGAGGGGGAGGGAGAGGGGCCGAGAAGCGAGCGGCTCTTGTTACTGTTGCCCTGACGATGCCAACAGTGTAGTCGCTACGTAACCGCTACGTAATCGCGGCCATTAGCGAGATGCCACTTGCAAGGGGCGTAACTCTACGGGTTTTTTGGCGCTCTCGGCGCTACCGCGGCGGAGCGTTTGGACCACGTGATTCAATGCGCTGACGAAGTACTCTGCGGTTTTTGTGCGTGTGGCTGTGTGGTGCGCGTCGTTCTCGATCAGTCGAGTAACTCGAGTTTAGCAGTCGGTGTTTTTTTGTTTGAAATGTGCCTGCGCTCTGTGCTCGTCCTTTTGTGTTCTGCCAGTGCTGCGTATTAGGAAGATGCACAGCACTGAAGGGGTGGCCTGCAGCTTCATATCGTGGACCACTTGAAGTGAAACGGTACGTACCGCTCTCATGTTGCTGTGGTCAGCGCTTTAACTGCGTGAGCGCGTTAATAACGCCGTCAACTGATTCTTTCTTAACTAGTGGACAATAAGTCAGCATTTTTTACGTAGCGAGCATATTTGTGTGTATTGTTTCATCGGGATGATGGCAAAGTTGTGTGATGTTAACTGCGGGCAAGCTTTCTTTCTTTGGAGTTGAAAGCAGAGTGCGCATGCGCGGCTGTGATTCTGCGAGGGATTTGAACAGAGTTGTGGCGGTGCCCTTGTCTGTTGGCAGTGGTGTTTTGTGCCCTGCTCGCGATGAAGCTCTATTTTGGTGTAATAATAATTGAGTGGGGATCGCGCCTGTTAGCTCTAAGCGTCAACCATGTCGAAGGCGCGTATGCTTGGGCATGTTAATTCATGTGCACTAAAGTGGACCAAGGACGGAATACAAGGGCATGGTGTCCGCGTCGTTCTTTTCCGTCCCTGTTCGTTTTGTGCGCTAAAACTATCGGGATACTCGGTTTGATGCATGTGGGTGATAACAAAGCATATTGCTTCGCGTTAGGTGCGCCTTGCGAAGCTCGCCTACGTGCTAATTCATTTCGTTTCGTTAAATTCGTACCGATGTTTTCATTCACCCGCAACGTAGGTTGCGGGATACTGCCGGCACCCGTGCATGTGGAGCCGTTCGTTAAACTTGACTTGTATTTCAACGGATCTTTCATGTGTGTGTGTGTGTGTGTGTGTGTGTGTGTGTGTGTGTGTGTGTGTTTGTGTGTGTGTGTGTGTGTGTGTGATCAAATAGCCGTACCTTAACAGTGCTACACTCTTAATCTTGTTCCACATAGGTTCCAGTTAAAGCAGTCAAACATACGTTAACCGTAACAGGCGGAGGTGTTATATGGATCACGGCTGTTTCGCGGGCGTTATCTGGAACAGCAGCTGTTTTTTTCTTTAGTTTTTGCTTAGTTAAGTGGAACGCGACATGTGTACTCGAACGCAGCGATTTGTTCCGGTTACCGCATTGCGTTCTTTGACGGTTGTTCCACTTACGGCTGCAAACCGACGCCGTATCTGCATCTAATGTTCCAGCTATACGGCTTATGCGCATCGGGGAGGAGGTCAAGCCTTCCCATGAATCCTTTCTTCGATTACGAAACAACTACAGTGCTGCAACGGTACAGCGCACGCCAAACGCGGGACTGGCGTTCGTGAAACAACGACAGCCGCGCCTCCATGTCTGTCTGCAGCGGATCTTCCTGCAAACAGAAAAAAGCATGTCCGTGTACTCTCACCGACACTCTCTTCACTGGCGGATCGTTGCGGTGGTTACGTAGTTGCACTGACGAGTGCTTGACTAGGCTATAGGTCTACAGATAGCGTGCGCCATTTTCTTTGCTGGTGAATGTGCGTTGTTTTCCGAAGCTTTGTTCGTGTTTGTACATGATTCCGGAGGCTCTGGGGACCATCGCTATCAAGTTCACCTTTGAAGCCTCGGACTATTGATCCTGCACTCACTTCACAGAGGTGAGTGACGAGCGTTTATACTGCTTTTGAATTAGCGGCAGGGCGGATGAAAAATCGGGAACTCTTGCAGTCTGCGCCATTCTTCTCGCTGGCTGTGAGTTCAGTCTTTGTTGTGTGGCTTAAAAGTTTATGCGACCACAATGAAATGAAGGCGGTTTGGGCGTGCATTAGCTAGCAGGATGAATACGCAAGCGTCTGTCAGCAGCATAAATTGTGTGCCATGTACAGCTGATATGTAAATTTCGCCGAGAAATCTTGCACATGATGAAACACTCGCGACGAAAAAAAAAAGGACACTGTACCAGTCCGATATGCTTAGCTGTAGGCGCGGTTCACTGAGGTATTCTGTGTAAACCCTGCCTTTTACGGGCATATTAACAAATAATGACATCGCTCGCTTCAGGGGCGTAGCGAGGAATTTTTTTCGGGGGGGGGGGAGGGGGGGGTTCAACCATACTTTATGTATGTTCGTGCGTGTGTTTTTATGTGTGCGTGTATATATACGCAAGGCAAATTGAAAATTTTCGGAGGGCGGGGGGGAGGGGGGTGAACACCCTCAATCCCCCCTCTTGGCTACGTTCCTGGCTCGCTTCCTCGGATGGCCCGCGTCAGTGTGTTAGAACAATTCATGATGACCTTTCAAAAGCATTTCTTGCACGACTGGCTAGCCTCGGCAGTCTTTCCAGCGTACGAAGAACTAGATTTGCATCACGCGCAGTTACTTTATGATTCCGTATTTTAACGTCTGTGACAACAGGGAGTGGGGTTCGGAGTGTTGTTTGATGCGTCGTTGGGTGTCCTTGTTTGGTGCAGTGTCACGTGGTGTAGTGTAATTTCTTGAAAAGGTGCTCGCACTAATTTATCTGAGGAATTCACTTCTAGTGCACCACTTTCGACACATCTAGATTCTGTATGTCAAGTACTGAGCGTTTTTTATGTGAATACGTAATGGTCCTGTACTGTTAACGTAATAACGAAAACAAGGAGTGATGGTACCGACAAGAGTTTTCTAATTTTTTCCAGCCATTGGCTTCGAGATTGACAAGCCGCTCTTTATTGGACACCACGACAATGGCACGCAACGTGATCTTGCATTAGGGAGAAGGCCCTTCACCGTCCCTGTCTCCACGCATGTCGAAAAAGTCCCAAACCGATTGTTTAAAGGTAAGAGGAATGGGGCGGCTCCCATTCAATTTTCTACTTCGAAAATATTCGATAGGCTTCACGTCAATACCTGCCACGGTATTGTGTGTGAGTGCGTATGTAGGTGGGTGGGTATGGGACGTTTTAATCAGGATGAGTATATAACATATATTACATATTATATCACGTTCCAGCCAATTGGTGCTGCAAGGGCACCACAACTGCCACAAAGGTAATCGAAACTTTTTAAACACTCCCTTACAAACTCGTATCAGTAAGCACACTTTAGAGCCTAATTAACTTATTTATTTGATATCCTTTTCAGGCAGACACTTCTGGCGAAGCAGCAAGAATTATTGGCCCACCTGTTTTTCTACAAGAAGGTCTATGATGGGAACACTTTCCAGTGCTAAGCGGCACACTTTATTTAGGATATCATACATCTCCCAGCATTTGGGCGAGTCCCAGTGTTAGTGTTTTGATTCCAATAAAAGACGACAAACATTTCTTTTATCAGTTGTCGAGTTATGACATTTGTCACGCATTAAAAAAAACTATTTGTGCATGCAAAACAGATTCCTGAAACACTGGCCTATCAATATCAATGCTCGTGTTCTACAAAACAAGTTGAACAGACGATTTTTGGAAAACAATGCACAAAAGGAATAAATGAAAGGCAGTGAGACAGAAAGTGATCCACATTGATTGAAAATTGGTGGGTTGAACTTTTATTAATGGTTGCGTAATTGCATGATGAACTTGAAAATCGAGTACAGGTGCACAAGGCAGCAGGAGAGCATATGCCACCGACCTTTTTTCACAGTTTTGAATATCTGCTACAGTTCTCATATTCTAGCATGGTATTTGTAACCTTGAACCACGATCAAGCCAACCTGTGTACTGCTGTGGCAATGTACAAGTTATAAGATATCCTCATTTTCTAAAGATCAGCTGTTTTATTGAGGCATGGAGCGACAATATTGTCAAGTTCGTTCTGCACCATATTTTGACCCCAACTACACGCGGACTTTCGCAAAAAAGATGTGCAAAAGCATCCACTATTTATTTGGAGGGAAACCTGTCCGTGGCAAATTTGTGTACGTCATACTTGATCTTGGCGCACGTTTCGGCATTCACTTGAACAGCGGTGTGATGCTGAATAAAGGTAAGAGTAGCTAGTTCCCATATATAAGATCAGTTAAAGACTGAAGATGAGTAAAAATCATTGTATCGCGCGAAGTAGAGCGCATAAGTGGTAATTGCTGAAACAGATGATCGTCGAACTGCTAAAAAGGTTGCTGCTTCCCCAACGTGCGGCTCGCGATGGTTCACGCGCACAAAATGCAAATGTTAGTGTAGGCACGTTAAAATACCCACTCAAACGTTAACGTGCCAAAGCAGGTTAACGTTACACGAACAGCTGAGAACGGGCTGCTGTCACTGACACGCGTGTACATCGCGGCATAAATAACGGAATTTGCTCGCAGCACACGCACATGGGAAAAACGTACGTGGGTTTCGAGATCTGAAGATATTCCTCGTCGCGCTGGTATACATTCGCGAATTTTCGGTGAGCGAAACAACCGCTGTTCACGGAGAAGCACTAACAACACACGGACACACGTTTAATCGTTCTTGCGGCACGGCGAATTACGAACCGAAGTCGGAGCCGAAGGTGCTTACTGCGGTTGTCTGGAGTTCATGAAGCCCCGCAAACTATTTTCCGGCCTAATGCACGCTCAAACACATGGCACATGGCCCAAAAACAGAAGTTCAAAGTCACGCCGACTGTTTGCAAACGACATGGTAGCTATATAACCCCGCGAAAAAAATGAGCGTGCAAGCGGTGGCGCTGTGGTGCAATGGGTAAGTTATCTGATTTCAGTGCACGCGGCCCCGAGTTCGATTCCAGTGCTGTGCGTAATTTTCATGTTGTTGTCGCAGATGTGGATGATTATGATGCTGTTGATCTTCTAATTACCCGTAGTGATAATTACAACCGTCAAACTGGCGAGAAAATGGCGGACCGCGTCAAAAATAATTTTTTTTCTCGCAACCGGCATCAGGGCCGCCTACAGACAGACCACCTAGGTACTGAATAAGTACCTATATCCTTGAATAAGTACCTAGATCCTAGGAACGCTGCAGCATACACGACCCAGCCAATCACTGAAACACTGTTCCACATACCCGAGGCGTTATCTGGGACGCATGCTGCACCTACGTAAGCGGAACTTTTTTGCAAAAAAGTTCCGCTTACTAGCTGGAACTAAGGGGAACCAGAATAAGAGTGTAGCGCTAGTTTTAGTCTAAGTGCCGGTGTTCGAGCACAATTTATTTTATTATGTTCGTTTCCACCATGTGTAGCTTTCGTTATATTGTTCTGGTTATTAAGAGTTATTCACCTCACCTCATTTTGGTGTTTTAATCTGCGCCAAGTAATGTTTTCCGTGTAGAAATATTATAGAACGCAGTTTGTACCACCACCTGCAATGACGTTTTCTGATAAAAGCCAAACCTAAGTTTATCCGATATTGAAAGTTCTCTAGTCATACGTTACAGATTTTAAAGGGATTTGTGCTGTGTCAAGCAACCAATATTTTCTTTGTTGCACAAAACTCGCTGTAATGTTATACATACTGCGCGATATGCATGCATCTGTTGCTACTAAAATGGAAGATTACGCAGCGTAGTTATCTGAGAACACAAAAAATATAGAATGCTTTTTTCAGGATCTTGGCGTTGAAACAATTAAGTAACTTCAGGAATCTGTTACGCCGAATGATTATTGTGTATTACTTAATTCCGGTCACTAGCTTTCAGGATTCTGGTTATTGGCGATTGTCGCAGAAGCTTACATTTGCTTACAGCTTACAGCGCCCGTCCTCCTGTTCACCTTCCTTCGTCCTATCTTTGCGCCGTTTTTTGTCAAGTTTTAAGTTATGTACCAACTAGCCCACCTTTCGCCGCTTCTCCAGTTTTCATATTTTATTGTGATGGCATGTGGTTCATGATCGGTGCTTTGTAAGTCTCGCAATATCTGCCTCTTCTTCCCCAAACAGCCATTAAACAGCCTATGCTGCATTAGTAAGGAGTTCTGCTATTTTTTAGATGACCAGGATCATTGAAACGAAGGACCATAATTTAGCAGTATGCAATAGTCAGTGAGCGAAAGCCAATTTTTTACATTACATGTTCGTGTCAATGTGAGCCGCCTGAAGAACACTACTTCAGTTTTATTCGCAAGCAAACACATAACTTAATTTTACATGTTACCTGCACTGGATACATGATGAATGTGAATACCGTCGTGTATGCGCAGTGGTATTGTGATTTTGTGTAATAAATAAAATATTTATATGGTGCACATAAGCATTGCATTTCCTTTAAGAAACACATCGTATGAGTACCATGGTATATCTGCAGAAATTCACATTTGCCTACGTGGATGCATACTTATGCATAGAACTCAACTTTCACTTAGACGTGGTCGCTGTATTAATGGGGCATCATCGCCTAGGAGCTGTGTATACCTTTGTATTGGTGCGCGAGCAGGCTAAAAGGGTAAAGTTCACATCTTCGGCATCAAAGGTATAAAAAGTTCTGCCACAGAACGCTTCTTATTGCATTTATTCCGCAGCATACTTTTTTTTTTGCATTTGTCGCTGTGTGGAGTCCCATGCCACTGAATATGCTGGCTATGCACTGCATTTATACCTACACATAACTGAGAATGCAATTGGTCATGTCGGGGGGCATACTGTATGTTACTCTCTTTGTAAAATTTTTGGTCATTGCTTCTTATGTATTTATTTTAGGTTTCCGGGAACGAATTTACTGTACAAAGAGAACAGCCTGGTCCCACTTCTGTCGAAGGAACCAGTCGTCTGAGCACCTGAAGATTGATTGTGCAACCAGCAGTGAACAGCTGTGGTTTTTTTGTAATGTGCAAGTGTATGAACAATCACATTACGTTAACCTAACCCCAATTACATACCCTTGTCAAATGTTGTGATTGTGTAATGTCCAAGTTTGTACACTGTTACATATAGTGGGCTGTAAATAAGCCTTCAGCAAGTTTCTAGCAATGCCTTTTCGCAGTGTTTGTAGCGCGCACATGCTAGAAATAGTACTTCAGGAAAAAACATTCACGACGCAAAGAGTACGGGACGAAGTGAAGAAACGGACAGACACGGGCGTGAATGTTTTTTCCTGAAGTATGAACCAACTAGCTCAGCAACAAGCCCTGTAGAAATAGTACCTCACTCTCTTGTATAGTCATTCTACTTTTGTGTTTTTTGACTCGGTGCATTGTGACTTTTTTTTGCAGTTATAATAACTGAGATCATTTGCTGTTGAAAGTTTAGCTGAAACAAAACTTCCAGTACTTGTCAGTAAAATCAGTGTATCGAATATTGTTTTGAAGTTTATTTTTGAGTTTTATGACAAGCTTTTAGTTTTGTAACGATTTCTTTTAAAAAAACAAATAAATACTCATATTTTATTCAATTGCCAATGATTCTGTTGTCTTTGCTTGGAAAGGGATAATCCTTAAAATTTGTCTGAGCATGCCTATGTCAACTTTCATTCTACAGCTGTGCTGCAGGTGATATTTCTGCAGTGCGGTCGTGATCACACCGTCCTTGTTACATGCATTTCCTGCATATTATCCCATTTAGTATGAGCTGTAAAGTGCAAGCCATAGTCCGATTGCTCCCCTGTTTTTATTGGAGCCACAATCCATTGATTTTGAGTAGGTGGGAAAAGTTTCATCATTTTCAGCAATGTGCAGTCTTCTACTACACTCATGTACTTTCCCAAAAAAAGAGATAATATGGAGGCCTGCTGCGCAAAACGACATTCTGAGTCCTTATAATGTTGCATGAGTTGTTACGAAGAATCGCTGCTCGTGTATCAGGTACAGCTGTTGGGTGGCAGCGCCAAGAAAGTCGACGACAGCCACACTGGTGTGGGCACTGCTGCAGTTTTTGAAACTTTTTTATCAATCCATTTTTTGTCAAGGGATTGCACATTTCTGAATCAGCTCCTTAACAGGAGAACTCTTTCTAGGGTGCACCTGAAGGGATTGGATACACGCTGATGTCTGCAGTGCCCCGAGGGGGGCTGGCTGGGGAAAAAGTATATGTGCTTCCCCCCTTTTACTGCCACTCTTTCAAGGGTATTTTTGTCTATTACACCCCACTCGAACGGGTGTAGCTTATTGTAACACCCATAGTTCAGGGGTGTTAATAAACACCTATTAAAGTAGGGTACAATCTTTCCTTACACCCTACGTTTTGAAAGAGTGTTTCTAAACACCCTATGTTTAGGGTGTTTCTAAACACCCTAAAAAGGGTGTTGCCCATGGGACAAAATAAATACACCCTTAAGGGCGTAAAATTTTTTACTGTGTATAACAGACTCTAGAGGAAAAGCTGGGCCGCTAAAGCTATAACCACGCGAGCAGCGACATGTTGGTATATTGTCATTGTTGTCATTACAGTAATTTACAGAAGCGCTAATTATGGCGTTTGAAAACACTCAAATTCTCGCTATATAAATCGTAAACAAGCGTGTGCACCTATTATAAACGGATGGAAATTGTTTGCTGTTTATATCGACTACTTTTAGGGAAATATACAATGGCACTTCATGCAATTTACTGCGGGCGCATAAAGGAGCGTTTGCAGGTTTGTTGACTAGATGGCGTGACCACCCTTGTACCGTATCAACATTTGAGTGCGTGGCCGTGCGGCCAATTGCGCCGGCTTCATTGCGCGGCGGTTAATCGTACACATTGTGCCGTCGTCCCGTGTTTTTTGTTGCCATGAGCCAACGACGCGACTTCATGTGACAGTCTCTTACTGCGATCAAACAGAGCCAGCCATGAAACAGAAAAAAAAATGTCAGGGGTTGTTGCAGCATGCAGTGCCGAGTGCGAGCGGACATCACCCGAAAGCTGAGTATCGTTCCATCATGGCGGCACCCGAACGGTTATAGGTTTTAAATGCATGGGCCCTATGGGGAGCTTTTCCTCTGTAGTCAGTATATTAACTCTATCATTTTATCATTATTTGTGAGATAAGCTCTCTGTATCGCCACATTTACTAAGCCTAACGCATGAGAATTTGACAGTGGTTACGTGAATTAGCACAATATAGTCACGAATACATTGGTGTCAAAGCATCAGCACATTATTCTAAAGGAAATGCAAGCGCTAGTTTTTAACTTCCGGGTCACGCAGCTCACGATGACGACTTCATAGATTCGAAGCGGAGGGCGCCCGCTGCGATGGATGCAGCCATTTTTTTTTTGTCGGCGATGCCGTCTGCTCGCTTCACTCGCCCTACGCGTGCGAGCAGACGCCAAGGGGGGACGCCGAGCAGACGACGCGGCACGGATGAGTACATGTGCAAGGCCTAGTCGCCCTTCCTATTGGCTAAGGGGCCCTGTAGCCTTTACAGTGCTGAAAGGAACTTCTCAGATGGAGTATAGATGGCGCCCGAACTTTTCCGGTATTGCTCAATCGCTAATCAGCGTGCGCCAAGGCGACACCTTTGCGACTGTTGCCTTTTGCCATCATTAGGTAATATTTAGCACAATGAAACACAAGGACGAGAAGGGGGGGACACAACACGTGCGCTAACTCTCAACAAAAAGGTTTATTGCAACCGAAGCACAAATTTATACAGTGGCGATGCTCACACGCTACAGACAGACAGATGTACGTAACGCAATGCTTACTACGTTGCGTTCTCAGCAGACCTCGAACGATCCAGAAACGGGAGCACATGGTGGCTGCAGTGGCTTTCGACGCAGGCAGAAACAGTGAACCCGATGCAAGTCGTGTGTACCCCACATAAAAAGGCCATGTTTCCATGCCACAGAAGCGACACGTACCGGCGTCCTGACGAGTAGGAAGACATAACCTGGCGTCGCACAAAAATCCTCATTCAACCATCTTACTGTGTGCGGGAACGCGTTAGCCTGTTTCTGTCAGGCCTTCTTGGGGAACCCCATAAAAAAGAAAAGAAAGTAAGCTTGGTACGTACTTTCATTCATGCTGTTACATAACATGCTTTGAGCGTTGAATCCTCGAAAGTGGCTTCTATTAGATGGGAAAGTCAAGAATACCTGGAATGCGACCAGTTGCTGTTAGGCATGAAGCCTCATCCACAGCCACGCTGGATAGAACGCTGCGTTCGATCCAGCGGAACAGTTTCCCATCAAACACTATTCTTACATGGTGCACCCAGCTTCAAAGCTGTGTACACATAGTAATGTTGAACTTGCATGGCAAAGGGCAACGCGCGCAACCAATACACCCAGGAACGACTCTAAAAATGGACACCGCAAACGCCGCGGCCTCCCTTTTATACGCTGGCGGCCGTTACCCAGGCAATTGGGAGGTCCTGCGTGCCGATCACAGAAGCCAGGTTATTACTGGGACCTAGCACACTTCTGACGTCGGTTACGCTGGTAAGCATGCGAAAACACTTACATCTCGCGTACTACCTATCTAGAGTTATGTTCAATAACTCTTGCTGTCTAGTGTTACGTAAGCACATATCGATATTTAAGTCACCACCGATGATCACTTTTTGTTGGTTTTCACACACATATGCTAACAGCCGGTCTGCAAATGTAAGAAACTCCTCAACAATACCATCAGGTGGGCGCTAGCACGCAGCAAATATAACGCCGTCGGCCTGGATCACTTGCTCCGTGGCCAGGATGCACAATGACTCGACATTTTTCGAAACTGCCGTAAATAGTTCTAATACATCTAATGCTATAGTACTATTCACCAACAGAGAGACGCCCCCCACCCCGTCGAGTTTCTGTTTAAGTGGAACGTCTTCTTTTGAGTTGTCGAAACATGTTTACAGCATTTCAATACCATGTTTCACAAAACGTAACAACATCACAATAATTAATAATATCATGAAAAAAAGTTTCTAGTTCGCCATGTTAGTTACATGCGGACTGTACATTCATATGTAATCAATAGAGGCCGGATTTTTAGGCGCCAAAAAAGCGCCTTTTAGGCGCCAAAAATAGGCAGGTAAAACACCATTTTAGGCCTCCAAAATCGTAAATATAGACAAAAGAATTTTTTTCATAAATTCAAATAATTTGAAACAAAGACGTGCGCGACCTGTCTCTACAAGAGAAAGTAAAAAATAATTATTGTTTATGATAGCACAAAGGCGCAAATGGTTGAACATAGCCACGCATTTCCCGCACGGTTTACAGGACACGGTCTTTTTTATTTTAGGGGCGAAGGTGCTTAAGCTTTTACGAAAACCGTTGTCGTCGAGGCTCGCCATAGTCCCTAGTCGAAGCGCAGATACGAAACATCTGTGCGCAATACCGTGTATACAGAGGTGGGAGCGGGCTCGGCTAGGCCGACGTCTTCTCATCTCGGGCCCGGGCTGGGCTCGGGCCTCCTAGTTTTTTTTATCGGGCCAGCCGGGCCAGGTGCAAAGCCCGTATCAAGCCCAAAATATAGACGCTGTGCCGGAATCATTTTTCCTGCACGTAGCGATGAACACGCAAGATGATCTTTGTGAATATCTATTCATCATCCCCCCTGTCCTGCATCTGAGGTACTAAACTTCTGGAAGAACAAGCAGACTAAATATCCCAAGGTTACTATGCCTGAGAAAAAGATATTGGCAATTCCGGCTACTAGTGCGAGCAGTGAACGGAACTTTAGAGCGGTGGAAAATGCGATGCAGGAACGCCGCAATTCACTGAAGCCCGAATCATTGGACAGCATGTTATTATGACACGTCATCTTGTAATGTGTGTATATATTTACTGTAACACGTCGCTTGCTTATGTTCCAATCTGATATGTTGAAAAAAATGCCACATTATCGGAAAGCGATAGCTTATCTCCGCAGCAAACCTACACAATGGTGGTACGCACCGGGCCGGGCCGGGCGGGCTCGCAGCCCTATAGCATCGGGCTCGGGCGGGCCTTCAATGCAGTCGGTGGGCCCGGGCCGGGCTCGGGCTCTGAAATAGGGCCCGTGCGCAGCTCTAATACCATCTACAGAGCGTACACAGTGCGCATATGGTTTTAAAAAACAAACAAAATAAAAGGCCACAACACCGTACAAACACCGACATTTAACCACCCACCAATCAAAGCATATGACAGAAGAATAGGTTAACATGAACAAAATAAAAGGCTGTTAACCTTAAGATAACAGAAGGCCACGATTCACGATCCGATGCACACAGCTTCGCCCCATCATCAGCATTCACTCCGTGCACCTGCAGCCATTTTTTTTTAGAGTCAAGTGTCCACCGTCGAATCAACACACTCCTGGGTCTCTCTCTTTTCGGCACGGCTTAAAAAGGCAGCACAGGAGCAGATAGCCAGACCGCTCAAGGACCAGAATGGAGGGATGCCTTGTATTCAATAAAACTTGTAGCTGCGCGAGTTGGCTCATACTTGAAAGGTAAAACTGATGTGTGCAAATAAACACGATAGGGACACGCAAAGGATGAACATTTGCGCCTGTCCATGCTCATCCTTTCCGTGTCCCTGTCGTGTTTATTTGCGCACACCAGTTTTAACCCTTCATGCCTTGTAGTGGCTGGCTCTAATCGCGCAGAGTCAAGTCAACCTGTCTTTCAACACCTTAAAGGGCTCCTCACCAGGTTCGAGCATTTCGAGCTGATAATTAATGCATGCACTAGGACGCTCATGATCACGTCTGCCAAGATTTGTAAAGCTACCATCGCGGATAGACATGAAATTTCAAACTGAACGCCGTCTGCCCTTATCCTCGCGGGCGCGCGCCCTTAGACGGAGGGGATAACGTGCAACAAGGAATGGTCCTGCTCTTACGCCGCTATTTTACGTAGCCATTGGTGCTCTGACGTCGCTCAACGTACACTCTTAATCAAGTACTGGTAAAATTCTGGCTATCTCCAGAAAACCAGACGATAAATGGCCTGTTTCCTGGCTATGTTCAGCAGTTTAAGCGCGACCTGATTGAAAGCGTAGCACGTGCTATTGCGAGAATTATTCGAGGCGACATGTCTAATTTGTGTAATCTGTTCTTGAGAAGTTGAATGAAAGCTGAAAGAAGTAATAAAACATACAAACGGAATGTGAGCGCGTTTTTATTTTTCTGTTTTGATGTCAAATCGCAGCGAAATGCTAATCAGGGCCTAATCACTAATCAGCCTCTGTTTCGCATGCGTTCGTCTTCTCGCCGTTCGCGCGTCCTGTCGGCGCCAGCTGAACGCTTGGCGTGTTTGTGGTGCATCCTCTCTGCCAGCCGTTACATCGGTGCGATGCGGTGTATAGCGGTAAGGATACATGATGGGTGCCAGCCTCTCCAAACGTATACGTGCACTCAGGGATCCATCCCACAGAAACAGCCAACACACTACCAAGAACGCCGAAAAGACACAACATTGATAGCATACGCGCACGAGCAGGCTCGGGCACGTCAGGAGCACGTGACCATGCATGCGCATGACGTGTTGATGCGTATGCATCGTGTTATCATCCGTCTCCGATACCGAAAAGGGCAGGGAAGGAATTAGGTTTGCGATGTCTACAGGGAGCGAGTGGCAAGGCTTTCAAGCTTGCCTCCTCGCATCATGGTTTTGTGGCTCGTAACGAAACAATTTGATAAATTATCATGGCACAACGCTCTTCGTTGGGCACGCAGCAACTTCCAGTGTGTAACTAAAATTTCTTATGTGACCTGGTGAGGGGCCCTTTAAGAAGTAAATTACAAACAAAACAAAAGCCACGTGCACATCACATTTTTTTTCCCTTTTGATCTACACTCTCCTTTCCCCTGACGGCTCTCCACGGTTTCGCATTCATTCTCCACCTTTCCGCGGCTTCACGGAGGGACCTCCTGTTCCCTTCCCACCGCCGCACCCAAGGTCTACCAAATTCCTTCCGGACACTGGACAACCGTCTGTATAAGCCGCTGGGCGCATCCTCGGCCGTGGACGCCACTCTTCTCTCCTTCTCCCCTCTTTACTTCTCTCTCCCCATTCCCCTACCGACGCTGAGACGTGCGTTAAGGGCTGCAGAAATAGCGTCTTTTAAGTCTCCTCAACCTCTCCTCCTCCAGCAGCTCGGGCCATGTCAGCGCTGTCGCATATGGTGGCGGCCGCGTCCCATTTCATTGCTGCTAGCGGTTGTTTTTCGGAAGTTGGTTGAACGGGAGGACTTGGTTGAACCACTTAGAGTTCGGAAAGGGGAATGTTGTCCGGTGACATGAATAACGGTCTCAAACCGCAGTCGGAAATGAAATTTGAGCTTAAATAGTGGTCATAAAGGCGCCAATTTTGAAAATAGGCATTTATAGGCACTCATCGGCTTTTAGGCACGAACGCCGAAAATAGGCATTTATATACACTATAAAAACACTATAAAAGCCCTTCTTAACCTCTAATTCATGCTCATATAACAAAGTGGTACGATAGGAGCGCAAGAAAAAAAATAGGCATTTGCCTAAAATCCGGTCTCTAGTAATCAACTCACACCCTTCAATCCAACAAGCGAAGAGCACCACTTTTGTTTATCAGTATGACCAAGCCGAGTCATCGTGAACGAAAGCTATGGGAACGATAAAAAAAGAAAAAAAAAGAAGTTCAAAGCAGAGGAAAAGCTCAGGTACTGAGTGCCCGGAGTTTGTGGACATCCTTTCATTCACTACCGTCGCTGATTGACTGCTATATTTACGCACCAGTACCTTCCCATATGAGTACCAGACAAACTGGTAACCTGTCTCCTTTCCATTTCTTTAGTAGCAGCAAACAGCTCTGGCTCGAGAAGTCATATTTTGGTTAATGAAAACGACGTTTCCCTTTTCTTTCAGGGCCTTTTTTTGGCAATGCAGGCGTCTCTCAACTCCTGGCGCAAAAAAACGCAAGATGATCCCGCGCGCTTTCCCAGTCCTAGCCGGTAGTCTGTGCACAGGTACTACATCTTCCATAGTGATGGGCTGCAGTTCCAGTTCTGTTGCCAGATCGTTGACCTTTTCAACTAGATTCTCGCCATCGCTTTCTGCAATGCCATGAATTTCAATATTTGGTCTTCTACTTCGCCATTCAAGAGCTTCAAGGTCAGATTCCAGTTGGCAGAGCTGTTGTGGAGCGCCACTATTCTTAATCATTTCTACCTTATGTTTTAGTTCCTCGAGTTCCTTGAGTTACCTCTCCTGTTTGTCTTGGCGAGTCTCGGCTGTCAAATTATTCAGACAGCAGTTGGATTGAACTCTCAATGTCGGTCATTTTACGTGGCACAACAAGAAGGCGTACTCAGCTTTCGATCCAGTTCAGCTAGTTTTGTCAGAACATCTGCATCTGTTTATAGCGCCTGCCTGCACACACCACTTTTTGCGCCACCTGCCGTGCATGCGTCGCACTTTCATGTCCTCTCATACTGCTCCCGTTTGCTCTTCACCGTGTTTTCGGAGATACCGTCCAATTATAGTGAACTAGAACCAACATCCTACACTCTACGAAAAAAAAGAGTCGAAAGAGGGTTACAAAACCGTTACCCCCCTTCGGGTATTCACTTGACCCCTTTTGGAAGGTAGACGCAGAGAAAGAGAGTTACCAATTCGAGAGGAGTCACAGAACTCTCGTCAAGCGCGTTTCGATTGGCTTCCGTGATGAACGCGCCGCGGTATACGCCATACATATCGCGCGTTTGCCGTTCGGCGCCGCTGAGACGGGCCTGTCTCTCGCTCCGGCGCCGCAACGTCGCCGCCGGCGCGGTCGCGAGGGCAGGCGAGGGCGCGAGGCGCCTACTCTTCCATGCCTCCCTACGCCTGCTGCCTCCTCTCTCCGTCTTTAGGAATGCGTCAGAGAGAACCGCGTTGGTTGCGCTGGTCACGCTGGTCGCGCGACCGGCACCGGCGCGACTTGTAGTTTTGAGTTCGAGCGAACATGCGGATCTGCGGTGGCGGTCACGCCAGGCTCCGTGCTCGAAGTGACGCTAGTGAGGAATTCGCAATGCCCACGAACTATAGGTGGCGCGCTGTACGATTCAAGATGGCGCCCGATGGAGGGTCAATCCGTTTGTTAGCATAGGAACAGATAGGACGTGCGTACGTACGACCCGTGCCACTTTCACCGGATGAAGTCATGAGCTGCACTGAAATGGATATGAGACCGAAATGCTTTCTCAAACCATGGAAGCTCGCCACCTAATTATTTGCCGCGGTGTGGAAAGGTTATATTTCAGCCCCGTTACCGTGCATAAGGCGATGCTGTGCGAAATCCTGTGCGTGCTGCAGAAAACTTCATGAACTAGAATTGACGTATGGACCTGAACGGCACTCCGAGATACTGTGTACCGAGCCTGCCTGACGGATTTGCCGCAGTGGTAGGCCGCTAGCGAGTAGCGTCATCGCTGCTGCACGGGACTGAATGTTTAACGTGGCGATGGTTTGCAAACCTACGCCGTCGTCATTACTTGCGCAGTCAGGAACGCGGAGTTGCTTCTTCAACGGAACACAAACATTTAACATCCTATTTAGTAGTGCTTTTGTATCACAGCCATGCTCAGACTCAAGCCGTGCGCAATTCACTGCACTCGAATGCCGCAGGTTCGATCAGCACGATCGAAACATGAATATCGAAAAGAACACGGACGTATGCTTTTCGCAACGCTGAATTCTTCGACGTTGCGAAAATGCGTCGAACAACTATGCCCGATGGGAAAGTACCGGTGAAGTACAGGAGAAGTTAGCGGAGAGGCGTGGATTGTGGCCGTGACTGCACGTTTCATCGCTCTAACCATTTCGCTTCCCTGTTCCGAACTCGAGTGTTCTGGCGGAATGCGGCGCTCGATAATATCCACAATAATTGCGCTACGTGCAATGTACAAGAAAAACTATGTTTTTATTTTGATCTCGCTGAAGGATACTATATATTAAATACAATCAAAGTGACTTACGAGCGTGAAAAAACATAAGCGCGCGAGGGGACGTGATGTGCAACTCGCTCCTCGTGAGTTAACAGCTGATCGTTCATCGTCGCTGTCACACTCCTTCTCTCACACACACACACGCTTTCAATGCCTTCTCCGTCCAGTGAAAAATCCTCGTCGTCAAGGTGGCTTCCTCTTAACATCATTGCTGAAAGCAATCTGAAGAATTTCCTCCGCCGAACGACTTCTATCAGTCCTAGTCACAACGTTGTCTGGGCATGGTCTGGGCGTGCAGAACTTCTTGCTCTCACACCCATCACACCGGTCCAACAAACAAAATCGCTTGCAGAGTGTTGCCATCTATCAACGAACGTACAAAAACAAGCGGCGCAGCGCTGGCCAATTTGAGATTACTTGGTTATACATCGCTAGCTCGCGCGACTTCCCGCCTACAGTGTTAATAAATTCATGCACTACAAGAGCACTGACGAATGCTATATGCAAGTAAAACAAGGTGAGGTTCAACTGAGAAGGTCAGACGACAGCGTTTAACTAACCTATGTGGCTACACAAAACCTCGCGAAGCTGATATTTGTACGATGTGGGTCATCGTTGAACGCGCGAGTTGGCACGTATTTTCACGAAAACTTCGCGTCTCGCAAGAACGAGTCAGATTTATCGTGTCACGGAAGGGCCCGGTTTGTTCACTGAAGCAGGAAACATGCAAACTCGTAGTGTTTCTTTCCTGCTAACACAGCCGAACAACTGCGCTACTGCGTAGGGCTGCCATGGTGTCGTCTACTGATCATCCATGAGAGGACGCTCCGAAATTCCGCTAGGGGCGCGACAGTCTACGGGCATTGCGAATATTCTTGGAGTTGCGGACACGGACATGCGCCTGTTAACGGTGAGTGCACTGCTTTCGTATGTACTAATTACACAGCTTTAGCTGGGCGTCTGCAGCAGCTCCGCGGAAGTAGGCTGCGGAAGCAGGCTGCCAGTCATTTCCAACAGTAGCCTGGCGTCCGCGGGGCTGTTCCAGTTAAAACAGTCTCTTAATGAGTTGAGGCCGCTATGCGCGTTGTTGTGTAAGTGATTGCATGGCTCATAAAATGAGTGATGCAATCACTTTTCGAGGCGATTACTTTCTGCTCGCACACTGTGTCTGAACTGCTGAAAGTGTTTGATATCGTTTTGAGATGCGCTTTAGTCTACGTCTTAATAACATTTCCATCGATACTCGAGTGTGCAGCGTGCTTCCACCCGTAAAAACGTGACAAAAAGAGTCTGTGTACAGAGACGCACTGTATATAATGACGTTCGGCTTTACAACAGAATCGCGTGAATTTATACGTGACTGTGGGAGCTATGTGCGGTAATTCTAGCATATGCCATGTCTGATGTCAACGTAGACGGCGTCCGCGCGCGTTGCTGTCGTTCGGGCGCTCGTAGAACTTAGTTGTTAAGGGAGGATTACATTTGTAGAACACGCGTTCAGTAGCTGCTCACGGCGTGCCCCTGACTGCCAGGAGGATGCGCTTGGTTGTCGCAATATGCCGGCGCAAAGCCGGGCTTATTCTGGAAGCACTTTTTGAAGCGACTTGCCAGAAAAGGAGGGCCTTCATTCGTGCATAACCAGTGCGCATCCGCGAAACGCGGTTCCCGCCTTCTATTACGTGAAAATTTGTTTTCGTTACGAAATTATTTAAAACGAAACACTCGTGTCAATGTGTGTACAGTAACGGTGTGTTGAACAAAGGATGGTTTAAATAAAACTAATCAGTCTGTGTGTTTGTGTGTTGGTTATTTCCCAGGGCAACGAAGGTGTCGCTATGGTCTAACGCTTCACCACTAGTGATAGGAAAATCAACAGCGGCGTTCGTAATGTCAACGAGGCACTCGGCCCTACATTTCCTTTGGTTGGACAAGACGACGTAGGAAAAGAGGTGAGTGGAACCCACGCAAAAGAGCCTAAAACAATTGCCTTTGTTGTTTAAAAAAAAAAGCTCACATCATCTTGTGCTGCAATGTTTTACACGATAACGGCAAAAAACACGGTTCCTTACCATGCCTCTTTGCATTTGTTTTGTTCTGAGCCTTCATTATGTCTGCGTAAATCACTTATTGTGTAGGTATTGCCAAATCTTACTATGATTCCGTTTTCTCATTATGATATCACGTTCTTCTTTTCAGGTACCATTTTTCATGGCTGCTCACGCTGAAGAGGAGCGACAACATAGCAAGTCACAAGTCTGATTCCTCCAGCCTTCACGACTTTTTGATTCTTAATCATAAGGAATAAATATGCAAACATGATACCGATAGCTGCTGTTTATTTTGCACGACATGACACTATGCACATCACAGTCACACATTTTGGTTGGTTATACTCATACAATCATGTAAATGAGGAAATACCTCAACTGCTTCAACTTCACTAGAAATGGTGTGTTTTGAGGAGTTTTATTAAAATAATGCTAAAATTGAACTATCCTTTTTTTGTAGGTCGCTGGGCACAACGGCAAGTATTAATGGAGTTGCTTAAAATGAGTACTTCACTATTTCCAGCAGTAGTCACGCAAAAGTAGAGCATGGGTCAATTTAGTAGCTTAAAATAGCCGTAGAGTCGCTTGACGCTTCGGTGGGTGTCAATTGACCCGCGTAGGAGCGTCACTGGCAAGAGTCGTCTGACTCCCTCAGAAGTGGTAGTGTGATCCTTCGCATAAGAGTCCTCCCACTCTTTTTAAGAGGGTCCGGGGACACTCCTGAGCGCGCCGACTCTGACCCACCAAGAGAGTCACCGCGACTCTCCAAAGAGAGTCGATACGTGGCAAAGTCAGAACTCTCCAAAAAGAGTCAGGTATACTCTTTTTTTTCTTATAGTGTGGTGGTGCGAACTGAGGAGCATTGCAACGCAGCGGCTGAGGCGGAATGCCTCTCCTCGCCGCGAAGGGACCCTGCTGCACCTTTCCCAAGCACTCCGATGCTTGCGCCCCTCCTGGGGTGCTGCCGGTTATTTTGTTTTTATTTTATTTTTATTTTATTTTTTTTGGCCAATGTCCAGCGCTGCCCGCTTTTTTAAGAGCGGTGAGACGACGCGAGTCGGCGTCTCACCGGCGTCTGAAATGCGGTAGCCACGCCGTAGTAGACGCCGCTACAGTGAACTCTTAAAAATATAATAAAAAAATTTAATTTCACTACAGACGCCGCATAGATGACGCCACAGATGTGCCGTCCACACCCAAAATCGGAGAAAGCCAGCATCAACGCACACTAATTTACTAGCGTCCGCCACCGTGACACCCCGTGCAGTCGGAAGGGCTCTCCGGTTTGCTAACTCGCGTATTTTAATTGTTTTATGCCGGGGTCCACCAAGATTTCAGTGAGGTATTTCCGTCACGGAAATGACGTCGAAAAAATACGCCTGATCAGAAGACAAAGAAAGAAAGTTCCGTCAACCGGAGTCGAACCAACGACCTCTTGGACCGCAAGAAGAGATGCCGGACACGCTATCCACTGCGCCATGGTCACATACTCTGTAGGCTTTACAAACGCGTCTTCTATATATAAAAACGTCCTCTCTCTTCTCACAGTGTTCTTGGTAAAGTGTAGTAATGCATCAGAACCGTGAAATCCACGATTAGTTCCTTCAAAAGCGTCGTTTTTATGCGTCCATCCCATTCGGCGGGTTTCGAATAGGAAAATGGGCAATTTTGTCGATGCATTAACGCAGTGCCATGTGGCGACCTTATCCCCAGCGTCGGCGTCGCTCATAGAATCCATCCATACCAAAGGTAGCTGTGCGAGCGCGAGTGCTTAGCGTGGCCGTAACTACGCGTTCCCGAACATACACTCGCCCCGCGAAAAATCGCATCCGGCCAACTGGAGAAGACGCGACGCGCGTTGCGTTTCCCTATGGTCGGGCAGTCGTGTTCAATAGCCGCGAGTAGGCAAGCTTAGCCCCTTAGCCCAAATTCGGCGTCCAGTGACGCTCTTCTGGCTGTCACACCGCTTTTAAGTCCGAAGCATTTCTTAGCGAACTTCGGCGACTTTCAGCGTATCTATCTAGCCGCCTACGACTTTGTGCTCTCCTGGCCGTATCGTTAATGTCATGCCATACCAAAATTGGTATGGCATAACATGACTGCATAATAAACATGAATGACTGGTCATATCATGAAAATCATGACTAACTTGTCATGAAAAGTATGATTTACACGCCATGGCCATAGTGCTCCTGAGGCCGTTTTCTTCACTCGATATATCCAAAAATTGGTATGATGAGACATTTCTGCATGACCAACATAAATGACAGCTGGTAATATGAAAATCATGACCAGCATGTCATGTGCAACATGATTTACATGCCACGCTCATGGCGCACTGACGGCCGTTTCACTATCTTGATATACACCAAATTTAGTATTGCGTGAAATGACTGTATGACGAACATAAATGCCAAGTGGTCATATGGAAATCATAACATGTCATGTGCAACATGACTTGCATGCTATGCTCATGGCACTCCCGTGGCCACTTCGCTAGCTTGCTATACACCAAATTTCGTATTGAGTTACGTGAGTGTATGAACGAGCATAAATAACAAGTGGTAATATGGAAATCATGATATGTCATGTGCAACATGACTTGCACGCCACGCTCATGACACTCTCGGGGCCGTTTCGCTAGCTTGATATACACGAAATTTGGTATTGAGTGACGTGACTATATGACGAGCATAAATGACAAGTGGTAATATGGAAATCATGACATGTCATGTGCAACATGACTTGCATGCCACGCTCATGGTACTCCCGTCGCCGTTTCGCTGGCTTGATATACCAAAATTTTAAGGCGAAAGCGGTTAATGTTTCGTGCTCACGTCCGTCCGTCCCTCCAACCGTGCCCTGGCACGGCGCCAGGTGGGCGCCGGGGCACGCAAACGGACGCCGGTCGCGTTGGACTCTACAGCGTTCGCACTTTGCTTGCGTAGCGTCGCTGTGGCCAGCGTCTCTAACATGCAAGGAGGGAGACGCGCGCATCACGTTCCATTCTGACTGACCCCGTCTCAGTGGGGGCAGGCGTGGGGGGGAACACAGTTTGGAATCGACAAAGTGTCCGTCAATTTAAACGCTGGAACGCTGATGGCGTCTGCACGATGAGCAAAGCGCGAGAATACGAACGCATGCGAAACTTAGGCAGATTGGTCTCGCGTCTCGCTGCGATTCGAGGTGAAAAATGAAGCGAACATAAGTGGCAGGTGGTAACATTAAAATGTTGACATGCATGTCATCTACAATGCCATTTACATGCCACGCTCATGGTGAGCTTGCGCCCAGTTCGCTAGCTTTGATGTACACCAAAATTTGTATTGCTGGATGTGACGATATAGCGAACATAAGTGGCAGGTAGTAAGATGAAAATCTTGGCATGCATGTCATCTACAATGCCATTTACATGCCACCCTCATGGTGTGCTTGCGTCCAGTTCGCTAGCTTGATATACACCAAAATTTGTAGTGCGCGAAGTGATTGTATGAGGAAGACAAATGACAGGCCCTAAAATGTAAATAATGACATGCATATTATGTGCAGCATGATTTGCTCCTTGCTGGCTGCTTCGCATTACATCGATTCCTACAGTGCGTGGGATCTGCCGTTTTTTTCTGATTCCGCTCTCGTCATACAGCTACCACAAGCATATATGACCACAAGGGTTTGTTTAATCGTTGATCGCGGATGTTAGTCGTCGGGATACAGATGTGCCACCAAGCGTCAACGTGGATGCATCCACGTTAAACGGCGCTATAACTGTCAAACACCAATAGACATTGTGCAAGCTCTAACATCAATGTACAGTAAAGATTCAACTACTTCTGCAAGGACACGTTTCACTTTCGTGTTATACCGATTCCTATGACGGAGGGATCAACCATGTTGTTGGCATGGTTCTCCAAGAAACTGCGATGAAAATAATCTCGCGTGTGTCTTCTCGTGAAGGTGCTTTTGAAGCTAGTCAAAGCTAACGGCCGACACTTTTAGCAGCTCTGTGGACGCAGCCACAGACTAAAACTGTCTATTATTGCCATAGCAATTATATGGACACTCTCGGCTGGTTTTCGCCGTCAACGTCGCCGTCGCCGTCGTGTCCCGTATATGTATATGTATCTATATATTTATAAAAGCCACAAAGAAAAATAATTTACAAAAAGGTTTCCGACGCGCGGCATCGAACGAGGAACCTCTAGCTCTGCGCTAACCGCTGAGCCACGAAAGCGCACGTCCTTGAATGTTCAAACGGCGAGTTATTTATATACAGCGAGTTTTCAGCGTGTTTTCAGCATTAACAGCTGGATGGCGCAAAGGGCGCGCTCGAAGTAGCTCGAAGGGGCCTTAGCGCGGCGCCGCGCTCGTCGCGACGCCCGCGCTCATCTCCCTCGCGCACTTCGACCCGTGGGGTGTAGACGCGCGTTCGCGAGCGCGCTTATCTCGCGGTGGGGGGGAGAATGGGGCTTTCGCCGGAACGATTGCGTTGTACTTACCGAGCGCTAACGGTCACTTCGCTCGCGGCAGTCCCCCCCCGTTTGCGAAAAGAACACGCTTTTCAAACACAGCGTAGTAACTGTGACACTTGTTAGTTCGCGCTCGTCTGTACCTGTGAATACGTTCCGTGCGTCGTTTTTGTTTGAGCAGCGCGTTAAGTGTCGAGCTGTGAACGTTGTTAGTTCTCTCTCGTCCTGTGCGTGTTGTTTTCGTGCGTCATGTGTGCGTGAGCAGCGCGCTGCACGTTTCGAACTGCTTGCCATTCGTCGCTTGACATTCCAATTTGTTGCCATCGCATTCATTGCTTCGCCTTGTGGCGAAACTGAGTTTTAATAAGCCACACCACGACGACGCGGTGAAACGCAGACAAGCGCATGCAGCAACGCTGGCGGAAGCGTCGGTGCCAGTAGGAAAAGTTGCAGCGGCGCCACCTGGATTTTTCTGCGTCAAATGGCACGCCCGAACCCTCCCGTCCGTGCCACTAAAGGCCTAGATATAGTCCGGCGTGTTCAGCGTATCAGGTCGCGCGCGCCGAGGTCGGATACGCTGGGTACGCGCAGCCAGCGACGGCGGCCAATTCCTCACTCTAGTCAGGCGCGCGCACCATGCCGCGGCGAGCAGCCTCGGAGTGGCGCATGCGCACTCTGTTCCTCGAGCGTGTCCGCGGCTCCGCGTATTCGGTTGACGCGTACACAATTTTTTCGCTCTCTGTTTTGCTACACATGCTTTATGGTTGACACGCGTGCTTTTTCTCGCTCTGTGCACTGTTTGACTTCACCGGAAACGTCTTTCCTCACATGCATTGCGTTAAACGCTCTGGGAGCCAGAAAATAGCTACATATGTTGCATCGGAAACCAAAGCGGATCATGTATGTACATACGAGAGCGCATTCCGAATGCTTCCCAGACGTTTCTTTTTCCCTCCGTGTCGCAGCAGTCCACACTTTTGCTGGTCTACAAGTCAATGTGATCTATAATCCCTTCGAGCACACACAGAATCATGTTGTCGTCGATCAAAGTCGAGTAAACCACGGCCACACTTTCCAAACGCGGCCCACACGCCGCCATTTTGCCGACCGCCGCTGCCACGCGCAGTGCATTGTGGTCTAACGCAAGCGCGTGGAGCGCGTGAAATAGGAACATGCTCTATCTCTGCGCCGGCGTCGCCAAGCACGCCAAACGCCGCCGGGCGCGCCGGCTACGCCGTGACGCCAGACTATAAGTTCTCCACTTTTCGCCGGCGTAGCTTAATCGCGTCGCGCATGGTCGCGCGTACACGTTACGCCGGACTATATCTGGGCCTTAAGGGTGCTATCGCGGAATGATTCCTTTTTCTATTTCAGTTCTTTTCCGCGTGACGTCGAAGCTTACGTCAGCAGTGGGCGGGAACGCGCGACGCCGGCTCCCGTTGTGTGGTAACGTCATTTTGACGTCACGCTTTTTTACGGCTGCTTGATGGACAGACGCTTCGACCAATCACAGACGGCTAATGGCGGCGAAAAGAATAGAAAAAAATTGAAGGGCACTTTGTACATTCCAAAGTGTGTTCGGCGAAAGCGTGTGGCCATTGTACTGACCATGCCATGTCTTTTTTTCTTTTACACTCTCAGTGGGATAACACACAAACCGAATGTGTGCGTGTTTTCTTTTTTAATTTTTTACCGCGAATTGGAGCGAGACGCGAGACTAATCTTCCCGTTCGCATGGGTTAGTATTCTCTTCTCGTGCTTTGCGCATCGTGCAAACGCCATCCGCGTTCCAGCGCTTATATTGACGGACCCTTTGTAAATTCGAAAGCGTATTCCGCAAACGCCTGTGTCCATTGAGACGGCGTCAGTCAGAATGATTGCAAACGCTAGGCAAAGCGACGCTACGCAAGCAAAGCGCGAGCGCTGTAGAGTCCGACGTGACCGGCGTCCGTTTGCGCATCCCGGCGGCCACCTGGCTCCGTGCCAGAGCTCGGATGGACGGACGGACGGACATGGACGGATGGACAGACGGACGGACGGACAGACGGATGGATGGACGGACGGACAGACAGACGGACGGACGGACGGACGGACGGACGGACAGACGGACGGACGGACGGACGGACAGAAGGACGGACGGACAGACACACGAACGGAAGGACGGACGGATGGATGGACAGACGGACGGACGGACGGACGGAAAGACGGACGGGCGGACGGACAGACGGACACCGGACGGACGGAGAGACGGACGGACGGACGGACCGACGGACGGACGGAGAGACGGACGGACGGACGGACGGACAGACGGACGGACGGAGAGACGGAGGAACGGACGGACAGCGGACGGACGTGAGCATGAGACATTAAAGGCTTTCGCCTTAAAAGGAATAGAATCGTTCCGCGATAGCACCCTAGGATGTTGGTTCTAGTTCACTATACGCGTAGTGCGCCGCCTATACAGGCGCCACTGAAAGCCACCTAGCGGGCGCGGGCGACAGTACGTTCGGGGAGCCGAGCAGACGACGGCGCATTGCATAGCGTTGCTGCAGGTCTTCAAAATGTTTCTTTGTAGCGCACATAGACGACAGGACAAAAGGAAGACACGTATAGACACACTGGGCGCTAACTTCCAACACAGTTTATTCTCGGAAACCAGGTTACATATATGCACTCGCCTTACTAGTCACAGCCACGTGGTCATGGTGAACAAAGCAAAAAAAAAAGCATTGGAAAGTCACGGCATGCGCAGATACGCTAATTCTTTTGCTGACAGTGTCAACGACGGCTTGCTAACACACATATCTCCAAGTGTAGCAATCTGTTCGGCTTTTATTATCAGTCACGTTATTTCACATTTGCTCCTAGCTGTTATTTTGGTGTTTTCAAAAAGAGGGGAACATTGATGCAGATTACAATGTTGCGCGAGAAAACCATCACTTGCGATTTTTCCAACTTTATTTTTGTGTTCACGCAACCTATCATTAATGCATCTTCCCGACTGGCCCAACGTAACACTTGCCGCATCCCTCGTTGCCGCATCTCTCGTTGCTGCAGGGGATGGCTGAAGTACGCGGCTGCGATTTTCCATACGTTCGGGTGCTTGACAGCTTCTTATGCGGTGACAGCTGCAGGAAAGGCGCGGGCCTCTACAAAAGTGGCCACGTGCACGAAGTTAACGGAATTTGGGACAACCCAGTGCCTATACGTGCCAGGTGCGTCCCGCAGACCAGCGTGACAAAGCCCAGCTATGAAGTGGAGTTCGTGGTATTAAAATTTGTTGTTGGACTAGTTGGTAACTCGTCATATTGAAAGTAAAATTTAGAGTAAGCTTCTAATGACAGACGTGCTGATGATTTCACGCTCCTTCCGAGAACCTGCGTAGCTGTAAACCGTGGTTCACATCCACATGCGGCAGCATGTGCCACAAGATGCGCGTACTTATCCTCGTTTTTCTTAACTTTTTGCGCATGCTCCCTAAGCCGGTCATTTAGGCATCTCTCGGTTTGCCCGACGTACACGTTTCCGCAAGGTGATGGAATGGGGCATACAACCCCAATGGAGCACTTAACGAAGGCGTTCTCGTGTTTTTTCTGGCAACCGCGTCTCTTGTCATTGCAAATGCGCGGGCACAAATTGCCGAGTTTTTCTGGCACCGAAAAGACCAGCGGCACACCATGTCTTGCAGCCACCTTCTTAAGGTTGTGGGAGAGCTTATGCAAGTACGGCATCACTTGAGGCTTGGAACCCGATGGATCCCAAGCAGCTCCATCCATTTTTGTTACACGTTTCAGCTTCTGCATAAGTGACTCGGCGACCGTGTGAAATCATCAGCACGTCTGTCATTACACTGTAAGCCACTTTGCACCCTTAAGGGTGTTTCAAACAGGCAAAACACCCTTTTGCCTAACCAAAATTTGCAAAATTAGGGTGTAAGGGTGTTTCCTTTCCCCAAATAACCCTTAAGGGTGATGTTCTAGCTAAAACACCCTTAGGGGGGTAAGGGTGTTTTGGCTAATCCAAACACCCATGGCCCATACAACAGCTTACCAGATGATAACTGAGACTCGCTGATTAAAGAGTCGCTGGACCTTAGGCGAGTTTAGATTAAAAGTTATGTCTCTTTTGGGGGGTATCTACAAGCATACCATAAATTTACGCCTGATATCTTAATGTTTAGTGCTCACTTATAGGGAACAGGAATATCCCCACCGGCAGTGAACGGTGGCTTAAGATACCATGGCTATATGTAGCCGATGGTCACTTTAAGGCTGTGTAGCGCGTCGAAGAGTCCATTGAATATTTTACAATACGCTCTGTTCTGTGTATGGTCTGGCGCGCGCGTGCACCTTGATGATGAAAAACGTTTTATTTACTAAAAAGTTGCTGGGCAAATGGGTGGGGTCCTCAGTCCAGGGCTCCACTGGCCTTTGCGGCTCGCTGGGCTTGGTCGAGCAGAGCCAGCTGGCTCTCGCGATCCTTGCTAGCAAGCCACGCCTCCCACTGCCTCGTTCGAAATGTTGTCCTATGCTGATGTCAACTGGGATTCCACGTTCCCTGACTGGTAGATTTCATTTTTCCCGTTTTTTTTTTCAGTCATAAGGGTGTAAGGGTGTTTAGGCCATTGGAAACACCCCATGATATGGGTGTTTTGGTACGTCAAAGCACCCTTTTTCTAGGGTGTAAGGGTGTTAGTTATAGACACGGCAAAACCCCTTAAGGGTGCCAACTGGTTTACTGTGTAGAAGCTTACTTTATTGAAAAAAACAAGGATCGTTGTGGTAGCGAGCCGTCCGTGATGTTGTATCAAAAGGAAATATCTTTTCTCGAGGCAAGGTGTTAGTGCTCCTAGCGGCTTTATCTCTTTCTTTTTTTGTAACTTTGTTGGGTGGTGGCTGGTTCCTGTATCACTTGTGGATTCTTTGCACATGCGCACTATTGTTGATCATTTTTTTTATAATCTTCCTGTGCGTACAAAAGAATGTCAGTCACGCACAATAAACAGTTGGTAGTGAGCGCTGTGTGTGGTGTGTGTATCCTGAGTGAAAGCGTGTGTGAATGTGTGAGTGTTTCGAGGGTTTTTCAAATTGCGCTAAATTTTACTTTCAAAAGAGCTCGTGGTAAGTAGCCGGTTTGTTTTGTTCACTGATGCGACGCCTCGTTCAGCTGTCATTGTTCTTCAAATTCAAGCTTTGTTGCAATGTTGCTTCTGTACGTATTATTAATAAATACACATCATATGGGCGGACTGATATTTAAATGTTCCGAACTCGCACGGCGAGATGCCGGCACATGTAGCGATCTTGCTACCGCTGATTACACGTGCCATCGCCGAACAAGTGCCACCAAGAAAATCAGTTGTGGCATTAATATTGCAGATGGAATCCCCTGGTAAGGAAATCGCCAAAAGTACGGGTGAATAAACTGAGAGCTGGCGCCGCACCGCCGTTGCCATCCTGCTACGTCCGTCGATCTGCGCTACCTGCTACTGTTTTAGCAACTTGAAATTATCTCGCTAACCTGCTTCAAACTGTGCAAAGCTGTAGTGTGAGTACGTTAGCGCTTTAGTGATAATGAAAGAATCCGCACGATGTATTGAAAAGCGGCGAAGCGCCGACCACATTAGATAGGCATGTCAGCAAGGCCTCGCGGGGAATGAGTAAAACCGTGTTGCGGGCGAGTTTTTGTAGGCGTTTGAGCACCCAACCACACAGCAATTGTTTTTTTATATATCTTGAAGCTCCGGTCACCACACACATGCGTCGGACACTGCTTATTTCACTCCGAAAACGCGAAGGACGCGGGGACACACGAACAACGACGTACAAACCTACGGCGGACGTCTGCTCAATGCCCCGAGAGTAACGAGCATGTTCGCCACCACTGGCGCTTCGGTCGGCGTGCACTAGGCGTATACGTCCAATGGAACACAGACGCTCTTGCTGGAGCAAATGCAGGGGGCGTTGGCGCACATCCGCTTCCGGTACAATCTCAAGTTGGCGCTGTGACACAGCAGTCATTTTTCTTCCAGACGCGACTCGCCTTCACGGGGCTATGGTGGCTAGAGAGCGAGGTGTCAGTATCGGCGACACGACGCATCCGCGCGTCCGATTCGTGCGGATGTGCGTTCATCGTGCGTCTGTGGAAACGTGTTTCCCCGCCGTTTGTGCAGACGTGCGTCTATTCGCAGTTGAGTTGGTCGTGTTTTGCGCTGAACAGCGCGGGTCGTTTGGGACCTCCGGTCGAATCCGCCGCTTTTCGCGGAGTAGAAAAATATTCCGCGTGTAGTGGATCTCGCGACGGAGCTGCTCCAGATCTGCCAATGAAACATACAGGGAGCACTCTAAATCTGGCAATGGAACAGGCTAGCTCGCCATAGAGCAGAAAAAGTGCTACCACAAGTGCTCCGAATCTGCCAATGGATGACACCATCTTTTTGAAGAGTTCAAGCACGAAATTAGCGCTGTTTCGACGGTAATCTTTAACGAAGCTCTCAAATTGAACACATTGCCCCCTTTGTATGGACCGTCTCGGACGGAACTTGTACCAAAAACTGATTATGTAAAGAAATAACAAGGTAACGTCCTGCCGTCCCGTTGCACTCACTAACGCCAAGCATAAAATCTTTTTGAAGATCGTGGCACCAAGATTGGGGACGGTGATATTGTAGTAGTGGTTGGTTGTGGAAAGGACGTTTATTTCTGCAGCCAAATAGGGCGCACGACGCAGCGTCAAGTGAAGGAAAAATGGGAAACAAAGAAAATAGCAGAACAAGAGATTGAAGAACAGCCAGTGTCTCGTCCACTGTCGGGGACGCTGATGGTGAAGGTAGACCAGGAAGCTGCGGGCACGCAATGGTAGGCGTTGAACCAAGTCGCCTCTACAAACTCCAAGAGGCTGAGGAGAGCCCGGCATGTTGGGATGGGATGGGATCAGAAGTTTTTCCAGTCGTAGGAGGGAGTCCATGTTGCCTGTAGGCAGCGGTGAGCCTTGAGCGTTCCTGGCCAGTCAAGAGCAGGCACAGAGGAGGTTTTCAAGGGCCTCGGGGTCACCGCCGCAACGTTCGCAGGTCGTTGAGGGGTAGCGTCCTTTGGCGTACAAGCGTGCCGCTGTCCACACACAGCCCGTGCGAAGGCGAAGGAGCGTTTCTAGCCACCGCTTACTAAAGCAGAATTCTTGTTTGAGCTAGTTGGTACTGGTTCATAACTGAGGATACTTTTGGCGCATATAACGAGGACATATGACACAAAAAAAAACAGTATGGGCGCCGTACTTCCAACTAATTTTATTTCACAGTAGAAAGAAGGTTTTATAGCAAAAGCAAGCCACATGACGATGTGCATGCGCATCACAGTTTTATTGCGATAGCAATTATATGGACACTCGCGGCTGGTTTTCACCGTCGGCGTCGGCGTCATTTGCCGTATATGTATATGTATATATATAACCCCGCTCGTCGTTCGTGAGCGTGAAAAGACGCGAGGGGGGGGGGTCCCTCGAGCGACCTTCGATTTTACGAGTGGGGGCGCGCGCGTTATCTCCCCTTCTCGGCGGCCGACCGCGGGCGGGGGGGGGGGGGGGGGGGGAGGTCGACGTTCGATTTCGCGGGCGCGGGCGCGCGCGTTATCTCCCCTTCTCGGCGGCTGACAGCGGGGGGGGCCGTTGTACCCTTCTACGTGCTGCGCTCTCAACGCGAAGAGAATTCTCTTAAACAAGCGTTTTCTAGAGTTGCGTGAGATCGGATCCAAAAAGAGTTAGCTGCCAGCCTCATTTCGTATAACATTACAATTTTTTGCTATCGAATTCATTGCTTCACCCTTGCGGTGAAACTGTGACTTTTTTTTCTTATCAAAGAAAGAACCGCAACGCGCCGCTGAGAAAACTAATCTCTTTATCTTGAAGGGATAGGTGAAGCCGTGCTGACGCAGGCGTCACCTCTTTGCCCCATGTAATACGCATATATTTCTTCTCTCTCCGCCTTTTTTAGGGGTGTGCGAATAGTAAATTTTGTAACCGAATCGAATACGAGTCGAATAGTGCCACGCGCGTTTCTAATTTTCACAGCTGCGGTATTCGGTTTTCGCTCACAAAGACTGTGAGCAACGCTCATCGCCAACCGTGCCTCTTTGTTCGAGAAGCTTCGCCATTGTTGTAGATCATTTTGTTAAGTGATGACCGCAAATCAAATACAAATACGAATTAAACACTCTTCGAATACTTTTTAATAGAAAGGGAACCATTCCCGAACAGTCCTACAATTCCACATTTTATTTGAAACATACACTCGCAAACTTTCACCGAAGAACATCACGGATACGTTTAACCAACTGAAAAATCTGCTGTTATGAAAACTAGGGTAAGCTCGTATACGGCAGCGACCAGAGCCATCGAAATATTTTTTAATGCTAGGTTGAAATAGAGCAGTAACAAGTAATCAATGTGATAGCATGTAACCTGCTTTTAAATAAAACTGAGTCATAAAAATTAAACAAGTTTGAACCGAACGCCACGACTACTGCAAAATATGTAATGCAAGAAATAAACACGTAATCGCATGGGTCTCGGCACCGAAAGCACGTAAGCATGAGTGATGGACGCTGTCCCTGCTAGAACAACTTACGCAAACACAGCACTTACGCCTGTTGTGATTCTTGAAGACGAATGCAGTCGCAGTCCCTGCCCTATCTTATTACCCGATGAAGACAGGAACTGAATAATGCGATGTAGCTGCGGCATTGTAAAAACAAAGTTTTCAGAAGAAAGATTTACACCATCTTCCCAAAGGGAACCCTGATGGGATGCGAAGCAGCAGCGTTGCGCACGGGTGGCGTCACGGGTTGAACGGCGCTAACGCGGGTGCTGCGGTGAGCACTGGAAGATTCGTTTGAAGCGATGGCTGGCGTTGGTCTTGTCGTTGCGCGTCAGGCGGCAGCTGCGGGCGCTGCGGCGAGCGCGCGGCAGGCGAGGGAGAGAGTGACGTCAGCGCGCACTGCGAGGGGAGCGTGACGTGAACGCGCAGCTGCGACGTGACCTACATGGCACCGCTCCAACACCTGCGGCGAGGGGAGCGCGTTGCGGCGCGTTCGTACGGACGCACGGAGGGAGGGACAGTGTTACACAGGCTAGTAAAAGAGCTGCTTCGCATCTAAAAAACAGGGCTTCATTCGGTAATCGCCATAGCTTCTGTAGTCTCGCAAAAGCTTGGGCACAAGGGTAATTTAGTGATTGGAAGAAAAAAAATGACATTTCACTCTTGCAAAGTTCTCCAGTCGGCGCTGACTATTCGAAAACTATTCGAAAATTATTCAGCATTTGTGATATGCACTCTTCGATTCTAGTACCGATTTGAATAGAATTCTATTCGATTTGTTCTTCGAAGTATTCGAATATTGGCACACCCCTAGCCTTTTCTTTTGCTCTGCCTATAAACTTTGCTTCAGCGAACTTAGGGTAGCATCCACACACCTTGCAATGCATTGTCATCAGTCTGCCAAAACAATTTTTTACATTGAGACGCTGTTGGCTGGCCCTATCGTTGAAACACTGCCCGGTTTGGCCTATATATTCCTTCCCGCAACTCAATGGAATAAGGTACACAACCGCAAACGCGCACTAAGTATAAATGGTTGAATACTTCGTAGAACACACCCTATTCTTCTTTTTAGCACGTTTGTGCGCAAAAGACGATAACACAAAGGACGGGACATGAAACACAGCGCAAACCATCAACTCAGAATTTTTTAAAATGACAAACATACATATATGGGGTTAGATGAACATGTGTAGAAAAAAGATGAAAAAAATTGGCCGCGTATCTGCGTGCTTCGCTGCAAATGTCATCGAAAGACGATAGTCTTCTGCCGGTCTCATCCGCGGCCACCTGTGATGCTGTTCTCGACCATTTCCGTCCTGGCATGACCAAGCGTCTTCTCGCCGCAAGCGCGGTGTTTTTGGCAGCGTGTAAAAAGCTGAGAAGGCGCGCAGAGCGACCACGAAGATATTCTCTTGTTTGCAGCGACGAGGGCAGACTGCGCCAGCTATCGCGCGTCGGATGAAACACGCAGCACTTCCCGCGAACTCGGAGATAGACGACGGCTCTTCGCTTTTGCAAGGCAGCCCGCATTTTCAGCCCAGCCTAAGAAACACTTGGGTCTTCAGAATTAAGTATCTATGTATTTTCGATAAAAGAACACACCACTTAATACTTCCGCATTGTTGATGCGCATCAGATATGCGTAATATTTGCTTTTTGATCGACAATGTTCACAAGTATGCACAAAAACGACTGATCAAGTTGGCTGGGCGTTCAGAAAGCAGTGAAACTTTGGCCAGCCGCTGAATCGTGCGACGTGCCGACAAACAGAGAAACAGACAGACAGACCAAAATTTCTCCGTTTAGGTATCCTAAGAAAGACTATCGTCTTTAAAATCACCGCCATATCCACAAAGTGAATGATGTTAGAGGAGCTTGCACGGAAATCGCGCATTGAAGCGCGCGTCGGCGCCGCCTACGTCAGGTATTGAAGCAAAACAGCAAAACGGGGATAGCCTTTCGGGTGTTTAGGCGAGAGAAACTGTACCACGTGGTAATGTTCTAAACTATATATGTGTTTCCTTTTCAATAAACTTCCAGTTGCGAGTGTGCGCCTGTGTTGTCGTCTTCTGCTTTGTCCCTGTTCCGTAGTGCGCCCCACTTTTTTTGCTTTTAAAATGAATACGTCAGGTATGTATGTATGTATGTATGTATGTATGTATGTATGTATGTATGTATGTATGTATGTATGTATGTATGTATGTATGTATGTATGTATGTATGTATGTATGTATGCTTTATTTCCACAAAACCAAAACAGTGTTGTAGAGGGCGAATGAGCAAAAAAGCAGCTAATAGCTGCTTGACCAGCCCCAAAACCCACATAAAAATACAATATATATACATATATATATATACAAAAGAGCAGCAGAGCGGTAATACAATTTCTCATGCAAGGTTGTAAATTTACAATGGTATAATTATACATATTGCCACGCGCGCTTCTTATTTTCGTTCTTGTTGTACTCGGTTTTCGCCCACAAAGACTGTCCGCATGCCCAGCGCAAACCGCGGCTGGATTGTTCTAGAAGCTTCACGATTATTGTAGATCGTTGTGTTAAGATTGCTGCAAGACGCGAACACTCTAGCTTATTCCAGAGCTTGCACGACGACCAGTGATAAGGCTAGAATGTTCGACGCGTGATGTATAAAAGCCGGTGCGTTCCAGCGATGATCAGATTATCGACGGCCGACGCTCTGTTCGCCGCTCTCAGTGCAGCGTGTATTGCTGTAGTCTGACCTTCAGTTTCCTGGCCACAAGTTCGGCCAAAATAAAGAGTTTCTTCTTTAACTCGCCGACTGTTGCCTTCGTCGACGTCACGACCACGTGACATCTGGTGGAGGTGCTGCTTCGTCCATGCTGACCGCGAGGTACTGACCCAAGCCCAACCCGCGAGGAAGATGACAGAAAGGACAACCCGGAAAGTCGAAGCAGCCGCAGGCAGAGGGGCCTCGAGCCAGAGTACGGGCTTCTTACTGAAAACACCAGGCAAACCAAGACTTCGACCTCAACGGCAGCGACGATGACAGCCCCTGTGCCGCCTGCGCCCGTCCTGCTCCGGCAGCCGAAGGAGCCGCCGACTTTTCGTGGTTCACCATGTGAGGATCCCAGAAAGCTGGCTGGAGGAATACGAGCGGGTCGCCACGTTCAACAACTGGGACTGCGACGAGAAGCTCCGCCACGTCTACTTCGCCCTTCAAGACGGCGCAAGGACCTGGTATGAGAATCGAGAGTCCTCGCTAACATCATGGGACCTCTTCCGCTCCGGATTTAAGAACACCTTCACTAGCATCGTCCGGAAAGAAAGGGCTGAAACACTTTTGGAAACCCGTGTCCAGCTCCCCAACGAGAATATCGGAATGTACACTGAAGAAATGACTCGACTGTTCCGTCATGCAGACCCGCTATGCCCGAGGAGAAGCAAGATTGGCTTCCTGATGCGGGGTGTCAAGCAGGAACTATTTGCCGGCCTTGTACGCAACCCACCCAAGACGGTCATGGAATTCGTCTCAGAGACCACGACGATCGAGAAGGCCCTTGAAATGCGTGCGACGCAGTACAACCGGCGGATTCCCTTAACGATCTACGGAGAGAGTCACGCACTGAAATCCGACGACCTGCGCGAGACCATCAGGGTGTCATAGTTAGGGAAGAGCTGCGTAAGCTGTTACCAGCCTCCCAACCTCAAGTGGATTCTCTCGCTGACGTCGTGCGCCAGGAGATCCAGCAATCTCTGGGCGTTCCTCAGCTAGCAGAGCAGCAACCGCAAGCTATTAGCTACGCTGCTGCAGCGCGTCGTAACGCTCCACCACCACGCCCACGTGAAGGCTTCGCACCGCCGCAGTTCCGCCGCCAGACGCCGCCGCCACCACCACCGACGCCATACCGTCTACCCGCCGGCCAGCGCAACGCTCCTAGAAAGACCGACGTTTGGCGCGCCCCCTGACCACCGCCCACTGTGCTATCACTGCGGAGAAGCTGGCCACACCTACCGCCGCTGCCAGTACCGCCAGATGGGACTGCGTGGTTTCGCCATCGACGCGCCGCGTCCACAGCGGGGTGAAAGGCCACGCGACATCGCCGACTACCTCGCAGGAGCTCAGTGGACACCCCGACGACCATCCCGCTCGCCGTCGCCTGGCCGCTACATGTCACCGCACCGCCGGCAGTACGCTGGCCCAAACCGGGGCCGATCTCCTAGCCCTTACTCGGAAAACTAAGGGCAGCAACCGATGGAGGTGCGGTTGCTGTACGACGAACTACCAAAGATCCTCCGCCGCCGACGACGACGATGCCGCAACGAAATCTAAAGAACCCGTCGCAAGACAAACGAGGCCCTGGCGTGGAAACCTCGCAGCCCGAAGAAGACATCACTACGCAACGTGGAACCGGCGGAACAAACCGACGCAGCCGTGACCCGACGCCGCGACCTAACCGCAACGCGAGACGACGAACTAGCGACCTCGACGTTCTTATCGACGGCCACGGCGTGACCGCTCTCGTCGACACTGGGGCCGACTATTCCGTCGTCAGTGGACCATTCGCCGCCAAGCTGAAGAAAGTAAAGACCGCTTGGAGTGGACCCGAAATCCGGACAGCTGGAGGCCACCTGATAACGCCGATTGGAGTCTGCACGGCAAGAGTCAACCGTCAGTAACCGGACTTATCCTGCGAGTTTTGTAATCCTACAAAACTGCTCCAGGGATGTTATACTTGGAATGGACTTCCTAAGTGACCACGGCGCCGTCATCGACCTAAGGTCTGAGTCGATAACACTAACCTCAGACCAAGCGCTCCCACCCCTCGCGACGCCAGGGAACTATGCATTGAATGTGATAGAAGAGCAGGTGACCGTTCCGCCACTCTCCAGCGTCATTATTTCCGTCGGCACCGAAAACCCTGCGAACCTTGAAGGCGTCATCGAGGGCGATCAGCACCTACTCCTGAACCGTCAAATTTGCGTCGCAAGAGGTATAGCCGAGCTGCGTGACGGTAAAGCAAAGGTAGTGCTGACAAACTTCAGCCACGAATACAGGCACCTCAACATTGGTACGACGGTCGCCTACATCGACGAATGCGTGGACCGCAAGCAATGCTTTCGCCCTCTTCGATGCTGCCGAACCTGCTTCGACGAATCGAGGTCCCCAACCCGATTTCGACATCAACCCGAGCCTTACGAAGGCCAAGCAAGACCAGCTCAAAGCTCTACTCATGCAATTCAAGGACTGCTTCTCGGCGTCGTCAAGAATTCGACAGACCCCAATTGCGAAACATCGCATCATAACAGAAGAAAGTGCCCGACCAGTTCGACAGAACCCGTACCGAGTTTCTACGCGCGAACGTGAGGCCGTGAAAAAACAAGTCGACGAAATGCTACACGACGACATCATTCAGCCGTCCAAGAGTCCGTTGGGCGTCACCCGTGGTTTTAGTGAAGAAGAAGGACGGAACCCTACGCTTCTGCGTCGACTATCGCCGCCTGAACAAAATCACGAAGAAGGACGTGTATCCTCTCCCACGGATAGACGACGCCCTTGGACCGACTCCACAACGCGAAGTATTTTTCGTCGATGGACCTCAAAACCGGCTATTGGCAAATCGAAGTCGACGAGAGGGACCGAGAGAAAACTGCCTTTATAACACCAGACGGCCTGTTCGATTTCAATGTCATGCCTTTTGGCCTTTGCTCGGCACCTGCAACTTTCCAACGTGTCATGGATACAGTATTGGCGGGCTTGAAGTGGCAAACTTGCCTTGTTTACTTGGACGACGTCGTTGTGTTTTCCTCGAACTTCGACGAACACCTCCAGCGCCTCCAATCCGTACTTCAAGCAATCAAGAACTCCGGGCTGACCCTGGAAGCCAGAAAAGTGGCGCTTCGCGTACGAGGAGCTTCTGTTTATAATCATGATGTAGCGCGAAAAGACACAACGGACACAAAGAACCACAAACCACAGGCGCTACTAACAACTTTAATCAAAATTGAAGACACACAGAATATATATGCATGAATATATGCATGAATATATAGCCCGCCGGATGTCACTTTCGCGCCTGCGCGTTTGGAACTGCATATATATTCTGTGTCTTCAATTTTGATTAAAGTTGTTAGTAGCGCCTGTGGTTTGTGGTTCTCTGTGTCCGTTGTGTCTTTTCGCGCTACATCATGATTATAAGCAAACACCAACTAGCCCAAGAACAAGTCCTTCTGGAGGAGCTTATGTTTTTGGGATCACGTGATCAGCAAGACGGGAGTGCGCCCAGACCCGCAGAAAACAGCTGCTATCGCCACTTTCCCGCCACCCACCGACAAGAAAGCCGTGCGCCGATTTCTCGGCTTGTGCGCCTACTACAGACGCTTCGTCAAGGACTTTTCACGTATCGCCGCGCCGCTAACCCATCTCACTAAAACCGACGTGGACTTTAAGTGGGAAACGGCACAAGTAGAAGCATTTCAAGAACTCAAACGACGCTTGCAGACGCCGCCGATACTTGCGCACTTCGACGAATACGCCGACACGGAAATCCACACCGACGCCAGCAGTGTGGGGCTCGGAGCCGTCCTAGTGCAGAGGACTGACGGACTTGAAAGGGTTATCAGTTATGCTAGCCGGACTCTATCCAAGGCAGAAGCCAACTATTCCACAACAGAAAAGGAGTGTCTTGCCATCATCTGGGCTACGTCAAAATTTCGCCCCTACCTCTACGGCAGATCTTTCAAAGTTGTGAGTGACCACCACGCCCTGTGTTGGCTAGCTAACTTGAAGGACCCTTCAGGTCGTCTCGCACGGTGGAGCCTAAGACTTCAAGAATTCGACATTACCGTCGTGTATAAGTCCGGAAGGAAACACTCCGACGCCGACTGTCTGTCTCGTGCCCCCCGTCGACCCACCGCCGCAGGACGACCAGGATGATGACTACTTTTTGGGAACCATATGTGCCGACGACTTCGCCGATCGACAGCGAGAAGACCCGGAACTGAGGGGCCTAATGGAATACCTAGAGGGCAGGAGCACCGTCGTCCCAAAAGTATTCAGGCGAGGATTGACGTCATTTTCTTTGAGAAACAACGTCCTCGTAAAGAAGAACTTCTCCCCAGCCCGAGCCAGCTACCTCATCGTTGTACCTTCGGATCTGCGACCAGAAATTCTGCAGGCCCTGCACGACGACCCAACGGCTGGCCACCTCGGCTTTTCGCGCACGCTTGCAAGAACACAGGAAAAGTACTACTGGCCGCGCCTTACCGCCGACGTCGCTCGTTACGTGAGGACATGCCGGGACTGCCAGCGGCGTAAGACACCGCCGACAAGGCCAGCGGGACTTCTGCAGCCCATCGAGCCACCTCGCCGGCCGTTCCAGCAAATCGGCATGGATTTACTGGGTCCGTTCCCGACGTCGGCTGACGGAAACAAGTGGATCGTCGTGGCTACCGACTACCTCACCCGCTACGCCGAAACAAGGGCCCTGCCCAAAGGCAGCGCCGCCGAGGTAGCAAAGTTCTTCGTCGAGAACATCGTCCTGCGTCATGGCGCCCCGGAGGTCCTCATTACCGACAGAGGCACGGCATTTACAGCGGAGTTAACTCAGGCGATCTTGAGGTACAGCCACACAAGCCACCGCCGGACCACCGCCTACCACCCACAGACCAATGGTCTCACCGAGCGTCTAAACAAGACCATCGCGGACATGCTGGCCATGTACGTCGACGTCGAGCACAAGACGTGGGATGCAATCCTCCCGTACGTGACCTTCGCCTACAACACGGCCATGCAGGAGACGACGCAGATGACGCCGTACAAGTTGGTCTACGGAAGGAACCCGGCAACGACACTCGACGCCATGCTGCCCAACGTCGCTGACGAAGAAAACCTTGACGTCACCAGCTACCTTCAGCGCGCTGAAGAAGCCCGACAGCTCGCCCGGCTGCGCATCAAGAATCAGCAGACGACTGACAGCCGCCGCTACAATCTTCGACGACGATTCGTGGAATACCAGCCCGGCGACCGCGTCTGGGTGTGGACACCGATACGCCGACGTGGACTCAGTGAAAAACTTCTTCGGCGTTACTTCGGGCCATACAAGGTGCTTCGACGTCTCGGTACTCTGGACTACGAGGTCGTCCCGGACGGCATTACGAACTCTCAACATCGTCGTGCGCGACCTGAAGTAGTCCATGTCGTGCGCCTCAAGCCGTATTACGCGCGTTAGCGAACCTGACGACTGGACTTATTGCTTTATTATTGTAATTTCTTTCTGTATTCCTGTGATTTCTTGTTGCATGTATTTTTCCCCCGTGTTCTTTTTAAGCATCGGGACGATGCTTTTTCAGAGGGGGGGCATTGCCACGCGCGTTTCTTATTTTCATTCTTGTTGTACTCGGTTTTCGCCCACAAAGACTGTCCGCATGCCCAGCGCAAACCGCGGCTGATTGTTCTAGAAGCTTCACGATTATTGTAGATCGTTGTGTTAAGATTGCGCGCAAGACGCGAACACTCTAGCTTATTCCAGAGCTTGCACGACGACCAGTGATAAGGCTAGAATGTTCGACGCGTGATGTATAAAAGCCGGTGCGTTCCAGCGATGATCAGATTATCGACGGCCGACGCTCTGTTCGCCGCTCTCAGTGCAGCGTGTATTGCTGTAGTCTGACCTTCAGTTTCCCGGCCACAAGTTCGGCCAAAATAAAGAGTTTCTTCTTTAACTCGCCGACTGTTGCCTTCGTCGACGTCACGACCACGTGACAATATGATACAACATAAGAAAACTTGTTACTTAACAGCATAACATAAATGAAGGGATGTTACACACAAGAAAAAAAATCAAGAATTGCGCGAGGAGAACAGGACGAAAGGTCAATGCCACCAACAATCAGGTCGTTTAGAAGACGAGGTAGTCTTGTACGCAACATTTGGGAACCGTAGTTGGTACGAGAACGTGGTACCCGCCAATAATCTGGTTGTCTAGTATTATAAGCAGCTTCATGCTGTGACAGGTCAGCCATGCCAGTGATGTGTGTGATATTTCTTTTCCTCTCATTTTTATACGCAAGTACTAAGCGGTATTTTAATAGAGCCATTACTTTCGGTATCTTGAGATCCTGAAATAGTGACCGCTTTTGGCGCTTGGCCGCGGCATCCCGCGCCCGCACTACTTCGGGGTTCTCTTGCCGCCGCTTCCGTTTTGCTTCAGCTTCGCGAGCTGTGACCGCAGGGTCAGCTTGACGGCGCGCCCACTTCGTTTCTGCTTCGCCATGGTTTCCCGCTAAAGGGAACCATGTGTGTATGCGAAGCAGCGGGGAGATTGTTAGCTTGAGCGGCAGAAACGTCGCCACTCCCGTTTCGCGGCAGCGGCCCGCGTGGTCATTGCGGCGCAGCACAGGAGAGAGAATGAGGCGCGCGCGCTCCGTCATTTTCATACCGCGGAACTACCGCACCGCACCCAGCGGAGTATGAAGCTGTCGCACCACCTGCCGTGCGCGCCGCTCCGTAGAGTAGAGGATTCCTAATGGAGAGAAAGGGGGGAGCGTAGGAGAGGAGAGACGATACGCGCATGCGCTGTGGGGGGTGTGGGACGCGGGCACCGCTCCCTAGAGGATTCCTACAGGAGAGAAAGGGCGGGAGCTTAGGAGAGGAGAGAGAGAGGGAGGCGACGCGCATGCGCTGCGGGGGTGTGGGACGCGGGAAGGAGGGACGGACAAAGCCCCCCGCAAGCACATGCAAGCAAGATCAAGGAATGGAGTCAACCTGGGCGAGAGATACCACTGGTAGTGCGTGTTATTCTTTGCTTGCACCCACCACCTGCCTAGCCATTGCTAAGCAGCCACTCTGTGCTCTCGGCCATGACTCTGTTGACTGTGGCGGTGGTTGACGGTCTTATTGAGCATTGTTGGAATCACCGGAGAAGTGTACACGCCGTCGCCGCCGCCGGACAAGGCGCGAGCATAAGAAGCTTGCCGAGCAAGCTCCTAAAAGACCAGAGGTCGGGTGTTTGTAAACAGAAAAAAATCAGAACCCCAGAGGCATACCCAGAGGTCGGGTGTTTGTATCGATCGGTTCGAGCGTTGCACCTGTACTAAGTGAAATTTTCTTAAGCTCAGTTGATCGCGACCTCGGCATGGCCCTGGATGGTATTGTTCTTAAATAATTTCGGTACGTGGACGATTATCTCGTGGTGGTGAATTCTAACGGATCTGTGCATTCGCGCGTGAATGTGCTCAAAATTTTTAAGGACGGTAGTGCGGGTCTGCAGTTCACCTTGGAGCTTCCTAAAGACAACTTCATTCAGTTTTTCGATCTGAAGTTGTCTTTGTGCCTGTTGGATGTATGCTCCAAGAAAGGAGAAGCCTGTCCTTGTGGTTCTGGGCACTCTAAAGCTGTCAAAAATGCTGCCGCGACGTCATGTTTGAAGGCCGCACTCAAGAAATCTCCGCACAAGATGAAGAAAAGGCTGGAGAGGCGACTGGACAGGCTCAAGTTGTCCAGGTTTCCTGAGAACCATTTGGCGAGGCTGGCGGAAATGCTTCTGCAGGACTTGAAAGCGCAGTCAAGAGGTTCTGAGCACGGCGGGGGGCTGGAAGCAACTGCCTGTTGCCAGAATTCTATACTTATATGGTGCCTCACATCGTTTAAAAGAAGTGGGAGCAAGGTGCGGATGCAATGTTTTATTTTCGGCTGTCAACCGTTTATGCAGCGTTTGCGCGGCCGTAGAGAGGAAGGTCGAGGGTTGAGGAGCAAGGCAAGCGTGTTTTCAAGGTCAAGCACAGGGCCAAGGAGGTTAAATGCACCACTGGTGTGGTGTATGGCATTCCGCTTTCGTGTGGGAAGCGTTATGTTGGACGAACCGGGCGTTGTGTTAATAAGAGCCTATTGGATAATAAAGCTTCACTAAAAGGACAGCCGTGTTCTAACCTTTCTTGCGCAGTATAGAATGTGGCTGCGCACACTTGTTCGGTGATACCACAGTGAAATCTAGATTCAAGGAAAATTTGGTGCGTGAAATCGAAGAAGCCTATTTCATTAACAAAGCAGGTGATGATCCTCGGTCAAATTAGTTGCCGATCAGTTAGCATTTCTGGAAGCGCATCATTGGGACAATCTTTGTCTGCTCATGGTTTTCTTTCCTTATTAGATGCGAAGCATCTTATGCTCGGGGCTATGTCCGTCCGGCGTCCCGCGTCCCCCGTCCCGCGTCCGGCCACTTTCATGAAGTAGGGAAGCACCCATTATGCGAACCAGAACACTGTAGTAGTATGAAGGCCGTCAACCCTGCCACAGTCATCAGAGTCATGGCCGAGAGCACAGAGAGGCTGCTTAGCAATGGCTAGGCACGTGGTGTCTGTCGCCCAGGTTGACCCCATTCCTTAATCTTGCTTGCATGTGTTTCGAGGGGATTAGTCCCTCCCTCCTTCCCGCGTCCCACACCACCACAGCGCATGCGCGTCCCCTCCCCCCTCTCTCTCCTACGCTCACCCCCCTTTCTCTCCTCTAGGAATGTTCTACTCTACGGAGCGGCCCCCCGCTTCCCACAGCGCGTCCACTCCCCTATGCTCTCCTACGCTCACCCCCCTTCCTCTACACTAGGAATCATCTACTCTACGGAGCGGCGCCCGCGTCCCACATCCCCACAGCGCATGCACGTCCCCTCCCCCCTCATCTCCTACGATCCCCCCCCGTCCTTTTCTCTAGGAATCCTCTACGCAGCGGCGGGCACGACAGGTGGTGTGACAGCTGCATACTCCGCTGGGGGGCGCCACGGTAGTTCTGCGGTATGAAAATGACGGAGGGCGCGTGCCTCATTCTCTCTCCTGTGCAGCGCCGCGATGAGCGCCCGGACCGCTGCCATGAAATGAGAGCGGCGACGTTTCTCCGGCTCAAGCTAATTATCTCCCCGCTGCTTCGCATCCACACATGGTTCCCTTTAGCGGGAGATGGGGAATTTTTTTTAAAGACGTGTTCATCGAACCGCATATATATATATGCGGTTCGATTCCATATATATATATATATATATATATATATATATATATACATATATATATATATATATATATATATTGTGATGAAGAAGAACGACAAGGACTCCGTCGCGTGGGCAGTATGCGCGAAGGAGAGAAAGACGAAGTCAGATAAAGAACAGCCGGCCCGCAGCAAGGGTGCTGTCTCTTGCGTCTCTTATTGCTTACAATGGTGCAGTCGTCGGAAGGCTCTGGCGAACTCCAGCTGCTAGCTTGAGGGACGCCGCCCACGTTTCCTCGACCATGGAACCCGCCTACCTGCCACCGCACCAAGCACCGTTCGGGGACGGCGTGTATGCCTCCTCGGTGCCCTATAACCTCCTGGTACTGCGAACGCCGTCCGGGGATGGCGTCCAGGCCTCCTCGGTGGCTCAAGGGCAGGCTTATCCCGGCACCGCCAAGACTGTGCACGGCTTACCGTTGCCCGGGAATGCCGTTCACGCTTCCCGCTGCGACAACTCCTCGTTCAGTGCTCAATCGGCACCTGAGCCGCTTAAGGGTGCTGTTCAAGCTACCTCGGCCAAGGATACCGCCACAGTGAGTACACGGATCGAGGAGTACTCCTCGGACGTCACTACTGGCTCCGTGTGTGAATCGCCAGAAAGCGCCGCCCAGCTTTCCGCCACCATCGCGCGACTCCACGTCACGATCAACGCCTTGACGGTGTCGGGATCTGTGCTGTTCCCCGCCGCCTTGCCAGCACTATGCTCGATCAGTGCCGCGTTGACCGCAGCCGCCTCGCAAGACCACGAACAGACCTCACCAGAGAGCCGCAGAAAGCTCCGGTATACCCTCACAGAGCTTTCACGCCAACTTGGCTGCTTGGCGTCGGCATGCTCCAGAGTTTCGGCAGCCGTATCACCATCGCTGGCTGCCATCGAACTACCGCAGTTTCGTGGCTTCCAAGACGACGCCGACAATTGGTTGGCCACCGTCAACGCCCTTGGAGCTCGCAAGGCATGGACGGAACAACAGAAGTGGTACGTAGCCATAGACCGCCTGCGAAATGCTGCCGCGGCGTGGCACAGATACGAAGGCGTGCGGCAGCAATCCTGGGCAGAGTGGGAGCACAAGGCTGATTGCTGCTTTCGGACGGAAACACTTCCACCCCACTGCTACCGCCCAGTCCAACCCGAGTATTTCCGAGAGTGTAGCTCTGGAGGGGCACCCCTCGAGGCTGCAACTGTGCATTGCAGCTCACCTTCAGATGGCGTCTCAATCTGTCCTGAGACGAACACACCGCTGAGACCAGGCTCACCACTTCTGCTGTCAGACTCCGCATCTGTAACCGACATCATACCATCCCTGATAGACGTGGAGGCCTTATCTCATTCGCAGCCAATGGGGAAACGATCACAAGCCTCACTATCGCATGAGCACGTCAGTGCGACCTCTTTCCACCAGCGACAGTCGGAGAAGGGGCCGTCACTTCACGAGCAACCGCACCGGAAGCCTGGCCTGTCCGCGAATTCCGGGAAAGAGGTCCTTGTTGCGTCAAAGCATGGTTCTCCGCTTTCAAAGCAGTCATTGGCCGAGTGCGATGACGCCCACCTACTGCTCAGTGAGATATCGCTTCAAGAAATCAAAGCGATGGATGATGCAACATTCATCGAGGGTCAGTCTTGTTCATCAAGCGGAGACCCAAGCATGATTGAGCCTACACCGCAGCCAAAAGAAGGCGATCTTCATCAGCCCTGTACCCTGGCCAGTGATCCCGTATACGACGCAAACAACTTCATCTGGAGCCCCTCTGTTCATCTGGAACCCCACTTCATCTGGAACCCCACGGGAATCCCCACTGATCAATCGGACAACCACAAGTTTGGAGGGAGAGGCAGCGCGATCGAGATGCCTTCGGCCACCCGTGAAAATCTTGGCGTAGAGTGCAGGAAGGTCCGAGATCGTTCGCATACTTCCTCCAGCCAGTATCTACCGACTCGAGACTCAAACGCGGAAGAGGACAAATTAGACCGTACGTGCGACCACAACCATCATGAGGCCAGCACAAACCTGCGACCACAAGGACACAGTCCGCGCCGTCAACCAGAGCCGTCGGCATTGGCAGCATTACTAGCCAGACCGCAGCGCGTCCGAGACCTGCGACCACTGCGACATAGCCAGTGTCGGCCGCCGGAATCACATTTGTCAAACTTCCAAGTGAAGTTCCAGCATCGCCGAGCCCGGCCACTCCGAAATAGCCAGTGCCGTCCACCAGACATACTTATGTCAGATGCACGAGCCAAGTTGCAGCATGGCCGGAAGCGACCGCCGCTACGCAGCCAGCATCGCCCACCAGAAACATTGTCAACAGCTCCGCCGACAATGCTTGCAGTCATGGCCGAGTGTGATGAAGAAGAACGACAAGGACTCCGTCGCGTGGGCAGTATGCGCGAAGGAGAGAAAGACGAAGTCAGATAAAGAACAGCCGGCCCGCAGCAAGGGCGCTGTCTCTTGCGTCTCTTATTGCTTACAATATATATATATATATATATATATATATATATATATATATATATATATATATATATAAAGGAATGAAGTGTGAACTTAAGGGCTCGTTTCTTTGTTAAACACATTATTAATGAGAACTAACAGTCAATGATGCCAATGGAAAGTAGAGGGGACGTTATTAGAAGTAATTGTAATGTAAATGTGAAGAAAGAAAAGTGGACGAAAAGATAACTTGCCACCGGCAGGACCCGAACCTGCGACCTTCGAATAACGCGTCCGATGCTCTACCATTGAGCTACGGTGGCGGTCATCCCTCCATTCACTTTATAGGGTATATATGTGCATTTAAGCGTGGGAGCGTATATAATATATTGTCACGCGCGTTTCTTATTTCACTTGTACTATATTCGGTTTACGCCCACAAAGACTGTGAACAAACAGTGCTTGCAGTGTTCGAGAAGGTTCATGATTCTAGTAGATCATTTTGTTAAGATTGCGCGCAAGACGCGAACACCCAAGATTATTCGAGAGCTTGCGCGACGACTAGTGATAAGGCTAGAATGTTCGACGCGTGATTTATAAAAGCCGCCGCGTTCCAACGAAGTTCAGTTGATCGACGGCCGACGCTCTGTTCGCCGCTATCAGTGCCAGCGTGTATTGCTGTAATCTTACTTTCCGTTTACCGGCCACAAGTTCGGCCTAATAAACAGTTTCATCTTAGACACGTCGCCTGCTGCCTTCGTCGACGTCACGACCACGTGACATCTGGTGGAGGTGCTTCCTGGTCGATGTACCGAACGCCCCCCTCCAGCCGTGAGCCAAGCCCACATCGGGAAGAAGACATCGGCGCCAACCTCGATCAGCGAGCCAGCCGCAGGCAGAAGGGACTTCAGCCAGAGTCAGGGCTACTTCCCGAGACAACCAGGCATCCCAAAACCACGACAGCGACCGCAGATACGATGGCAGCCCCTGTACCGCCCACAACGGTCGTCATGCACCAACCCTGAGAGCCGCCGACTTTCCGCGGTTCACCATGCGAGGACCCAGAAAGCTGGCTGGAGGAATACGAGCGGGTCGCCACGTTCAACCACTGGGACTCCGACGAGAAGCTGCGCCGGGCCTACTTTTACCTAGAAGACTCGGCAAGGACCTGGTTCGAGAACCGGGAGTCTGCCCTTCAAACCTGGGATCTCTTCCGCGGCACATTCCTGGACACGTTCAGGAGCATCGCCCGCAAGGAAAGAGCCGCGACATTGCTGGAGACGCGGGTGCAACTCCCGAACGAAAATGTCACCATCTTCGTGGAAGAAATGAAACGGCTGTTCCGGCACGCTGACCCCGACATGCCCGAGGAGAAGAAGGTCCGTTTGCTCATGCGAGGGGTCAAGCAAGAACTATTCGCTGGATTGATGAGAAACCCACCGAAGACCGTTCAGGAATTCCACTCGGAAGCGACTACGATCGAAAAGACGCTAGAAATGCGCACACGGCAGTTCGATCGCAGGTCGACACCAGGCTACGGAGACATTCAATCGCTATGCGCCAACGACCTGCGCGAGACCATAAGAGCCGTGGTGCGAGAAGAACTTCGCCGAATGATGCCGTCGTGCCAGCCACAAGTTTCCTCCATTGCAGACATCGTCAGAGAGGAAATCCAACAATCGCTCGGCATCCCCGAGGCAACGCAGCCGCTACCCCAAGCCATGAGCTACGCTGCTGCTGTCCACCGTCCCGTTCCCCCCTCCTCGCCCCCCGTCAAGAAGCCACTCCGCCGCAGTTCCGCCGCCAGACACCACCGCCGCCGACGTCATACCGCCCACCAGCCGGCCAGCGATACACGCCGAGGAAGACCGACGTTTGGCGTGCGCCCGACCACCGCCCACTATGTTATCACTGCGGAGAAGCCGGCCACACGTATCGCCGCTGCCAATACCGTGAGATGGGACTGCGTGGCTTCGCCGTGAACGCACCGCTTCCGCAGCGAGGTGAACGACCACGGGACATCGCCGACTACCTGGCAGGAGCGCAATGGACGCCGCGAAGTCCTTCTCGATCGCCGTCCCCAGGCCGCTACACCTCACCGCACCGCCGGCAGTACACCGGCCCAAACCAGGGCCGGTCGCCTAGCCCGTATCCGGGAAACTAAGGGCAGCAACCGATGGAGGTGCGGTTGCTGTACGACGAAATGCCGAAGATCCTCCGCGGCCGCCGACGACCACAACGCGACGAAACCTGCAGAACACGACGCGAAGCCGACGAAGCTCTGCTGACGAAACGTCGTGGGCCGACGAAGACGTGACGACACAACATGGAAGCAGAGCAACATTTCGACGCAGCCGTGATTCGACGCCGCGACCCAACCGCAACGCACGACGACGAACCAGCGACCTCGACGTAAAATTCGACGGCCACAACGTCACCGCTCTCGTCGACACTGGAGCCGACTATTCCGTCGTCAGTGGGCCTTTCGCGACGAAGTTGAAGAAAGTGAAAACTGCTTGGCAAGGCCCTGAAATCCGGACCGCTGGGGGTCATCTAATAACGCCGGCCGGTGTTTGCACAGCAAGAGTCACCATCAATAACCGGACCTATCCCGCCAGCTTTCTAATTCTGCAGCACTGCTCCAGGGATGTGATACTGGGGATGGACTTCCTAAGTCAACACGGCGCCGTCATCGACCTGAGGTCTGAGTCGATTACACTGACTTCAGAAAAAGCGTTGCCGCCCCACACGGCGCCGGAGAATCATGCCTTGAATGTAATAGAAGACCAGGTCACCGTTCCGCCTCTCTCCAGCGTCGTCATTTCCGTCGGCACCGACATACCCGTTAACCTTGAAGGCGTCGTCGAGGGCGATCAGCACCTGCTTGTGAACCGTCAGATTTGCGTCGCAAGAGGCATCGCCGAGTTGCGCGACGGCAAAGCAAAGGTGCTGCTGACAAACTTCAGCCACGAATATAGGCACCTCAACATTGGTACGACGGTCGCCTACATCGAGAAATTCGTGGACACCAGCAATGCTTTCGCCCTCTCCGATACTGCCGAACATTCTTCGACGAATCGAGATCCCGAAACAGATTTCGACGTCAACCCCAGCCTCCCAAAGCAGAAGCAAGACCAGCTCAAAAATCTGCTCCTGCAATTCAAGGACTGCTTCTCATCGTCGTCAAGAATTCGACAGACCCCAGTCGCCAAACATCGTATCATAACCGAAGAAAGTGCCCGACCAGTCCGTCAGAGCCCGTATCGAATTTCGACGCAGGAACGCGAAGCCGTAAAGAAGCAAGTCGACGAAATGCTACGTGACGACATAATCCAGCCCTCCAGGAGTCCCTGGGCGTCTCCCGTGGTGTTGGTGAAGAAGAAGGACGGGACGCTACGTTTCTGCGTCGACTATCGTCGCCTGAACAAGATCACGAAGAAGGACGTGTACTTCCTCCCACGGATAGACGACGCCCTGGATCGACTCCACAACGCGAAGTACTTTTCGTCGATGGACCTGAAGACAGGCTACTGGCAAATCGAAGTCGACGAGAGAGACCGAGAAAAAACTGCTTTCATAACTCCAGACGGCCTGTTCGAGTTTAGGGTAATGCCTTTTGGTCTTTGCTCGGCCCCCGCGACCTTCCAACGCGTTATGGATACCGTACTGGCCGGCTTGAAGTGGCAGACTTGCCTTGTGTACTTGGACGACGTCGTTGTGTTTTCCTCGAACTTCGACGAACACCTGCGGCGCCTTGAAGCTGTACTTCAAGCAATGAAGACCTCCGGACTTACCCTGAAGCCTCGAAATTGCCGGTTCGCCTACAAGGAACTCTTGTTCTTTGGGCCACGTGATAAGCAAGTCCGGAGTACGCCCCGACCCTCAGAAGACAGCCGCCATCGCTACGTTCCCGCCACCTGCCGACAAGAAGGCCGTGCGTCGATTTCTCGGCCTGTGCGCCTACTACAGGCGGTTTGTCAAAAACTTTGCCCGCATCGCCGAACCACTCACTAACCTTACTAGGATTGACGTCGAGCTCAAGTGGGAAACGCCGCAGGAGGAAGCATTTCAAGAACTAAAACGACGCCTATAAACGCCTCCTTACTTGCGCATTTCGACGAACACGCCGAAACAGAAGTGCACACCGACGCAAGCAGCGTGGGACTCGGCGCCGTCCTCGTGCAGAGGACGGACGGATTGGAAAGGGTCATCAGTTATGCTAGCCGGTCGCTATCCCAGGCAGAGGCCAACTATTCCACAACAGAAAAGGAGTGCCTCGCCATCATCTGGGCTACGTCAAAGTATCGCCCCTACCTTTATGGCAGGCCCTTCAAAGTTGTGAGCGACCACCACGCCTTGTGTTGGCTAGCTAACCTGAAGGACCCTTCAGGTCGTCTCGCAAGATGGAGTCTAACTTCGAAGAATTCGACATCACCATCGTTTACAAGTCCGGCCGAAAACATTCTGAAGCCGACTGCTTGTCTCGCGCCCCCGTCGACCCGCCGCCGCAGGACGACCACGAGGATGACTTCTTCTTGGGAACCATAAGTACCGACGACTTCGCCGAACGGCAGCGAGCCGACCCGGAACTCAGGGGCCTTATAGAGTACCTCGAAGGCAAGACAGCCATTGTTCCGAAGGCATTCAAGCGAGGACTCGCATCGTTCCTCTTGCAAAACAGCGTTCTCATAAAGAAGAATTTCTCGCCGCTTCGAGCCGACTACCTTCTCGTAGTGCCTTCAGCAATGCGTCCAGAAGTCCTCCAGGCGCTACACGACGACCCGACGGCTGGACACCTCGGACTTTCCCGCACGCTCGCAAGAGTACAGGAAAAGTACTACTGGCCGCGCCTTGCCGCCGACGTCGCCCGCTACCTAAGGACGTGCCGAGACTGTCAGCGACGGAAGACACCGTCCCACAAGACCAGCAGGCTTCCTTCAGCCGATCGAGCCTCCTCGGCGACCGTTTCAGCAGATCGGGATGGACCTCCTGGGGCCGTTCCCAACGTCGACTTGCGGAAATAAATGGATCGTCGTGGCTACCGACTACCTCACCCGCTACGCCGAAACAAAGGCCCTGCCTAAAGGCAGTGCCGCCGAGGTAGCCAAGTTGTGTTCTCCGCTCCGAAGAAGCTGGCCCGGTTGTGCTCGCGTGTTTCGCGTGGTGGAGAAAAAAGAGGTTGCCAGAAAAAACATGGTAGACAGTTTGTTAACTGTTGTACCGGGGTTGTCTATGAGATCCCATTGACCTGCGGTAAGGCTTACATAGGCCAGACGGGTCGTTGCATTAATGACCGGGCGGCGGAACATTCTCGAGCTGTGAAGAGTGGGGGGTACAAATTTGGCAGAGCATTGCGCAAGTTGCGGGGCATGTGAGCCGAAACTGAGTGAGATAAAGATACTGGGGAGGGGTAGGGATCAGATGGCAAGGGAGTTGCTTGAAGCGTACCATATCAGGAAGCGAGGGGGGTATGTGCGTCAGTGACACATCGGTGAAGCTTTTCAAGGCAGAGGCTGAGTATCTTGATAATTTCTTATGAAGTGAGAACGTATGTTGACAATGCATTTGACTGTGTGCGCATGTGTGTTTTTCTGGATATCTTTGCGGGCGAAGCCTCAAATAAAGTTAGATGAAAGTAGCGCTTGTCCTGTTGTCTCGCTCTTGTGATTGTTATTCTGTGCGCTCAAGTTTCCCGTCAAACTAGTGATAAGGCTAGAATGTTCGACGCGTGATTTATAAAAGCCGCCGCGTTCCAACGAAGTTCAGTTGATCGACGGCCGACGCTCTGTTCGCCGCTATCAGTGCCAGCGTGTATTGCTGTAATCTTACTTTCCGTTTACCAGCCACAAGTTCGGCCTAATAAACAGTTTCATCTTAGGCACGTCGCCTGCTGCCTTCGTCGACGTCACGACCACGTGACAATATATATATATATATATATATATATATATATATATATATATATATATATATATATATATATATATATATATATATATATATATATGTCTGTATGTATGTATGTATGTATGTTTGTTATTTCAATAAATTCTGAGTTGATAGTTGGCGCCGTGTTTCGTGTCCCTTCCTTTGTGTTATCGTCTTTTGCGCACCAACGTGCTAAGATGAGTTACCAACTCGCCCAGTACTCCGTACTTCTCTTCTTCTTTCTGATCATCATGGCACACAGCCGATAGTTTAAACTGCGCGGACATTGCAACATGGACACCATACCGGGGTGCTATCTTTTTGAGATAGTGTGATATAGCATGAATATATGGAACTACTTCCACCGGCGTCTTTTCTTCCTTTCTTTCTTCTCTGGGCATCGTCTTTTTGCTCGTAAGCCTGCAGGTAGGTTAAAATATCTAATGCTTCTACATCTGTGTATGTGTTCCGTAGTGTGAGGTGCTTAGACAAGAGAAAGAAAACAAGCTTCATCTGTGGTTTGAGTGTTCTTACTGAACGAAGCTTGCGATGTTATTATGTGGATGTGTTGTTCATTCCTAGCCCCGAGACGGCAAGCTGTTCAGAACGATGAATGTGCGGAGTTTTCTAAGGTATGGCTTAAAAGTACTTCATAAAACAAATGTTATAGTCTACATGAAGGGTGACAGCCATTTATTAACTTGCTAATCTGCTGCGGGACTAAAACATTTACAGCTCCTATATTATGTGTGTTAGTCGCAAAAATACGTCTTTCTTGACGCTGCTAACGCGTTGAGATAATTCTTGTGTGATGCTGCCTACACTGTTTTGCAAACTAAAATTCCAGCGAACTAAAGCTTTTCTGAATTTCGGCTTTTTGGCTTTAGGCGTTCACTTCATTATCATGTATTGCCACATGTACAGTCAATTGTATTGTAATCCATGTAAACTGCTGTGACCTACTGGTAACTTTTAGAATACTTCGCAAATTGGTTTACATTAGGCTATGTGATTGTATAAAATGCAATAAATCTACGTTATCGCACTTTCCTTTGAATTAAACGTGTCATTTGCATAGTTTGCAATTTCTTCAAGCCTCACGCAATCAGTGCGTGCGGACATGGACAGCCCCACCTACAAGACTCTTACAGAAGACCATCCGTTAAACAGGCCCTTACACCCGTGGACACCCGTCTTGTCAGTCGCGTGAGAGGGTGTTAAAGTGAAGGGTGCAGAAGGCACCCTTTTGTAATGTTGTTTTACAACACCCTTCCGCGTATTTACATTTACACCTTTTTTTAAAAAGTGGTCGGAAAAGCACCCTTTCTGAGAGGTGCTCATTTAAAATCCCTAGGGTGTCGTCCCTTGAGAAGCTTCTTTACACTCTTTGGGTGTAAAAATTGTTACATTGTACGTCAAATTATGCTAAGTAAACCCCTACATGAGTATGTCGCTTGAACCAATACGTTTTGCGTAGGTATTCGTGGTTTTTAATACGAAAGTGTTTTATGCCGGGGCTCAGCTGGCGTATTTCCATCACAGATATGACGTTGAAAAATACACACTGACTAATGGCAAAGAAAAAATTACACCATCTCCCACTAAAGGGAACCATGTGCGGATGCGAAGCAGCGTTGGTGTTCACTTCTGTTTCCATTTGTTGTTTACGTTACCGATGCCGCTACAACTGGCGCCAACGTTGACATCCATAGCGCCGTTGCGAAGGAGAGTGCAACGGGGTGAGCGCGCGCCGCATTATATACGAGCGCACAGCTGCGCCGGAGAGAGAGAAACGGGAGAGGAGAAACGAAGCGCAGGCAGCGCTCGCGCCACATCCTCCACCCCACCTCCTCCCACCTCCTCGCGCTCACGCGAGGGGGGAAGAGTTGGCGCATGCGCAGTGGGGGGAGCGGACGGTCGCCAAGGGACGGACACAGCCCCGAGCAAAAGCTGCTTCGCGTCTAAAAAGTAGAAGGAAAAGTTCCGTCGCTGGGAATCGAACCTACGACCCCTCGCTCCGCAGCGCGAGGCGCGGTCGAATCGGCCACAGAACGTACGTTCTTCGGCTTACTAATGGCGAGCTATTTATGTGCACCATTTACTGTTGGCTGTACTCAGAGGTCGGTAACTTAAGCGTATTGTTGTCATCACTACCGAGATGGCGCGAAGGGCGCTCAGGGCATGGCACTGCACGCTTTGAAGGTCGTCATCCCGTTGCGATGCCTCTCCATCGCCTCTCCAGGGCGGTTTGTGTCTCTTGCGCTTTCACCGTAAGTGTGCGTGGAAGTTCCAAAAAAACACAAAGGTCACTTCGTTCGCTGCGGCTGTCAGGTTTGCGAAAGGAGCGCGCTGCTCACACACAAAAAATAACAATTGTGACAGTTGTCAGCTCGCGCTCGTCCTGTGTATACTTGTGCACTCGTTTCGTGCGTCCTTCGTTGTGTTTGTGCGGGGCGCTTAAAGTGTCGAGCTGTGACAGTTGTTCGTTCGCGCTCGTGCTCTGTATGTTTTTTTCGTACGTCCTTTCTCGAGCTGTTTGCTGAGCTGCTTTCCGAGTTTCGGGCTGCTTGCCGTTCTTAGCGTGACATTACAATTCGTTGCTATAGCATTTTTTCCATTCGCCCTTGTGGCAAAACAACGAACAATGAACGCTCAACTACCTGTGTGAAGACATATTTCACTTTCGTGTTATACCGTTTCCTATGCCAGAAGAATCAGACACGCCTTTTTGATGCAAGTTGCATTCAGTGTAAGGGCGTTTCGGCACGGTTGTCGTATTATCTTGCGTGTAACGAAAAGAACTGCATCATGCTTTGTGCGGCAGGGTCTCCTCGTGCCCTTGCATCGAAGTTGCCGAATGGTACCGAGCTAACACGCAAACAATCATAACAAAAGAAGACCAAAAGAAGCGAAAATTTAATAAACTTTGCCATTGTTAAAAACAATTTTAATTAGAATAAAAGTGTCACTCAAATAGGAAGGAGAGTTGAAAAAATTACTATAATTAATTTTGACAGCGAAACTGTGGCCAATTATGAACGAAAGCACATATTTAACTTTTCACATTGTTTCCAAGGTAGACTCCGTACAGTTGAACGCACGTTTCACTATTACATGATTAACGTTACTTGATGATTCTTGTACATATGTTTGACTTCAGCACTCAAGAAATCAATGTTATCGGCAAACGCGCTATTGGTAAAAGTCGTCGCGAAAACAACTATATTTGCTGGGAAAATGCAAATAAGCAAAAAAAATTGAAGGACACTTTGTCTTTGTACATTCCAAAGTGTATTCCTCGAAAGCTTGTGGCCATTCGACTGACTATGCCATGTCTTTTTGTTTTGTCGGACGGACGCACGGACGGACACGGACGGACATGGACGGACGGACGGAGTAACACGGACGGACATGGACGGACGGATGGACGGTCGGACACGGACGGACGGACATGGAGGGACGGACGGACACGAACAGACGAACGGACAGAGGGACACACGGACAGACGGACACGGATGGATGGACGGACAAACGGACGGACGGTCGGACAGACGGACGGACAGACGAACGGACGGACATACACGGACGGGCGGACACGAAAGGACGTACGGAAGGACACATGGACGGACGGTTGGATGGACGGACGGACAAACACGGACGGATGGACAGGGACGGACGGATGGACATGGGCGGAGGGACGGACGGATACGGGTGGATGGACGGACGGACGGACACGGATGGACGGACGGACGTGAGCGTAAGACATCAAAGGCTTTCGCCTTATAAAATGCGACAAGCGACTCGGCTAAACATGATTCGCAAATCCAGTTATTATAAGCGGAACTGGCAACTCTGCCTTGTATGCGTCCTAGTACAGTTGCGACCGAGGTAGTGAAGTGTAGAGAGAAAAATACAGGTTCCACAAGGAATTAAAACCTTTTTAAAATTCACACGGCAAAGGTTTGTTCACGCTTTGCGGAAAGGGTTTATTTTTAGGATGTATTGCAAAGGACCGTCAAGGAAGAATTTCCATTACACCCCAATGGTATTCGGTACTTAAGCGCAGAGAATGAGAAACGCGTACCTTTTGAGTCAGTTGTGTTGCTGGACGTCCACTGGATTTGGCGCTCTACAGCGGCGGCATGCTAACGTGGTAAGCATGCGCGCTTGGCAGGGATGTATTTTCGGCAGTACATGTATTGCTTTGTGGAAATTCATGAAGCAGCAGCAGAACCTCCCGTGAGGCTCTCAAGAGTAGAGCCGTTGGTGGCTTTGCGTGAATGCCACTCCCGCTTACAAGAAGTCGTCTGGGCACCACTGCCCCGTCTTTGGATGCGAAAACAACCAGCGCAAGAAGAGATTGTGACCTTCACTTGTGACCTTCACTGTCTGTGTTGTGACCTTCACTGTCAAGCGCGGGAATCGTGCAGGTGTGGTGTTTTCTGCTTGCACAGATTTCCATTCGCAACGAAACGCCGTGCTTAGCCGCAAGTGGATAATTGCACAAAACAGGAAAAACTACGAGCACAGTAAAACAGTAAAAGCGCACGAAGTAAGTACACTTACTGCGTGTGTTCAAGCATGATTCCACTATTTTGTATTACAGCAGTAATGCGCGTAGCAGGCAGGTACATTCCGAGCACTTTTTGAGCAACAAGCCTTCCGAGCTGCCAATGCTGCAAAGCGTAAACCACTTTTTACGCGATCCACGTTGAAATGCTTAGTTCTCCCAAAACGATGTATGCAACCTGTACTATGTGGCACCAAATCATTGCTGTATTCTTTCGCAGGCTGCATGCCAATAATAGGAGATATTACGACTCACGCGTGCATGAGTGCAAGTGTAAGGGAGTACGTGCCTGATGAAATTGCTTCCGCAGTCTGCACTGCGCGGGCGCTAGACATTCTGGACTGTCGAGGAAAGTCTCCTGGACGTTTCACACACACAAAAAAAAATAACAGCGCACATTTTCAGGAGAGGAAAAGCGCGAGACATGCTTACCGCCAGACTCAGTTAGGGAAGTTTCGCGTTTGCTTTTCGGAGCGTCTGCTTGCACGGCAGTCCGCGGTGTTGGTTCACCGCGATTGCGACCGATGGCGCGACGCGCAGTTTAAATATGGCGACATAGAACTAGGTGTTGATTCAAACGACGCAAGACGACGGTGCGACCAAGACATGCCAATAGCCCCGAGGAAAGCACGTGACTTCCACCACAGTTTTTGTTATGCAGCTCGGATACCGAGGGCTTCTCCTTACCTTTCCTATCTCTGTGGCTATGTTCATCCACTGCACTTGTTTGTCTCAGCGACACACCATTGTGGACTAACATTCCAATTACTGTAGCGTACTATTTATGCAAGACATCTATAGCGCTTTATTAAGGCCTTAGCTGCCTCGTCAAACGGGAAAATTAATCGTCGGCAGCGTCGGCGTCCCGCATCAGCAGCGTCAACTCGAGTGAAAAAAAAACCCTCAATTGACACCCCCACATGACATCATGACGTCACTGGTCCCAAAATTTGTGACGTCACCTTGACACTGTGATGTGATTAAGGCGACCATAACATGACATCGCACGATCACGTCGTCACATGACGTGTTCGCTTGGTCAAAAGTGGGCCAATCACGGTGGCAGTACAAAACCACACGAGGTGCACAAAGCTTCCGATGCCTCCGATACTGGAGGCAGTTCAACGCCGCGTTAGGGACAGAAAGCCTTCGGATGGAGGCGGGCGGATTTCGACAGAGATAAAGACGATGGTTTTTTCGTTCGACTCCTCTTGAGTGATGCATAAGGGACACTAGGGGTTTTTTCCGATGCCGGATATTACTTGTATCCAACATGCAATGGCGCGAATAATGTCCCCAGTGATCGACCGAAGGCTATGTTATAGGCTTTCTTACCTGTAGTCTCTCGAATGTATCCCAGAGAAAGTTGCGTAATTCGATCATCTTCTTCTGACCTCTCTGCGAGGCCATGTCTGTCGTCTTGACCGCTGCCATGTCTTCTCTGATTACCCTGCATAAACCAAAAGAACATGTCATTCGATAAATAAAAAGCCGTCATGGTCGTTGCTTCTTCCTTGAGTCTCTACCTTGACTATATCCAATGTTCCTGCTGATGACTCCTGTTTCATCTGCCTTTATTTATGCATACGAGGTTCATCTAAGGAGCAGTCAGCAGGGCCCATAGCTGTTACATGTGAGACATTATTTCAATTGCTTGGACACCCTTGGCAAGTTTTGCCCATCGCAAAGACCATTGTCTTCGTCGTGATGTTCATGTACACGGCTCGCGTACGTACTCTGCCCTCATCCCTTATTCCGCCTTGAGATTACAGGCAGCACGAAAACCGTTTCTCTCCGTGTAGCGGCCATATTCTGTAAAACCAGTAATGCAAATGAGTGCTGCGGAAACCCACAAGGTGGCGGAAGGGTTAAGAAAGGGAAAATAGACAACCACCCGTTTGTAGCACGCAGCCACAAGGAAATCCACACCGATTCCACGGAAAGAGAAGCTTCTTAGTTGCCTGAAAATTCGTCCTGGTCCGGGGTTCGAACCCGGGACCAACGCCTTTCCGTGGCGGTCGCTCTACCAATTGGGCTAACCAGGAAGCTTAGCAATTGGCAGCACGAATGCGAGTTCATTGACAACTCGAAGCACAAGGACACAACTAATGCAAATTAGTTCTGCGGAAACCCGCAAGGGGGTGGAAGGGAAAAGAAAGTGAAAATTGACAACCACCCGTTTGTAGCACAAAGCCACAAGCAAATCCATCCTTGTGGCTTCGTGTTTCAAATGGGTGGTTGTCTATTTTCTCTTTTTTTCTGTTAAACCAGCGTTTTCTAGAGTTAGGCGAAATCGGATTCAACAAATTTAGCTGCTAGCCTTACTTCGGTTTAAACCCTCGGACTGAACTGTCATACATTTGAACTTCATTGTGAACAAGGCTGCCGTGTGAGAGCCGAAACGTCTTGTTTTGTTTTAAAGTGTTTTTATTGTGGTCGGCATTTCATCTCCTTTTTTACAATGCTTCCTCTTGACCAGACGGGATTCCGTCAAACCCGGCATTTCATATGTTTACGCCGGGCGTACGGCCAACCAGCTATTACTCAAATTCGCCAGTACGTTTCCCCTAAGCAGAGTGAGCGCCTTTCGAGGACACTTGAACTTCAATCTGACCTGCACAGCGCGCAAACTCATACGATGCTCTCTTTGCCTGAATAGCACAGTACCTACCAAATTTGGCTACAATGTGGTCCACAAGGCCGAAAGGCTTCTGTTGCAGGAACGAATAATGAACTGCCGAGAAACTATCCGCACCTTGGAGAATGAAGCTTTTTTTGCATGTAGCCGACTCGAGCACCAATATCCCGTGGATTTTCCAAGCATTCAACTGCATGCTAATTTCAAAGCAAAGCTGCAAACCATTGCTGTGAAGCGCTTCACGAAACCCAGCTGAATAAACTAGGACCGCAGGACGCTGGACTTCATCACAATGCCGCCAAATCTACAGTGCATAACTTATCGTCGCACACTCTGTACCAGGCAGAACTTTCGGTTTTAAGCCTGGGACTGCACTTCAATGCGAGACCTGCAGGGAATTCAAAGAAAGTCGTCTGCGCCGTGGAAGATGGCGTGTGCCCCGTTGAACCTGCCAAACGTGTCGAGGCACGCACTCGCGCCATAAGCGTTCTTTCAAAGCTACAGCCTCAGTCTTGCGTAATCGACCATAAAATGCATTCGAAACAACACAAACATAGTAGTGTTGCCGGCAGACAAAGGGAAGGCCACCGTGTTGCTGAAAAAGTCGGTCTACAATAGCGAAAAGTTGTCCCTTTTGGGGGGGGACACGCACATCTATGTACAGTTGAAAAAAAGACCCGACATGCAAGTTGCAACGCGAGTTTCAAAAGCCTTTATCGGATGTTTTCCGTTTCGTATTACCAAGCAGCAAAGGATTATACTACGCGCTCTTTTGTCATAATGGATCTGCCCCAGCGTTGTGCGGACTGCAAAAGACTCATATGCTTGGCCTACCCATGCGCCCCAGCGTCGACTATACCTGTTCACCCCTTCACATATTGTCCGGTTTCTTGCACAAAGTGCTTTCACGCATACAGGGAAAAACTTCTGCGCATGTTTATCACTCCTTAGACTTTGTCGAAAAAGTGCGGGACGGCACACTGGACGACGAAGAAGTGCTAGTCTCCTTCGATGTCCGAGCCCTATACACTAGCATTCCGACGTACGTAGCTTTGCAAGCACGCACCGCAGCTCTGGAATCGGACGAGACTCTTGCCGAGAGGTCTCCTGATGATATCCCGGACCTTCGAAGGCTTTTGAAGTTCTGTTTTGACAGTACGTACTTTGTCTTTGAAGGAACGTTTGGCCGGCAAGTGCATGAAACAGCGATGAGGGAAGCCTCATCAGTTACAGCCGCGAATTTAACGATGGAGTTGATTAAAAAACGTGCCCTAGGAATCCTTCGCCTCGAGGTCAAAGGTTTTTCTTCGTTACGTTGACGATTGCTTTAGCATAAGTAAGGAAAACCTCCCAGCATTCGCGGATCATCTGAATAACACGAATTCATCAATCAAGTTCACTGTCGATTCGAAATAGAAGGCGCAAAGAAGAGAACGAATCAAAAAAACTTTGTGTGTGTGCGCCTCCTTTTTCGCCAAAAATTCAATTCATCAAATGCCCGCTACAAAAAAAAAAGAGATCAGGAGATTGTACTCCTCACCTTTCTTACCTTCGGCAAAACGCGTAATATACACGACGACTGCCTTCTTTGAATGTAAAGGCAGTGGCGGATCCCAGGGAAGGGGCAATTGGGCGATCATACCCCCCCCCCCCCCCCCCAAAATGACACCAACACCCTCTCCTTCACCCTGACATCTTTTCGACAAAAATTTCAGGGCACACGTAATTTTTTAGGCCGCTGCGGCAAATTTGGCTGTTGGTGGCGAGAATTCCACTCATCACTTCTGCCGTTCTGTTGGGTGCGAGCTGGCTAACAAACCCCCGCCTTTTTGAAAACGAGCTGATCGCTTCCTACCCGCATGCCATTATGCACCTTTACACAGCAGTGAAATGTGTTTGAATGATGGCCCGCTTATCATGCCAGCAATCTTATACCCCTGACACACGGGCATTGTGAAGACCTTTATGCAAGGGGGCATTTACCTGAAAGTCGTTCATAGGCAGTGACACAAAGGAGTATCTCCCTCCCAGCAATGTTGCTTTTCGGGAAAGCAGATTACGCATACAGATTTCGAACGTAAATGGTATTTTCTCGCATACTGTGGGTACGACTCAACAATGCAGCCTTTCAACGAATGTTCACCTGGTGTTGCCAAAAACGCCCAACTGACGCGTGGCGGGCCACAGTCAGGGGCGTAGCCAGAAATTTTTTTCGTGGGGGGGCAACTCCTTGATTCCGGGGGGGTTGAGGGGGGGGGCACCTCCCTGAAATGGTCAATTTTCGCTCTGCATGCCATGGCGAAAAAAAATTTCGGGGGGGGGGGGGGGGGGCACGGGCCCGGTGTGCCACCCCCTGGCTACGCCACTGGCCACAGTCTAATGGATGTGAATCAAAGGACCGCGGCACTCCTCGCGTTGGGGGGCTCTCGGGAAGACGACAAATGATGCTCCTAATGGCGATATGGGCTGGGCAAGTTTTGAGGTGAGGGAGGTTCAAAGTGAGGCTAACGAATAAGAAAAAGAGTAGATGGCAGAAAAGCTGTTCCAGTATTTGTACAGGAAGAAACTTGACCCAGGAGAGTAAAAGATCTAGGAGGCTCCCCAGTAAATATATGGCCGGTAGTGTAAGCGATATGGCAACAAAGAACGTTAAGCGAAAAGTCAGAGAGGCGGAGAGGATGTACTGGATGGAAGCCATGAAAAAAAGAAAGAACGGCTCTAAGTACCTACCAAAAGGGCAAAAACGAAATAACGAAATAACGGCATTTTGTGATAATTCCAGGGAAAGCGCTTTAACGTTTGAAGCAAGGTCGAGTTGCCTTATAACGCGTAGTTATAAAGCCAGATTTAGTAAAGAACAACAACAATGAATATGCTGTGGAGAAGATAAGGAAACGCCGGTGCATATTGTTACGGGGAGACGACAGAAAAAGGGTGTATTTACAATTTTTACACGATCAGAGTGATCAGAGCCACAACAGCCAAGATGGCGAACAACAGGAGCGAACCCGTCCTCCACTTCTTCGTCCTCTAGGTAAGTGGCACATAACATTACGCCCCGGCGGCGAAAGCACCGACTCGTTGCATCCGAACAAAGGCGGCAGTGAGAATGGCCACTATGCACATGCGTCGGCTGACTTAATGTGCAGACATCCAACCAGGTGTACGTTTGGGCGGGAGCCTACATGAAGCCTTGTGTTTTAGGGACAACAATGGAAAGGTGAACACGCCCGAGATAGAAGGAAGTTAGACTGTTAGAGTATTTGTGGCAGGAAACTAGAGAGAAAGTACAAAAATAAAATGGGACAACTGACGCCACACGCGTTTCTTGTCTCAATTTTGCTCTAGTCGGTTTACGCACACAAAGATTGTCAGCAATGCTCAGCGCAGACCGCGCTTGAGTGTTCGAGAAGGTTCACGATTGAAGTGGATGATTGTGTTAAGATTGTGTGTAAGACGCGAACAGTCAACTCAAGAGCTTGCGCAACCACCAATGATAAGGATAGAATGTTCGATGCGTGATGTATAAAAGAGGGCAAGTCCCAACGATTATCAATTTTTCGACGGAAGAGGCTCTGTTCGCCGCTATCAGAAGACAGTGAGTATTGCTGTATTTGGCATCCTGTTTCCCCGGCCACAAGTACGGCCAAATAAAGAGTTTCATCTAGGACAAGTAGAGTGCTGCGTTCGTCCACGTGCCGACCCCATTACATCTCGTGGGGGGTGCTGTTCCTTGATGTTCCGGACGCCCCCGTCAAGCCGTGAAACCAGCCCAAGTCGCAATGGAGACCTCGACGCCAACGCCGAGCAGCGATCAAGCCACAGGCAACAAAGTCTACCGCCAGAATACGGGCCTCTACCTGAACAGACGCAGCTAACCAAGGCGCTGGCCTCGACCACAGCGACGATGAAAACCCCTGAGCCTGCTGCACCGATTATGCTCCGGCAACCCAGGGAGCCACGAACTTTCCACGGTTCATCACTCGAAGACCCGGAAGGCTGGTTGCAAGAATACGACAAGGTCGTCGTTTGCAACCACCGGAGCAACGACGACAAGCTACGGCATGTCTATTTCACCTTGGAAGACACTGCTAGGGCGTGGTACGAGAACCAAGGGTCAACCCTGTCAACGTGGAACATTTTTCGCGCCAGGTTCTTCGCCACCTTCAGGAGCGTCGTCCGCAAGGAGAGGGCCGAGGCTTTTCTCGACACTCGTCTCCCGTTGCCAAATGAGAACGTGGCACTTTTCACAGATGACAAGACTCTTCCACCACGCACACACCAAAACGCCTGAGGACAAGAAAGTTCGCTTTCTCATGCAAAGAGTAAAGCAAGAGCTCTTCGCGCGACTGATGCGGAACCCACTGAGCGATGACCAGGAATTCGCCTCAGAAGCCATGACAATTGAAAAGACGCAGGAGATGCGCACCCGAAAATTCAATCGCCCCTCGACACCAGGGTACGCAGATGTTCAATCACTCTGTTCGGTTATCTGCGCGAGGCCATCAGGGTGATAGTGCGCGAAGATCAGCGAAGAATGCTCCCACCGACCCAATCTCACGTGGCCTCGATAGGAAACATCTGCCGAGAAGAAATCGAGCAGTCGCTTGGTACCCCTGAAGCCCTACAGCCTCAGCCGCGAGCCATGTGCTACGCTGCTGCAGCGTGACGCCATGCTCCCCCTGCGCCGCCAGACGCAGCCGTCGACCCCACCGACGTACACCGACGCCATCCCGCCCACCTGTCGACCGCGCCACGCACCTAGAAGAACTGACGCGTGGCGTGCCCCCGACAACCGCCCACTCTGCTACCAGTGCGGAGAAACCGGCCCCACGCACCGTCACTGCCAGTACCGCGAAATCGGACTGCGTGGTTTTGCCGTGAACGCGCCGCATTCGCAGGCGAGTGAAGGACCTCGCGACAACGCCGACTACATCATCGGAGCGTAGTGGACGCCTCGACGACCATCCCGATCGCCGTCGCCAGGCCGCTACATGTCACCGCAGCGCCGCCAGTACACCGGCCCAACTCGGGGCCATTTCGCGAGCCCTTCTCCGAAAAACTAAGGGCAGCAACCGATGGATGTGCGCTTGCTGTACGACGAACTACCGAAGATCCTCCGCGCCGAAGACGACGCCTCGACGAAATGTTAAGAGCAAGACGCAAGTCGAAGGGAGCCCGTACGATGAAACTTCGCGGCCGGAAGAAGATGTGACGACACCACGTAAAAGCAGCGGAATAAGCTGACGTCCCCGTGATCCGACGCCGCGACCCAACCGCAACGCTTGACGGCGAGCTAGCGACCTCGACGTCCTCATCGACGGCCACAACGTCGCCGCTCTCGTCGACACTGGGGCCGTCTATTCCATCGTGAGCGGGCCTCTCACTGCCAAGCTGAAGAAAGTAAAGACCGCTTGGGATGGACCCAAAATCCGGACAGCTGGAGGCCACCTGATAACGCGGACTGGAGCCACACGGCGAGTCACGACTAAAGGCCAGAGTTATCCGGCGAGCTTTGTGGTCCTGCAGCATTGTTCCAGGGACGTCATTTTAGGCATGGATTTCCTAAATCAGCACGGCACAGTCATTGACCGTACGATCCAAATCGATGACGCTTTACGTAAACAATGCCATTTCGCCAGATAAGAAAATTGGTTGCCGTGCCTTAAATGTGATAGAAGAAACAGGTCACCGTTATGCCTTTCTCCGGCGCCAATATTTCCGTTGGTACTGAAGAAACTACAGAGCTAGAAGGCATCAGCGAGGGCGACCAGCACTGACTTCTGAGCCGTCAGATCTGCATCGCACGAAGCATAGCCAAACTGCGGGATGGCAAAGCGAGGGTAATGCTGACGAAGTTCAGCCACAAATACAGGCATATCAACATTGGTACGACGGTCGCCTACATGGATGATTTCGTGAAGACCAGCATAGCTTTCGCCCTCTTCGATGCTGCTGGACCTGGTTCGATGAACAAAGGACCCCAGCTAGATTTCGACGTCAATCCAAGCATTGCGAAGACCGAGCGGGACCGGCTAAAGCACTGCTCGTGCCAATCATAGACTGCTTGTTGTCCTTGTCAGGAATCCGACAGACACCAGTCGCTAAACATCGCATTACAACAGAAGAAAGCGCGTGACCAATCCGCCAAAGCCCGTATCGAGTTTCGACACCAGAACGCGAGGCTCTTAAGAAACAGGTCGACGACATGCTACGCGACGAAATCATCCAGCCGTCCAAGAGGCCGTGGGCGTCACCTCGTCGCCTGAACAAAGCCAGGAAGAAGGACGTGTACCCTCTCCGAGGAAGAGACGACGCCCTAGATCGACTCCACAACGCGAAATACTTTTCGTCGATGGACCTCAAGACGGGCTACTGACAAATCGAACTCTACGAGCGAGAGCGACAAAATACTGCTTTTATAACACCAGACGGCCTGTTCGAGTTCAAGGAAATGCCCTTTGGTGTTTGGTCGGAACCTGCAACGTTTCGACGTGTTATGGATAGAGCACTGAGCGGCTTGAAGTGACAGACGTGCCTTGTGTTCTTGGACGACGTCGTTGTGTTTGCTTCAAACTTCGACGAACACCTCAGGTGCATTGAAGCTGTACTTCAAGTAATCAAGACCTCCGGACTCACCTTGAAGCCAGAAAAGTGCCGCTTCGCGTACCAGGAACTCTTGTTTTTGGGCCACGTCATCAGCGAGCACGGTGTTTGCCCACACCCGTGTATAACAGCTGCCATCGCTGGCTTCCCGCCACCCACCGACAAGGCCGTACGCCGATTTCTCGGCTTGTGCGTCTACTAAAGACGTATCGTTAAGGTTTTTTAACGAATCGCCGAGCGGCTAACACGCCTCACGAAGGCCAACGTGCAATTGAAGTAGAAAACAACGCAAATCGAAGCATTTAAAGAACTGAAACGACGCCTTCAGACGCCTCCAATAGTAGAGCATTTCGAGATACGCCCACACCGAAATCCACACCGACGCAAGCAGCCTAGTACTAGGCACCGCATCCTTGTTCAGAAGACTGATGGGCGGGAAAGGGTCATCAGTTATGCTAGCCAGTCGCTATAAAAGGCAGAAAGCAACTATTCCACAACAGAAAAGGAGTGTATGGCCATCATGAGGGCTACATCCAAGTTTCGCCCCTACCTCTCCGACAGAACATTCGAAGTTGTGAGCGACTACCATACCCTGTGTTGGCTAGGTAACTTGAAGGACCCTTCTGGTCGCCTAGCACGGTGGAGTCAGACTTCAAGAATTCGACATTACCGTCGTTTACAAGTCCGGACGACAGCACTCTGATGCCGACTGCCTGTCTCGCGCCCCCCGTCGATCCGCCACCTTAGGACGATCAGGATGATAATAGCTTCATGGGAACTACACGTGCCGATGACTTCGCCGAGCGACAGCGAGCCGACCCGGAACTCAGGGGCCTTGTGGAATACCTCGAAAGCAGGACCGCCGCTGTTCCTAAGGTGTTCAAAAGAGGACTGGAGTCGTTTTTCTAGCCAGACGGTGTTCTCCTAAGGAAGAACTTCTCGCCCCTTTGAGCCAAACACCTTCTCATGGTTCATTCAGCAGTGAGACCAGAAGTCCTACAGGCCCTACACGACGACCCGACGGCTGGACACCTCGGTGTTTCCCGCACGCTCGCAAGAATACAGGAAAAGTACTGCTGGCCACGCCTTGCCGCCGACGTCTGTCGCTACGTCAGGGCATGCAGAGACTGTCAGCCACGCAAGACAACGCCGAGAAGACTAACAGGTTTTCTTCAACCGATCGAACCACCTGATTGACCATTCCAGCAAATCGTTACAGACCTACTGGGTCCATTCCCTACGTCGACTTGCGGGAATAAATGGATGATCATGATGATGATCAAAACATTATTTCTCCCAAAAGAGGCGACCAACCGCGAGGTCGGTTACGCTGCTCAGAAGAGGTCGGCGGGAATTCCTTGGGACGCCGCGGCCTCCAATGCCCGTGAGATTACCCGGCGTTGCTGTGCCGAGTCGGTGGTACACAGGAGGGACTCCCACGTATTTATTGCGTGTGAAGCGTCAGCGTTCTGTGGGCATGTCCACGCTATGCGTATGAGGGTGGCTAACTGTGAGCAGTATCTGCAGTGTGGTGTGATGAGGTGTGGGTATACCTTGCTATAAATTCAGAGCGAATTGATGCGAGCTAGTTGGTACTTGTCCACAGAAGGGCCTCGAAGGTCAGCGCTGGTCCTCGGTACTTCCTAGTCTGTGTCTACGTCGCGCTGTTTTTCACTATGGACTCGCTATAAAGCCACGGGTTGGGAAATACACCTTCTGAAGCTTGCGCTATAGGACGGCAGCACGTCGGGGGAGGTGTTTATGAGCTGTAGGACAGTGGAGATGGCCTAGTCTGTAGTGCTGTAGAATGTCTGTGTAGTAACCAAAGAGGTTAGTTCCTCGCAGGCCCGGGAGCGCGAAGAATGGGAAGTGTGAGGCGTAAGGATCTCCACTCGGCAGTTGAGATCTCGGGCGAGAGTGTGCGCCTGCACATTTCCACTAAGGGATTCATAAGCTGCGGCTCAGATAAGAAGGCCAGGTGAGGTAGGCGAGGTGTGACCCTTTATAATTGAGTATGCCTGCGTAGAGATGCGGCCAGCGTCGAAATTTCGGATGGCGAGTTGGGAATCACGATCACCTTGGTTGTAGGGTCCGTCATTGCCAAAGCAATGACAACCTCTTTTGGAACTGTTATATCGGTGGAGTGAACTACACTGCATGCCGTGCTCCAGCCGTGGTGTGGGGCCAAGGCGACAGCCACCATTCTTGATCCATGTGAGTGCCGAGAGGCGTCTTTGTAGGTGACATCGGAGCGACTTGCGAAACGTTTCTGTCGTTGGCGCGCACGGTCGGCCCTGCGATACGCGTGATGTTCAGGATGCATGTGTTTGGGGAGTGGAGGAATACGGAGGCTGAGTCGTTGAGCTGTCGGTATGTCTTGATAAGTGGTGGCTACCCGCTTGAGAATGAGCCCAATTTGGTGCAATACAGCGCGTCCCGAGTGCGTGAGTGGGTGTCGCTGGTACTGGGACGTAAGGGTAGCTTCGATGAGCTCGTTGACTGTTCAACACCCCAAGGGGCGTACGTTTGGAGGTAGAAGCCTTGAGGTGTTGCACGGCTGCCGGGGGTGATGGTAGAAATCTCCCCTTCGCCGGTGTGAAGTTAGACTGACTTGGCAAGTGGTAAGGAAATATCTCACATATGTATACTTCCTGTTCCCCACTCCCAAATCCTGTAAATTCTGCAGGATGACGGTGCGCGGTACATTATCAAACGCTGTGGAAACATCAAGACGAACAATTACTTGGGTGTCTAGAGCGCGATTGTAGAGCACCTGGTGCTTGAGTAGGAGCAGGATATCTGGGGCCGCCAGGTGTTGGCGGAAGCCGAACATTTTACCCAATTGAGGGACTTATTGCACCTATATTATGAGGAACTCCAACACAGGAACCAGTATGTAAGAGCAAGTGCTTTTCATATTGTTCAAACAGTCGCGCTGTTGGGCACACTTCACGCTGTTGTTCTGGGTCACCTAAAACATGGCCGGTTGTATCAGCGTTATTGTGACGTGAACCCAAAAGAAATGTCTTCGGAAGGGCGCTCACCATTTACACACTTGAGCTCAAATAAAGAACCAAGGCTTTTCCACTTCATTACAGCCTCTACAATAGAAATCTCGCACTTTTTGGACGTCGCATGCCTTGTGCAGCTTACAACATGCCCCAGTGGTTACTTGAGCCGATCCTGTCTCTCTCTTGTCATCACTGAATGACGCCAGCTTCTTTTCCGATGAGCCCAGGAACTCAGTAACACTGCTAATAAAATCACCCCCCATGGCAGTGATTTCGTAAGCATGTTTACAGCCTCTCAGGCCTCTGTGGTGTAGTTGTCACTGCAGTCAAATTCATTGTGCTTCATTGGTTCTCTTTGCATTTCCTCTTTAACAGTATGTGACTCTGCTCCTTTTGGAGAATGAAGTCACTTTTTTTCCTGCATTCAGTACACAAACATCTATACAACAAATTTGAAACATAGTTTACTTAGGTGTGGTGTGTGTTGCTCTCAGAATGAAGCCCAATACATAGAGCGAGATATTGTTCCAGAATGGTTGAAAAAAGAACATTCTAAATTTTTTAATGATATATGATATCAATAGCTTCACCAGTAAAGATAAGTGGGTGAAAGCATGCCTGAAGTTATGTCCTGTTAAATGGCGGCAGCCGACTGCACTTTCATCTGGGACAGCCACTCAAAGATGGACAGAAAATGACTGAATAGAACCTGATTTCTTGTGTCACTGTCTTTCATTGAGATGCCTTTTTCACTTAATTTTTTATCATAATATTTTTCAGTCCTTCCTCAGTGAAAGTAGGATGATCAACACTATTTAAACAAGTGAAAACGTTTATCCCCCCATCAAGCTGTCCAACTAAAGCGCGAGACAGACGGTACGATTTTCCATGCGATGCGGCGTCCGGCGCGGCGATGCGGCAGCCGGAATGGTGACGTTTCCTGGCGTTTCATCGCATGGGACCGCCGCACTGCGTGCCCGGCGTGCATCAAACCGGGCAGATATTTTCGTCGCCGCGTCGGACCGTCGCACGGCCGCAGCCAATGACAACTCAGGAGACGTGTGTCGTTACTACTTGTCGTTACGCCGCTGGTGGCGCCATCTCCCTGTCGCCGCTCCGGTCACCGTGGCCAAGGCGAGTCGATGGAGTCAAGTCATGGTCGAGCTTCGGAGCATTCGCCGACTTTGCCGCTCGCGGCGGCGTGTAAACATCGATCATTTCACTTGTGACGTGAAACATTTGCGGGTTGAATAAAGTGATGTTTGAAGTGAGCCATTTCTGCAAGACAACGCCCGTTTCGAAACCACTAGTGAAGTCGCGAGCAGCGATGCAAGGCCATTTCACAGGTAAACACAGCGGCACCGGTGTTTAGGCGAGCCGTCGCGCTTCGCTTCCACCATTGCTTTTTACATCCATGACATCGATGAAGTTAATAGCGCATGCTAACACATTACATACGAGTGCAAAGCTTAATCGTGTTATCAAAAACAAGCGCTCTATGACGAGCTCGCGTGTGGTTGCGAACGGCATAGGTGACAGCCGGCGCCCGCCATGCTAGGCCTACCTATCGGAGTCGTGAGTGACGGGGGGGGGGGGGGGGGGCTGTTGCCGCCGCTGTTGCGACGTCCTTGTCGTGCACGAAGGTGTAGATTTATTCATTATTTTCTTATAGAACGAAGCGTGGCTGTGCGAAGTTGTTTGCTTTGTGCTTCATTACGAGGATACGAAGTCTTCCGAGTGCGCATGCCGAGGCGCCGTATGTGGGTGGAGCCTGCCGCTCATTGCTCGTTCGCCCCATGTGTCTCGAAACGTCGTACGCCGCATGCCGGGTCATCCGACGCCGCACGTCGCATCGCATACAAAATCGTACCGTCTGTCTCGCGCTTAACTTTTTTCAGTGTACAGTTCCATTCTTTATGAAGCTCTTCGAAAACTTTTCTACTGAAATATACATAATGCAAGCTCCCACATCATGTGAAGCACAGTGTTTAAAGCAAGAGGGCATCTGAGATTCTGTAGATTTTTGTTCTTTTTAGGGCACGATTGCAGGCTTCAGTAGTTGCCATGTCTTAAATATGTCCTGTTCAGAAGATTTTTGACTTTATATAACTTTTGTTCATTACCCAATTTCATCGCTGCATTGATTCTCTCCGTATTGTTGAGATGTACAGGAAAAGGGTGAAAAGTTAGCATTTTTGTGTGAAGGTTAGTTTTCGGGAGAGTCCTTTGCTTTGTGGGTGGTCAAACAAAGCCTCATTTTAGTTGTTATTATGAACTATATAAATTAGTGATAAAATTTTGTAAAACAAAAATACTCAGTATTATCAAATCTCATTGCCAAGGGCCTATATATACTGTGCGATGTTTTGTGCGGATGCTAGACAAAAGAATACCATGGATGAATACAAAAGAGATTAGTTTCAGTTTTCTCTGTTATGATCTGCAGTTTAATTTTGTAGGGTCACTCGTAAGTAGGGCTTCAGATTTGACAAATGATTGTGTGTGCTTTTTTACGATATATGGGAAACAAGAGCTTCCAGTTATTAAGCACCATTGTCTTCATTAGCACACTTCAAAAACATTGCTAGGAGCCTCAGCGTTAGTGTGTAATGGCTGCATTTAGGCCTTCATTTTATATTCTATAGCTAGGCCTAGAGTGGCACTACATTATTTGGTTTTTGTCGGACATTCATTCTGTTTTCCATTTTGTTTTTCAGTCCCATTTTAATGAGTCATTTGGTTTCCGAAGTACTTCAAAAGGTACCACAGAATGTTAAGTGCACTCTGATTCTGCCCGTGTGTTTAGATGGTTGTAGAATCGTGAGCAAGCTTAACACGAACGCTCCGCAGCGTGTCTTGAAACAGTTCGATTGACGCTAGCGCCGCTAGCTTTGGGTTCTGTTGCCGATATGTTGCCCATGCATGCCAACATGCTATCCAAGCATACCGAGGTATTATCTCGGTATCTGCGCAGAAGTCATTTGTATTTTTTGCTGTCAACACTCCATTTATTCACTGGTGCAAGAGTTTTAGGGACACATGCCCCGTCCTCTTTTATGAGTTTGAGCATGCTGTGGATGCATCAAAACTCGAGACGTGCTGCTGTGTGGCTCGTTTGATTCTGCAAGGTAGATGCGAAATTCAGTTATGGCACAGATTGCCTTCTTTCTTTTGGTTAAAGTGTCCTGATCGTTTTGGCTTCTTTGCAGATGATCCAGGGTGCGAACAGTTGATTCATATAGTTTGGTAGAATAAACCCCCATATTTGTGCATTCACAGCAGCTGGATGTCTGCTGTTTACTTGACAAGAAGTAGTATGTATACATGCTTCCTGCCACAGCTATCGACTGTCTCACACTTTGTAGGAATCACAGTGAATGCTATAACATTTTCTCAGGAATATATGTGCCAAATAGTGCATTTGTTGCGTTACAACATGACACCAGACTGTACTTAGAAAGCTGTAATTATGTGTTGTGTGGTGAAGAAAGTCGCGGCGCTTTACATGCAGCTACCGTAATGGTTATTAACTGATGCCAGCGGCAGCTCCTACTTTGCTTCTAAGAAGTTGTTAGAGAGAGAATAGACATTATGCAGTGATGGCGACAAAAATTTCCACTGCATGTTTAACACAAGTCATCAGAACAGATATGGATGTACACATTGCCCCTCTTGAAATGTATATCAGACTAAAAGTGCCATGTTTGGTCTGCCAATTTATTCTTTATAGCTGAACAGCAATATATGCTCTTGGTATTACCAGACTATTTGTGATTGGTGTCCAACGATATTCGCGCCATTTTCATCTTGACCAGACGAGATTTTGTCAAACCCTGCACTTCATAAAGCCAAACTACATACAATTAATTTTTATGTGGTGCCAGGACACTTCAATTGTCAATGAAGTAACCGGCCAAATAGAATCTCACTTGTAGCCCGACATACGTGTCAACAGGGGCAATGTGTACATGTATGTTTTTCCTCGTGCTGCTGTGTTAAGCATCCATGGAAATTTTATCGCAATCACTGCATAATGTGCTTACCCACTATCCAACAACTTCGTAGCTAAGTAGCAGCTGCTGCTGGCATCAGTCCATAACCATTGCGGTTGCTGCATGTTAGGCACCGTTACTTTCTTCACCACACAGCATTCATTATTAGAATTTTCTAGGTACAGTGTGGTGTCAAGTTCTGTGCATTGGTGACTGTAAGGCAACAAAATCACTATGTGGCACATTACACATTCCTCGTTACAGAGGAAATTTCCAAGGAGACATTGCATACAATGTTCCTCAGTTGACATTAGGTACTACATTTCTAGGCGACTTTACGTAAGGCATTCATTTGGAGACATTGCGTACAACGTTCCTAGGAGACGTTACGTATAACGTACCTAAGACATTAGAACGTTCCTCGGAGACATTACGTATAACGTCTTTAAGAGACATCACGTACAAGATTTTCAAGGAGACTCCGTTAAAGGAAATTGTAATAATAGCGAGTTTTAGTATAGCGGGAAACAGCAAACGCAAGGATTTAGCGTTAGCGTTAGCGTTGCGTGCTCCACATTGAGCATGCGCAGAACGTAAACGTAGCCCGAGCTCTTACGTACGTACGCTATTTCTGGAATATAGCGCTCAACGCTAACGCACGCAAGAGATTACGTACGTAGGGCAAGATGGCGGTGCCTGTTGAAGCGAGAGCCGTCCACTTCGAATCTTTCTAGTCGTCGGCCTGCATTATTAAGCTCATTCACTCCTAAATAATGCTCGTATTTGATTTAGATTTGAGTAATGAGGCTTCGCCACCCGTTTACTGCCGATAAAATAGCTCTGTTTTCAAGATACGTTGTCGATTAGCGGTGTAGTAGGCCTAACAAAATTTGTTTACGAGGTTCGCTCATGTTTTTGGTAGCCGCGCAGACATGGCGACGCTGTATTCATTCACCTGTTTCCAAGGTAAGGCAAAGACGGCCACATGTCAATCCGAGACAGGTTACAGGGTCTTGAAGAATACTCCATTGCGCTATATAGCGAAAGAAAGTGATGTGTTTCGGGCCGCCAGACACAACACTGAACCAAATGCAGCACGGAGACGCAGCAGTGGTGACTTTGGATCCTGAAGCTCGAGTTAGTGGTGCACTTGTGGATTCTACAGTGCATTTAGTGTTTGTTTTTCTAGATGGCGCCGTATGCGCTTGCGTTAGCGTTAGCGGCAATGCCTCCCGCTGTACTAAAAGACCACTGTTTGCCACGCAGCGCGTTCCGTTTTAGCGTTAGCGCTGAGATTCACGCTAACGCTAACGTAAGCGTTTCCCGCTATACTAAAACTCTCTAATTTGAAAAAGGAAAAGTGTTCGGCGACTATCTACCTTCAGCTTCTTACGTAAACAGGGGTCAAATTTTTAAATGCGAAGCATTTATTAGCGAACTTCGGCGAGTTTGAGCGTATCTATCTGACTATCTATCTAGCCGCCTACGATTTTGAGCTCTCCTGGCCGTATCGTTAATGGGATTTATACCAAAACTGGTATGGCGTAACATGACTGTATGACGAACATGAATGACTGGTCATATCATGAAAATCATGACTAACGAGTCATGAAAAGTATGATTTACACGCCATGGCCGTAGTGCTCCTAAGGCCGTTTTCTTAATTTGATATGCCCAAAAATTGGTACGATGAGACATTCGTGCATGAACAACATAAATGGCAGGTGGTAATATGAAAATCATGACATGCATGTCATGTACAACACGATTTACATGCCACGCTCATGGTGCGCTGACGGCCGTTTCGCTTGCTTGATATACACCAAATTTGGTATTGCGTGACGTGACTGTATGACGAACATAAATGCCAAGTGGTCATACAGAAATCATGACTTGTCATGTGCGACATGACGTGCATGCCACGCTCATGGCGCGCTCGCGGCCGTTTCGTTAGCTTGATATACACCAAATTTGGGATTGAGTGACGTGACTGTATGACGAACATAAATGACAAGTGGTAATATGGAAATCATGACATGTCATGTGCAACATGACTTGCATGCTACGCTCATGACACGCTCGCGTCCGTTTCGCTAGCTTGATATACACCAAATTTGGTATTGCGTGACGTGACTGTATGACGAACATAAATGCCAAGTGGTAATATGGAAATCATGACATGTCATGTGCAACATGACTTGCATGCCACGCTCATGACACGTTCGCGGCCGTTTCGCTAGCTTGATATATACCAAATTTGGTATTGCGTGACGTGATTGTATGACGAACATAAATGCTATGTGGTCATACGGAAATCATGACATCTCATGACTTGCATGCCACGCTAATGACCCGCTCGCGGCTGTTTCGCTAGCGTGATATACACCAAATTTTGTATTGCATGACGTGACTGTATAATGAGCATAAATGAGAAGTGGTAATATGGAAATCATGACATGTCATGTGCAACATGACTTGCATCCCACGCTCATGGCACGCTCGCGGCCGTTTCGCTACCTTGATATACACCAAAATTGGTATTGCGGGACGTTACTGTATAACGAACATAAGTGGCAGGTGATAACATGAAAATCTTGGCATGCATGTCATATACATTGCCCTTTACAGGCCACGCTCATGGTGAGCTTGCGTCCAGTTGGCTAGCTTGATATAGACCAAAATTAGTATTGCGCTACGTGACTGCATGACGAACATAAATGAGAGGTCCTAACATGTAAATCATGGCATGCATATTATGTCCAGCACGATTTGCCCCTTGCTGGCTGCTTCGCATTACATCGATTCCCACAGTGCGTGGGATCTGCCGGCTTTTTATGTGTGCGATTCCGCTTTCTCATCGTGATTTTGCCACGCGCATTTCTTTCAATGTTGCTGTATTAGGTTTACGCCCACAAAGACTGTGAGCAAAGCTCGGTGCAGACTGCGCCTCGGTGTTCGAGAAGCTTCACACTTACAGTAGATCATTTTGTCAAGATTGCACGCAAGACGCGAAGAGTCAAGATTATTCTAGAGCTTGCGCGAATACCATTGATAAGGCTTGGAAGTTCCATGCGTAATGGATAAAGCACGGCCCATCCCAGCGATGATCAGTTTTTCGACGACCGACGCTCTGTGCGCCGTTATCAGTGTGTAGCGTGCGTTACTTGCTGTAATTTGAGTTTCCGTTTCAAGGCCACAAATTCGGCCAAATGAAGTGTTTCGCCTTGAAGACGTCCACTGCTCCCTTCGTGAACGTCACGACCACGTGACATCTGGTGGAGGTGCTGTTCGTTCATGTTCCGGACGCCCCCGTCTATCCGTGAACCCAGCCCAAATCGTGACGAAGACACCGAACTCTTCACGGACAGCCGAGCCAGCCGCAGACTGAGAGGACTAACCTCGCAGCACGGACCCTTACCGGACAAGCCAAAAGCTACGGCGACGACGACGACAGGCACGATGACGACCGCTGTGTCCCCTGCAACGATCGTTATGCAGCCACCGAGAGAGCCACCGAGCTTCCATGCATCGCCTACTGAAGACTCCGAGACCTGGCTGGAGACGTTCGAAAGAGTCTCAATATTTTACAACTGGGACGCCGAGGAAAAGCTGCGTCATGTTTACTTTTACTTGGAGGATGCAGCAAGGACCTCCTTCGAGAACCGGGAGTCCGTGCTTCGAACATGGGACCTCTTTCTAGGTGCTTTCTTGGAGACGTTGGCGAGCGTCGTCCGAATGGAAAGGGCCGCCGCTTTACTGGACACACGAGTGCAGCTCCCGAATGTGAGCGTTGCCATCTTTACGGAGGACATTACGCGGCTTTTCCGACACGCCGACATTGACATGTCCGAGGAAAAAAAAGGTTCGGTTCCTCATGAGAGGAGTAAAGGAAGAACTTTTCGCCGGACTTGTGCGACACCCCGAAGACGGTCTCGGAATTCGTTACGGAGGCCACTACCATCGACAAAACGCTAGAAATCCGCAACAGGCAATACAACCGCCGCCTGGCTACGACGAGCTACGCGGATGTTCAAGCGCTGGGAACCAACGACCTCCGCGCGACAATCAGAGTGGTCATGCGTGAGGAGCTGCAGAAGATGTTCCCCAGATCGCAACCTCAGGTGGATTCGATAGCCGAGATAGTTCGCGAAGAACTCCAGCAGTCGCTCGGCACCCCTGAGCCACCGCAGTCTCCGCCGCAGGCCCTGAGCTAAGCTGCTGCAGCCCGACGCAGTGCACCCCCGTCAGGACGCCGCACAGCCGCACTACCGTCGCCAGACGCCGCCTCCGCCACCACCGCCGCCAACTCGCCCGCCTGTCAGCCAGCGCTACACGCCCAGGAAGACTGACATCTGGCGCGCCCTCGACCACCGCCCCCCTATGCTACCACTGCGGAGAAGCCGGCCACACGTACCGACGCTGCCAATACCGGCAGATGGGCCTTCGTGGTTTCGCCCGCCGCGTCCACAATGGGGTGAACGACCGCATGACATCGCCGACTACCTCGCAGGAGCGCAGCGGACACCCCGACGACCTTACCGTTCGCCGTCGCCAGGCCGCTACGCCTCACCGCATCGAAGGCAATACGCCGGCCCTGCTCGGGGCCGATCTCCTAGCCCTTACTCGGAAAACTAAGGGCAGCAACCAATGCAGGTGCGGTTGCTGTACGACGAACTACCGAATATCCTCCGCCGCCTACGACGACGACGACGCCGCAACGAAATCTAAAGAACCCGTCGCAACAAGAACGGGGCCCTGACGTGGAAACTTCGCAGCCCGAAGAAGACATCAATACGCAACGGGGAACCGGCGGAACAAACCGACGCAGCCGTGACCCGACGCCGCGACCTAACCGCAACGCGAGACGACGAACTAGCGACCTCGACGTTCTTATCGACGGCCACGGCGTGACCGCTCTCGTCGATAGTGGAGCCGACTATTCCGTCAGAAGTGCGCCGTACGCCGCGAAGTTGAAGATAGTCAGAACTACTTGGGAAGGCCCCGAAATCCGGACAGCTGGAGGGCACCTTCTAACGCCGGGAGGAATCTGCACAGTGATAGTCTCAATTAACAACCGGATTTATCCCGCAAGCTTCGCAGTACTACAGCGGCGCTCGAGAGAGGTCATCCTTGGTATGGACTTCTTAGGCCTTCATGGGGCAGTCATCGATCTGCGATCCAAGTCAATAACGCTATCCGCAGAAAAAGCCCTACCGGCGCACACACTGCCAGGAAAGCACGCCGTGAATGTCCTAGACGACCAAGTCACGATTACCCCTCGCTCCAGCGTCAGCATTTCCGTCGGCACTCGGAAATCAACAGACCAGCACGGCGTCGTTGAAGCCAACCAGCGCCTGTTGATCAACCGCGAAATTTGCGTCGCCAGAGGAATAGCCGAGCTGCGAGGAGGGAAAGCAAAAGTGATGCTCACGAACTTCAGCAACGAGTATAGGCACGTGAGCAAATGCACGACGGTTGCCTATATCGGAGAAATTGTGGAAGCCAGCAACGCTTTCGTCCTCGCCGAGTCTACCGAACCTGCTACGACGAACCAAGATCATCCACAAGCTTTCGCCGTTAACGCCGGCCTTCCGACGCATAAGCAAGAAAAGCTAAAAACCCTGCTCCTGCAATACAAGGACTGCTTTTCATCGTCAAGAATTCGGCAGACACCAGTCGCAAAACATCGCATCATAAGCGAAGAAAGTGCCAGGCCACTTTGTCAGAGCCCGTACAGAGTTTCGATGCGAGAAGGCGAGGCCATAAAGAAACAAGTCGACAAAAAGCTACGCGACGACATCATCCAGCCTTCGAAGAGTCCGTAGGCGTCAACTGTGGTGTTAGTGAAGAAGAAAGATTGGACCCTACATTTCTGCGTCGGTTATCGTCGCCTGAACAAAATCACGAAGAAGGACGTGTATCCTCTCCCACGTATAGACGACATCCTAGATCGACTCAACAATGCGAAGTACTTTTCTTCCATGCACCTCAAGAAGAATTGAAGTCGACGATAGAGACCGAGAAAAGACTGATTTTATTACACCAGACGGTTTGTTCGAGTTCAAGGTCATGCCCTTCGGTCTTCGCTCGGCGCCGACGACTTTCCAACTGGTTAGGGATACGTACTGGCAGGACTGAAGTGGCAAACTTGCCTCGTTTACATGGACGACGTCGTTGTGTTTTCCTCGAACTTTGACGAACACCTCGAGAGCCTTTTATCCGTACTTCAAGCAATCAAAAGCTCCGGACTCACCCTGAAGCCGGAAAAGTGCCGCTTCGCGTACGAGGGGCTCCTGCTTTTTGGGTCACGTGGTCATCAATACTGGAGTGCGCCTAGACCCGCAAAAAACAGCTGCCATCGCCGCCTTCCCGCCACCCTCGGACAAGAAGGTGGTGCGCCGAATTTCTGGGCTTGTGCGCCTATTATAGACGCTTCGTCAAGGACTTTTCACGCATCGCCGAGCCACTAACGCAGGTCACGAAGACTGAAGTCGAGTACCGGTGGGAAACGGCGCAACTTCAAGCATTTCGGGAACTGAAACGACGCCTGCAGACGCCCCGATACTTGCGCATTTCGACGAACCGACCGATACGGAAATCCACACCGACGCAAGCAGCGTAGGACTCGGCGCCGTTCTTCTGCTGAAGACTAACTGAGAAGAAAGGGTTATCAGTTATGCTAGCCGGTCGCTATCCAAGGCAGAAGGCAACTATTCCACAACAGAAAAAGAGTGCCTTGCCATCATCTGGGCTACGTCAAAGTTTCGACCCTACCTCTGTGGAAGGCCCTTCAAAGGTTGTGAGCGACCACCACGCCTTGTGCTGGCTCGCTAACTTGAAGGACCCTTTAGGTCGTCTCGCACGATGGAGTCTGAGACTTCAAGAATTCGACTTCACCGTCGTTTACAAGTCCGGACGAAAGCACTCTGACGCCGACTGCCTGTCCCGTGCCCCTGTTGAACCACCACCGCAGGACGACGAGGACGGGGACTACTTCTTGGGAACTTTAAGCGCTGATGACTTCGCCGAACGACAGCGCGCTGATCCGGAACTCAAGGGCCTTGTGGAATACCTCGAGGGCAAGGCCACCGTAGCTCCAAAGGTATTCAGGCGAGGACTGGAGTTGTTTTTCTTGCGGAACGGCGTTCTCCTAAAGAAAAACTTCTCGCCACTTCGGGCTGACTCCCTCATCGTAGTACCTTCAGCGTTACGTGCAGAAGTTCTGGATGCTCTTCATGACGACCCGACGGCTGGACACCTTGGATTTTCCCGTACGCTGGCGAGGATACAAGAAAAGTACTACTGGCCTCGCCTCACTGCCGACGTCACCCACTACGTGAAGACTTGCCGAGATTGTCAGCGACGGAAAACATCACCGACAAGGCCAGCCGGACTTCTGCAGCCCATCGAGCCACCTCGCCAGCCGTTCCAACAAATCGCCATGGACTTACCGGGGCCGATCCCAACGTCGAATTCCGGAAACAAATGGATCTTCATAGCTACTGACTACCTCACCCGCTACGCCGAGACAAGGGCTCTGCCCAAGGGCAGTGCCGCCGAGGTAGCAAAGTTCTTCGTCGAGAACATCGTACTGGGTCATGGCGCCCCAGAGGTCCTCATTACCGACAGAGGTACGGCGTTTACGGCGGACCTCACTCAGGCGATCCTAAGGTAACAGCCAGACAAGTTACCGCCGGACCACCGCCTACCACCCACAAACCAATGGCCTCACCGAGCGTCTAAATAAGACCATCGCCGATATGCTGGCCATGTATCTCGACGTCGAGCACGAGACTTGGGATCACATGCTTCCGTATGTAAACTTTGCATACCACACAGCCGTACAAGAAACCACGCAGATGACGCCGTATGGATTGGTCTACGGAAGGACCCCAGCAACGACGCTCGATGCAATGCTGCCAGCTGCCACCGACGAAGACAATCTCGAACGTCGCCACTTATTTGCAACGTGCCGAAGATGCTCGACAGCTCGCCCGCCTGCGTATCAACAACCAGCAGAGGATGGACAGCCGTCACTATAATCTTCAGGGACGTCACATGGAGTCCAGCCCGGTGACCGTCGACAAGGGTACCAATATGGGCTTGTTGGTTCATCGTAAACTGGCTTGTAGCATAGCGCAGAAACACACAGGGACAAAGAATAAGACTAGCGCTTGTGAAGAATAGCGCTTGTGCTCGTCCAGTCTTATTCTTTGTCCCTGTGTGTTTCTGCGCTTTGCTACAAGCCGGTGACCGTGTGTGCGTCTGGACACCGATACGACGACGTAGCGAAAAACTTCTGCGACGGTACTTCGGACCGTATAGGGTACTCCGACGTCTGGGCGCACTCGACTACGAGGTTGTCCCCGACGGCATCACGAACTCTCAGCGACGCCGGGCACGTCCCTAGGTCGTGCATGTGGTGCGCCTCAAACCGTTCTACGCGCGTTAAGGAACATTCGGACTCAAGTATTTACTTGCTTTATTGTTGTTGTTGATTGTTGCATGTATTTTTGTACCACGTTCTGTTTTAAGCATCGGGGCGATGCTTTTTAAGAGGAGGGGGCAGTGCCACGCGCGTTTCTTTCACTGTTGCTGTATTCGGTTTACGCCCACAAATACTGTGAGCAAAGCTCGGTGCATACTGCGCATCGGTGTTCGATAAGCTTCACGATTTCATAGATCGTTTTGTTAAGATTGCACGCAAGACGCGAAGAGTCAAGATTATTCTAGAGCTTGCACGACCACCATTGATAAGGCTAGAAAGTTCCATGCGTGATGTATAAAACACGGCGCATCCCAACGATGATCAGTTTTTCGACGACCGACGCCCTGTGCACGGTTATCAGTGTGTAGCATGCGTTACTTGCTGTAATTTGAGTTTCCGTTTCAAGGCCACAAGTTCGGCCAAATAAAGCGTTTCGCCTTGAAGACGTCGACTGCTCCCTTCGTCAACATCACGACCACGTGACAATATCACGTTTTTCTTTTCAGGCAGCATTTTTTTATGGCTGCTCACACTTAACAGGAGCGACAACATAGCAAGTCACGAGTCTGATTCCTCCAGCCTTCACGACCTTCTGATTCATAATTATAAGGAATGAATGTGGAAACATGATGCCGATATCAGCAGTTTATTTTGCACGACATGAAGCTATGCACATCATAGTCACATATTTTGGCTGGCTATAGTCATCCAAGCATGTAAATGAGGAATACTTCAACTGCTTTATTGCAAATCACATACCATTTCTTCGCTTTTTCTATATGACGCTGCTGGAAATGGTGTGTTGTTTTGACGAGTTTTAGTAAACTAAAGCTAAAATTGCACCACTGTTTTTTTTTTTTTTGCAGTCGCTGGGCACAACGGCAAGTATCATTGGAGTTTCTTAAAATGAATACTTCCCTATTTCCAACAATAGTCGTGCAAAAGTAAAGCAGGCGTCAACTCCGTAACTTAAAATAGTTGTACAGTCGCTTGACGCTTTGGTGTGTGTCATTTGACCCACGTAGGAGTGTAGAGTCGTCTGAATCCTTCTGAAGTGGTTATGTGATTATTCCGACAAAAGTTCTTTCACTCTTCCCAAGAGGGTCAGGGTACTACCTTAAGGCACGTTCACACTTGGCCTCGAAGGGAGCGAGAGCGGCAAACCTCACCGGAAATTCACTCGCTTCGCCGCCTAAACGGCCGGAAAACCACGCCGCGAGGCCGACGCGAAAAAATCGGTCCGCGACCGATTTTTCCTTCACGCGATAGCGGATCGTTTTTCAACTTCACAGCTTTGGCTGCACTGCCTCAAACCACGTGATGTAAACAGCCGGCCGCAAATTCCATACGGCGGCAAAAAAGTCGCCGCTAGCTCGCATCGCCGCAGTTGCAAGCTACCCGTGCAGCACGACAAAGCTCATAGCCTCGACAAGGAGGCATTCATCGGGAGCCTGGTTTGGATTACGATCGGCGAGAACATTGGAAGTCGAAGAAGGTGCAGCAGCAGCGAGTCGGCATGCCTCAACGTGTCTCGCTTTTGCACAGCCGTCTGCAACGCCGCTGCCGTTGCCGGTGGTGTATGTCCGCCCGTGTCGTTTCTGCTGGTGTATCTCGCGAAACAACGTTTGAAAAGGTGGAAACTTTCTTTTTTCAGAGCTTCGCATGCATAACTTGAATTCGGTGCGGAATTTATGGTCACGAAATGGGCAAAACGGAAAGAATTCTCAAAATAGCGAAGGCGGTGGCGGTGGTGGGCATGCAGTGTTGCGGAGTTGCCACTCCGGAATTGGAATGGCTTCCGGAATCATTCCATATTTTCGCGACCCCAGAATGGTTTGGGAATGGAATAGGGACAACGCTTGGAGGAATGGAATGAGAATGGAATTAAGCGCCTTTTGCCCGGAATGGAATGGGACTGGAATTACGTCTTCTTCCGAAAATAGAGCACGTTTTCGTCTACGCGCTGTTTTACAAACTTGAAACGTTAGTAAGTCAGAGCCTCGAATTTAACAATATAGCAGTATTTTTAAAACGGCTTGGCTGATTACAAGCATGGTACATTTATAAGCAACGCGCCTACTACAATTCTGTCCTTATATAGACTGTGTTCCTGCGAAGTTTTTTTATATTCTTCGCGTAACTGCGGCTGTATGCCGTTGGTATCCGTCGTGCTGAACTACGGCGGCGGAATAACTCCCCTTACGCCTTGTCATTTTTTATTGCGATAGCAATTATATGGACACTCTCGGCTGGTTTTCGCCGTCGGCGTTGGCGTCGCTGTCATGTCCCGTATGTATATATAATATATATATATATATATATATATATATATATATATATATATATATATATATAAACCTCAAAGAAAAATAATTCAGAAAAAATGTTTCCGACGCGCGGCATCGGAACCGGAAAGATACCGTTGTAGTTACCGGGTGCGCGAAGGTCACATCGCTCGCTGCAGTCCCCCCCGTTTGCGAAGAGAGCACGCTTTTCAAACACAGCGAAGTAACAACTGTGACACTTGTTAGTTCGCGCTCGTCTGTACCTGTGAATACGTTTCGTGCGTCATTTTTGTTTGAGCAGCGCGTTAAGTGTCGAGCTGTGAATGTTTTTAGTTCGCTCTCGTCCTGTGTGTGTTGTTTTCGTGCGTCATGTGTGCGTGAGCAGCGCGCTGCACATTTCGACCGGCTTGCCATTCGTGGCTTGACATTCCAATTTGTTGCTATCGCATTCATTGCTTCGCCTTGTGGCGAAACTGTGACTTTTTTCCCTTCGGCGGCGCCCCAGCTGCCTGCTGTCTCCCCCGTGTTCGCATAGCCAAGCAAAGATGGCATTGGGGAGGAACGTATTTTGCTACACCCTTAATTGATACTACTTGCATATCATGCTCAAAATAGTCATGTAGGCCTGAGTACACGTTTTTTCGAAGTCGAAGGGCACAACGCATTCTCTAGGTACACCTTTAGTTAGTCAGAGACAAGGGTAGGCGTGGTGTAAAAGTGTGAATGATCTGCCAATTTGTAAAAGAGAAACCAAGGCATAAGTTAGTGCACAAACATATGGATTATCCCAGCAGATACTGAAGGGAGAAACAAATTATCCCTGCGCGTTGGTTCCCATCATGGTGTAAGAATATTTTAAGTGATGACTCTGCGGCCGGCGCCGCGTCCAGATTGTGTTCGCCGCCGAGGCGGTTTTCTTTCGGCGGCGACAGGTGGCGCTAACAGACGGGGGGTCACTGGGGAAAGGCGCCGATCTGCGCTGTGTAGATTATTGCTGCGGATCCTCACTTGTTTACCGCGCTCGATATGCATATGTACATGGATGTCAATAAATTAATACACGGGGATTTTGCAGTAACGAAATCGATTTTCTGATCGTTTATGCAGCTTATTTCCCAACAGCGTTTTTGTCATATAAATGCTCCGACAGCAGCAAACGTTGGTCTGGAGAGCGGTCGCATTTTGACGCGACATCGTTAAAGAGCTCGTTTCGCTGAATTTCCGGTGTTGGCGGCGTTGGCAGTGTCGGCGTCAGCGTCTTTTTGTTCTGCGCAAAAAAAGCAACGTTGGCCGTGAGCGAAAATGCGAGGTAGTTGCAGTAAGGTGGAGGACGTTTGCGGTTTGATACCTTGCGGCAGTTTCCACCGAAAAGCCAAGGCACGCTAGCAATTGGAAAGACGACATCGTGCGTGTGTATGCGCGCGTTCGTGTGTGTGTGTGCGCGCGCGCGTACGTGTAAGTGTCAGTGTGTGTGTGCATGCGTGTGCGTGTGTGCGCGCGTTTGTGCGTGTGAGTGTGCGTGCGTGCGCGCGTTTGTGCGTGCGTGTTTGTGTGTGCGTGCGTGCGTGTATGTGTGTGTTTGCGTGCGTGCGTGCGTGCGTGTGTCCTGTTGACTGGTTATTCTACAACATTTAATGTGTCTTGGTCCTAATAAGCATAGATGAGGCAGCTCGAAAAGTGATATCATAGTTTAAAATAAGAATTACCTTTCCGGCATGATGACGAAGTGAATTGGCAGTGTATAGGCTGCTCACACTATCAGTGTGGTGCTGAGAAGTATCCTCCTCTTCAGGTGGAGGAGGCCCGTCGGTGCTGAATTCGAAGCGCGGCCTCTTGCGTAGCGTGCCTGTTGATTCAGCATCGCCATGCCCTGGACTCGCTGTTTCTACGCGCATTAAATTTGGCGTACTTTCAGCGGTCGGGTTAGGCCCTTCAGAAGCAGTTGAACCTTTTGGCCCCCCCCCTCGCTTCCGTGAAGTCAGCGGTAGAGCCTGCCGTTTTCGCGGAGGTTTTCTGGTTTTTAGCTGCGCGGTCAAGTATTTTAGACACCCCGGGAAAATGCTAGGTACAGCATCCGAGGAGAGCACAGGTTTCTTTTGGGTGTGCAACAACAAGACGTTTCCCTTGTATTCTGCATGATATATTGAAGAGGTCCCTTCTTCTGAGAAATACTTCGCGCACACATGGTCAGTAGGCTCCAAGACTTCTTCTGCTCTCGGAATCGCCCATCGCCATTATATCGAAGCGCTCTGCTTCACGCGGAGCCTTGAAAGGCGACACACGCTCCGACAAAACACATTTTGCCCATTTCGAGGCGCAGCCAGCGACAAGGCCGCTAACGGGTACTCGGCGTCATATGGCAGCGTCGAGGTATACGTTCGGTGAATCACAAAAGACGGATCAGCAAAACAAATGCACTCACAGGGCCCACAGGCACAGGGCAACGCGTTTCTAAATCATAGAACATCACGCGCACAAAGCTTTCAGAAAGATCTTCCTTTGCGCGTGAATTTCAGAATGCGCCGCGCGCGAGCCCCTGACACCCTAGGGTGCCTCGATCTCGTTCGCTTCCGCTCCGTTCAGGGTGGAGACAAGCGCGTCGTCTGCTACAGCGGTCGCCATTACTGATCCCAATCGTCAATGCGCGCACTGCCAGCGCGCGTATTCGCAGCCTTTCGCTCACGAGTAAAGACACTTTGGGCTGGACTTGCCTTCGCAAACGCATAATCATTCACGGATGCAGCTAGTTATAGGTTTGCAGGCACGTATCACAGCAAGTAATCGAATGTTTCGCGCCTAAAGGTGTTGCAGGACGTAATGACCCTCACCGCCGGCGCGGCCGCTGGCTGCGGCTGAGTGGTGCACAGCTGCTTTGGATCACTGAGAGCTGGAGGCATCACTATTCACTTTTATACTTTGCGGGTGTGTATGTTCGTTTATTTATTTATTTATTTTTACACTGCATACACACAGCATTTCCCAACATGCATCAGCAGCGATAAATTTGCTGACGTGAGAACCCTAAGGTTTAAATTACTCGCTGTTTAGCTAAATCTTAAAGCGAATAGATTTCGCGCGCAGGTTCCGAGGCTGCTGTTTTGTGTGACCGATTGCCGGATATATTCGTCCTCGTGTCCTCCTATTGAATGCCTATTTAAAATACGGCTGTATTTCCCATTTCGAGAAAATACCAGCGAAAATGCGGTAAGCATCACAATGTCGTTTAGCGATCGCAGCGGAAACGATTCTACTCTGTGATGCTTCAGTTTTTAGGAGCGAAGCTCCTTAGGCTCTCACGATGTCCGTTGTCACCGTCGGACCGAAACACAGCTGTTACATATACCGTAGAAAGGGCGTTCATAGCGCGCATATGATTTAAAAATAGACCGTACTCTGTCCATCCGTCCGCGCATATATCCGTCCATCCGTCCGGGCGTCCATCCGTGCATCTGTCCGTCCCCCCCGTCCGTCCATGCGTGCGTCCATCTGTCCGTACGTCCGTGTATCTATCCGTGCGTCCATCCCTCCGTAAGTCCGTGGATCCGTCCGTCCGTCCATCTGTGCGTGCGTCTGTCCATATCTGTCCGTCCTTTATACTAGTCGGCGAATTCAACGTAGACAATATGGACTTTAGGACCTAGCTTCGCTCCGTCATCAGCATTCACTTCGTGAATCTGCAGCCATTTTTTTCAGCGCCGCAAATTCCGCGTTGAAATTAATGACCGTGTATGGTACACAAAAAGCGTTCCTTCAGGGAGGTAATTCTGGAAAATTGTTCCACCGGATAACGAAAAAAAATTTTTTTTCTATTCGTCGTTCTTGTTCCGCAAGAAAAAACTCGGAGTGAATAGTTGCAGTTCATTACAGACGCGAAAATATTCATAATCACACGTTCATGCATCAAAAAAAAGAAGAAGAAGGAGATGCCCGCGACAGCGAAAGTACGATTTCCAAGCACACCCCGAAAACAACGCCAAATTTATGAGAACGGTTCTCAACGTTCGAGGCACCAACACGCACTCAAAACCACACACATAACTTGTAATGGCGTTGCTAGTAATATACACGCTGTTTTAAAAATCATCCCAAAAGTACCCGACGTGCTTGCAATACTCACGCTGAATAGACGAGAGGCACTCGTCGGCTGCCACTTGTCACGCTTTATTATCATTGTCCATAAAAGTATTCTTTTAGGATCCCTTGGGAAAGAAAACATCTTCCATACATTCCTAGAATGGTTCGTGCACTGGGGCACGCAACATCCAGTCATCTTGCGGGACTCGCGACGAATCGGACGAGCGACAAGGCGGCAGGCGCCGCGTGCACGCTTAAAAAGAGCGCGGCGTGGGGTAAAACATGGCGGACGCGCGAGGCGAGGCGGCGTCGACCCTTTCAAAGAATGGCCACACTCTAAGCGGGGGCGCTCGCATCGAGGCACTCTGACACCCCATACTGTAGCGCCATCTCTACTCGTGCGGCGAAAACTACTCGTGGCTCAAGGTCATCGGCGAACACAATCTGCCCGCGCCCTCTCCTCGAGCGGAGCGGCGAGTGTCAGCACCTAACTTATTCTTACACCGTGGTTCCCATTGATACCCCCACACGAAAGTGGCGAATACCCTATGCTCAGCCTATCTTCATTTCACGAGCAGTTTGGTACCTGACACACGTAAATAACCTTTGCGACAAGGAAGACATTGCATACCTGCTCACAGGCGAACACAGAAAGTTCTCCTCAGCCCATCCATGCTTGCGAAGCGTGTTTGACAAGCGTGACTGCTGACGAGCAGTGCGGCCCAGTGTTCCGTATTCGATGCAAAGGCACAAGGTGCCCGAGCGGTGCACTCTTCCAGCTAATACCGGCAGATCTAGAGGATTTCGTTCCCCATTAACGAAATGTTAGTTTTTCTGCATATTCACGACCGCTCCAGACGCGTGGCAAAAACTGCTTAGCCATCTTGAACACTACTTTTGTCAGCATAAAAATACGCTATGTCATCATTTTAGCATTAACACATTTAAGCTTAAACAATGCTAAAACATTATCATTCGTTCAAACATGCTGACCATGCAAATAAAAATTGGGGGGACCCTTAATCTTCGCCTTTAAGAGTTGAACGCGATAGCGACGTCTTGTCCCGAGTGCCTACTTCAACCACTAACTTGCTATGCACCCACTACATGGTGTTAAGGGAATACGCGCAGAAAGGTGTGTGCCGTTTGTAATGGGTGGCCGGCTTTAAACTACGAAATCGTTATGATAGTCACATATTCTGACGCCCGATGGCGATGTACGCTTTTACCACGCAATATTCCTGGGATATTACATGTTATATTGCGACGCCTATATAACGGTCGCTTGCGTTTGCGAAGCATGAAAGTTATTTGCACTGCATCACCATGCAGAGGAATTTATTTTCACTGTATTTCCAAGCAGAGGCATGGCTGTGTGGTAGAACACCTGCTTGCCACGCAGACGCCCCGGGTTCGATCCTCACTCGGACCCGGAAATTTTTATTATTTATTTTATTTGCATCTTTCTCGATTTTTCGGTCACGGACAAGATGATGATTTTTCGCTCATAACCAACGACGCCGACGCCGCCGCCGACGTTGGAATTTCCGCGAAACGAGCTCTTAAATGCTATCGCGTTAATACTATAGGTCGCGGGACAAACGCCGCTATGAAAATTAGTGGGGTGGTTGTACTGCATGCGATGCTATCCCTCGACCCTGGTAACGAGTTTTGCGTACGTTTGCAGTTATTAATGAATCTGACGACATCAGATTTATAGGGCGTTCATTCTTATTCCGATAAAACTATCAAGATGTCTTTCCTCCGTTGAGGAATTACAGGAATGGCATTGCACTGCCCGGCCATTCCCGGAGTGGGAATGGGCTAAGTTTTTTTCATTCCGAGGAATTGAAAGGAATGGAATTGCGACAAGTTTTAATTCCCCGGAATGGAATTGGAATGGAATGGAAGCGCCCTTCCGCAACACTGGTGGCATGTGCGAGGGGCAGAACGAATGTGAATGTTTTCGACGCACGCGGACGTGGTTTTCCGGCCGCTCTGGCGTTTTAATTTTCGCTTCACTTCTCAAGTGCGAATGCGCCATTAGAACGCGCCGACTCTGACCCACCAAGATAGTCAACGAGCCTCTTGAAACAGAGTCGTAGTGGAGGGACGTCGTAGTGGAGGGCTCCCTCTAATTATCAGGGACACCATAGTGGAGGGTTCCAAAAATTTCGACCACCTGGCGTTCTTTAACGTGTACCTACATCTGCGTACATTTTTCGCCTCCACCGAAAGTGCCACAGTCCGGATTCGATCCCGCGACCTTCGGGTCAGCAGTCGAGTTCGAAATTGGAAAGCCAATTAGCTCAAACCACCAGCCTACTAAGTAGAAGGTCATTGTAATAAGCATGGCCATTACAGCGCCAGCAAGGAAGCAGCCTTGCCTTCTGATTTTTTGCAGTCAGAGATGCATGCTCTGCTGTGTTGGGAGTACGTATCGGCACGGGTCTCCTTTCAGTGTCAATAGATGGGTAAACTATTCAATTTCTTTTGTCGTATAGACTATGTTCCAAAAAAACACAGGTCACCACCAGTGGTGATATGAAACAAAGCAATTTTTGAGAAATACTCATAGAAATGTGTTTGTGACGGAGCTAAAGCGAGCCAGAGAAGCGGGGGCTCGCACTGATGACGCACTCAGCCCTTTCTCTGACGACGTCTCCAGGTACAGGGATCGGTCACCATGCGTCTGGGATGACCTCCGCGATGTCGCATTGTCGCCGCTACGGAGAAGATAACGATCGGCTGCATCAAGCCCTCTGCCTGGAGCTTCTTGTTTCAATGATGTGGTGGTGTTGGGGATCTATCGGTCTGACCTCGCCCTTTCCCAGGGGTGGAACAACTACGTTCTTCCCCATCGGGGCATCGTGTGGAGACTGTTACCTTATTGTACAAAAAAGAAGTGAAAAATGTTTTCCCTAGCAATCATCAGAAGCACATTTAAAGCGGGCTTTGGCCCGCTGAAAGAGGCATCCGCTGCCAAAATATCATCTAGGAAACATCTCAACTTTTTATCTCCCGACCTCGTCGTACGTCATTCTTACTGTTGCCTGAAATGCTGCTGGCCGGAATGCGAGTCCTGACAGTGCACAATGAGGACATTGGGCAAAGCTTGGTGCTCGTCCTTCTCAGTATTTCTAATAGTGCAGTAGGGGTTAAATAACCTTGGGGGGGACGCTATTGGATATCAGCGTGACCTTCTCCGAGTGTGACAAGAAAGTCCCATATTGATCATCGTCACACTTCCGAAAGTAGAAGAACATTTTACTGCGACCCGAGAAGTGCGCGACATTTCATAAAAATAAGGGCGTCAATAGGAGGAACATTCCAATGCTTTCTTTCAGGAAAGATTGGATGCCCTTCACGAGCTTCGAGGTCTGCATTTTTCTTAAACAAAGCACACAATTGTGATAAGGGGAAAGGAGAATATCATCCCTTGCTCTCGCCGTGTTTCCTTCCACTTTTCGGCTTACAACGCAGGCTTCTTGCATGATCCGTGGTATTAGGTGCGAAGACAAATACGGACAAAGACACGCACGCACGCACCCACGCACACACAAACACACACACACACACACGGAGCCACTTTCAACAATGTTCATGGAAAGCTTCCTGGGCATCGCAGAAGTCCCATCTGGGCTGCTGCATATATGAGTGACCATCCTACCCTGCCTCCCGTGACCGCCAAGAATTTCATTCCCCGAAAAACAACTCCATGAAGGAGCGTAGACCCACAGGCAAACATTTGCGCTGCCATAGAAACTGGGTTCTTTAGCTTCTGCAAGGTGGCATCAGCTGCAGCGCGCTGCCGACTTGCTATGCTGTTCGCCGCTCTAACGACGTACGGCGTTGAAAAATGACACAAAAATTTTAGTTGTTCGAAGGCTAAAAGGAAACATTAAGCTATGTTGCCACCCTTGAAAATGCCACCCTTAGTTGTCCGAAGGCTAAAAGGAAACCTTAAGCTATGTTGCCACCCTTGAAAATGACGTTTCTCTTTCAAAAAAGTGAACTTCACTTTTTATTATTTTAAGAATCTACAGACATTCAGAATTGTGCTGCAGCAAAAATGACGTCTCTACGTGGTTCTGTTCAAGAGTTGTGTTGGTTTTTACAACTACCAGTAGACCTCCCTGAAACCGAAACTGATATTTTGTGAAAACAAAATCTACATTTTAATCAGTAAAGGTTCGCAGGATACATTTAGATAAGTTGGTGGTGAAGTATGCTAAAGCTTAATAAGATTGAGCAGTGTTAATGATGGCCAATTTTTATTCAAATTGCACTGATTGCCGCGTGGGGACACACGAAGTGACACCGTGTTTACACTGCACCGATGCGTTGTACTACCACTGTGAAAGCTATTTCTTCGTTAATTCAGCGTCCCAGATTGTTGTCTTACAGAGTATAACTAGATATGGCTATACGGCTAAGTTACAATTGAAACAAATGCCGATACGAAAAGTGTGAAAAGTTGGTGAGCCTGTAACCGAGTCAAAGCTCTGGGCACAGCACAATACAAGCACAGGGGAGGTTTTTACAAAAAGATACCGAACAAAGAGAAGTCTGTGTATGCAGAGCTCTGTTTAGACCATATATTTTGTGGAAAGATGTCAGCGGGAAAACTCAAAACGTGAATGAATGCATCAATGGGATGCTGTGGCAGCGTGTTTCCAAAGATGTCCATGAAGGCGCGAGAATTTTGTCGTTTGGACTGTAAGATTGTATATGTCAGGTCGGCAATGGAAACAGTGGCACGATGCATATCTTTAGGCAGGCTGGTGTCAATCCTGGCTACTGCGGCACGGTAGCGTGTTTCACCAGCCACCGAACTGGCTTGAAGAACGCCAGCCGCCAGTCAACGGCTGACAAAAAACAAGCTTAAAAGAAACTAGGAGCAGCTAAACCACGTAACGGTGGACTCATGGCACCTAAGGAAGCTCCCAGCTATGAGTCTAACGGCTTTTAGCGTCCCACGGCCTTCCAGTGATGTATATAACACGTTTGCAAAACTTCTTTCTTGTTTTTCTCAAAACTTCATTTTTAGTCGTTTTTTTTATTGCGCAAAAAATAATAACATTTGAATGAACCGATTATTTGAATGATCCAATTCAAAATAATACAGGTCTTGAATGTCAACACTGAAGCCCTTGTAGCTTCCTTCCTTAATTGCAGACACATAATGGACCACCTCCTCAGAATTCTTGATGAGAAATGCGTCGCTCGTTGAGAGACTCAAGTATTTTAGATGTGAAGCATCTTATGGCGAAGCTTAATCCGGTGGTGGTGTGCGGCGTGACCACCCTTACGGCGCATGCGCAAACCCTTTAAAAATAAAAAAAAACCTCTTCTTCCCCTCTCTCTCCTCTAGGCATTCCTCCCCGCGGCAACCACACCCTCACTGCGCATGCGCCTCCCCTCCTCTCTCCCCTCCTACGCTCCCCCCTCTCTCCTCTAGGCATCCCCCTGCACGCGGCGTCCACACTCCCACTGCGCATCCGCGTCCCCACCTCTCTCGCCTCACGACGCCGACGCAGGCAGCGTCTGCTAGCGAGTTTCTTGGTTGAAAAACCGACTGCTCGCGCTGCACTACCGTTCACTGGCCACCCCGCATATATGGCACTGGATCTTGACCTGCAAGGTGGTGCCAGTGGGAGATTTCTCCTGTGCGTTCTTGAACAATAAAAATTCGCAGCGTGCGCGTCAACTAAAAGCGGACTGCGGGTCTCTGTGTCCAGTCGGAGTCTTCTGTCTCTCATTGCCCATTAGCAGCGATTAGCATGTTCCAGTAGGAAACACCGTTCCATCACTGCGTGCTTTGCGCCTCCCCAGTTTTCTCTCCAGCGCAACGCTGCGATGAGCGCCAGCGTCAACGCCGCCGCCAGTATAAGCGTTAGCGCCCGCTGCTTCGCATGTACACATGGTTCCCTTTAGCGGGAGATGGTGTAATTTTTTTGGAGAAAACCATACACAAAAAACTGCTAGGAATTCAAACTACCAGAAGTTTCGTCAGGAAAAGGCCGGGTAGCCCACATAGGTTCTCCTAAGCGCACGCGAATGGCTGGTGAAGAAAATGAAATTTGAGGAGAAAGGGGTCCAAAGAAGCCAAGACGCTCAGAAAATATTGGTAATCCCCTACATGCATGTGTTGTCACACATGAAAAGGTGGGTGCTAAGTACGGTGTGCGTGTAGTTTTCGCGGCAAGAAACAAAGTAGGCGGTGTATGCCCTGCTGTAAATAATCGGTACGATGACAAGCCTAATAGTATCACTAAGAGGTGGTCAAAGCGGCCTGATCACCAGGTCGTAGATTGCAAAAGAACCCTAGTTTACAAGATCCCATTCAAATGTTGTCAGTGCTGTGGAGGTCAGACCGGGCGATGCTTAAATATAAGGTTAAAAGAACACTTCGCCAAGCTCAAGGGCAGACCGGACACACATTCAGCCTTACGTTGTGCACGTTGTTCATTGGAGTCGTTTAGTCCATTATGTAATTAAACTGATGTTTTGTATGTTCACCGTAATCAGACAAGAGACATTTAGAAGCTTGAGATATCTCCAGACATCAAGACGCATGTGTGAGTCATCCGTCTATCGCAATGAATAAAGAAGAAACAACTTGCTAAACAAGATGTGATTGTGTATTGCTTTTGTTAATAGTTTTATCGTTTTTATGTAAAGAATTATTTCATGCCGCTTTGCTCATGCGCATTCGTGGGCATTGCGAATAATCTATAGTATTTTCAAAATGACTGCAACATCTTGATGGCATTCGTGAGGTTAGGTGCGCATACGGAGTCGAAGTAGTTTAATTATTAAAATTTCTAGCATGCAATACGATGGCCGCCTACAGCAATAACGTACACCACTCATATAGTACAATATGGAAATTGCAAGCGGATAAAGACGTTATAATACACATGTCACAAGGGATAACGACTAACAACACCACTGCTGTCGGCTGAGTGTACTGTATCTTAGGGAGGTTGATTATATTCTCTAATTGTTCTTAAAAAGAAAGAGCACAGCTGGCGATACTGAAGGAGCATTGTATTTTTGATTATCTAGAGTAAAATTTAGCGCGCACCACACGAGGACACAACGAAGAAATTCACAAGGACCTCCACAGACTAACAAATAACCTTTGTTCCATAAGAAACCACATATATGCAATCCCGACTAGCACCTCATAATAGGCGCGCATGAGCAAACCGGCATGAAATAATTCTTTACATAAACACGATAAAACCATTAACAAAAACAATACACCATCACATCTTGTTTAGCAAGTTGTTTCTTCTTTATTCATTGCGATAGACGGATGACTGACACTTGCGTCTTGATGTCTGGAGATATCTCAAGCTTCTAAATGTCTCTTGTCTGATTACGGTGAACATACAAAACATCAGTTTAATTACATAATGGACTATACGACTGCAATGAACAACGTGCACAACGTAATGCTAAATGTGTGTCCGGTCTGCCCTTGAGCTTGGCGACGTGTTCTCTTAACCTTATATTTAAGCATCGCCCAGTCTGACTTCCACAGCACTGACAACATTTGAATGGGATCTTGTAAACTAAGGTTCTTTTGCAATCTACGACCTGGTGATCAGGACGCTTTGACCACCTCTTAGTGATACTATTAGGCTTGTCATCATACCGATTATTTACAGCAGGGCAGACGCCGCCTACTTTGTTTCTTGCCGCGAAAACTACACGGACACCGTACTTAGCACCCACCTTTTCATGTGTGTAAACACATGCATGTAGGGGATTACGAATATTAAGGCGAAAGCCTTTAATGTCTCGTGCTCACGTCCGTCCGGTGTCCGTCCGTCCGTCTGTCCATCCGGTGTCCGTCCGGCGTCCGGCCGTCTAGTGTCCGCCCGGTGTCTGTCCGGCGTCCGTCCGTCCGTCCGGTGGTGGTGGTGGTGTTCGTCCTGACCACCCTTACTGCGCATGCGCAAATCCTCTCCACGCACCTCCTCTCCTACGCTCCCCCCCCTCTCTCCTCTAGGCATCCCTCCCGCGGCGTTTACACACCCAATGCGCATGCGCGTCCCTGCCCCTCTCTCTCCTCTCCTACGCCTCCCCCCTCTCTCTCCTCTAGGCATCCCTCCCCGCGGCGACCACACCCTAAGGCGCTGCGCCGTGCTCCCGACCAGGCTGCAGAAATTAGGCGCCTTTTTTCTTCTTCGAACCACAACCACCACCACCACACCCTCACTGCGCATGCGCGTCCACTCCCCCCATCTTTTTCATCTAGGCATCCCCTCCCGCAACAACCAACCCCCCCCCCCCACTGCGCATGCGCGTCCCCTCCCCATTTATCTCCTCTCGGCATCCCTCCCGCGGCGTTTACACCCCCAATGCGCATGCGCGTCCTCTCCCCCCCCCCCTCTCTCCTCTCCTACGCTCCCCCCTCTCTCGCCTCGCAACGCTGACGCAGGCAGGGAGTTTCTTGATATAAAAAAGCCGGCAGATCCCACGCACTGTGGGAATCGATGTAATGCGAAGCAGCCAGGAAGGAGCAGCTCATGCTTTACACAATTTGCATGTCATGTTTTACATGTTAGGACCTATCATTTATATTCGTCATACAGTCACGTCACTCAATACCAAGTTTGATGTATATCAAGCTAACGAAACGGCGGTGAGCGCTCCATGAGCGTGGCATGCAAGTCATGTCGCACATGACAAGTCATGATTTTCATATTACCACTAGTCATTTATGTTCGTCATACAGTCATGTCACTCAATACCAAATTTGGTGTATCTCAAGCTAAAAAAACTGCCGCGAGCACGCCATGAGCGTGGCATGCAAGTCATGTCGCTCATGACATGTCATGATTTCCATATTGCCGTTGTCATTTATGTTCGTCATACAGTCATGTCACTCAATACCAAATTTGGTGTATCTCAAGCTAGCGAAACGGCCGCGAGCGTGCCATGGGCGTGGCATGTAAATCAAATCATGTTGTTCATGACATGCACATGATCATTTGCATATTACCACCTGTCGTTTATGTTCGTCATACAGTCACGTCACTCAATCCCAAATTTGGTGTATATCAAGCTAACGAAACGGCCGCGAACGCGCCATGAGCGTGGCATGTAAATCATACTTTTCATGACAAGTTAGTCATGATTTTCATGATATGACCAGCCATTTATGTTCGTCATACAGTCATGTTATGCCATACCAAATTTCGTATAAATCCCATTAACGATACGGCCAGGACAGCACAAAGTCGTAGGCGGCTAGATAGCTAGATAGATAGATACGCTCAAAGTCGCCGAAGTTCGCTAAGAAATGCTTCGCATTTAAAAACCGACTGCTCACGCTGCGCAACCGTTCACTGGCCACCCCCTATATATAGGCACTGGATCTTGACCTGCAAGGTAGTGCCGGTGGGAGATTTCTCCTGTGCGTTGTCGAACGATAAAAATTCGTAGTGTGCGCCAGGGTTGCCAGATTTGGCTACATTACGCCAAATTGGCTACTTTTAGAAAGCCGCGGCGACAAAAAAATGACATTGGCTACTTGGCTACTTTTTGGCTATTATTCTGGCACTGGCATCAACAGCTAATATACGATAAAACCTAGCGCAACTATCAAAACATGTTCATTCGCACTGCCGGCTGCGGCTGCCTCGGTGTAATGGCTTTTGTGTACTCTGTATACCGGAAGCAATTGCGTGCGCCCGAAGCGTGTCACGGCCGCCATGCTTTTCACATTATTAATGGAACTCCTCCAAGCGTAGTATTTTATCTGAAGCACAACCGTGCGCGTACACTACGCTATAATAGTCTGCCATAATGTCGTAAAGGTTGCAGTCATTTTAGCAGTTCCCACGTTGTAGCACCAGTTTCCCTTGTCGGGTCATCAAAATGCTGCGACGCAGAGAACTACACATATAGCTGACTGTCAAGGAAAAGCACCGTCTTAGGTGGCCATCTTGTCCAGCGAACAACAGACAAAATTGCACAACTGAGGCGTCTGAAGCATTGCCGTAGATGCGATGGCAGCTGAGCGAAATCAGGGCTCATCGTCCGAGGTGTGGCCAACACCTTAACGCAATGTTAACGTTGCAACGTCCAAGAAAGACGCGACGAATGTGAAGAGCCCAGCCGCTCTTGTTTTTCCATTGACTCTAGCCGCTGACTGCACAGCGTGTCATCTTTTTTGTGGTCGAATGTGATGAACGATTCGAAAACTTTCCCAAGAAACGTATTGGGTTGCCCCGAGCGCCGCATTGAGGAGCAAGTATACGGGAACTTCGTCAAGGTGAGGCTGTGAGTGCCGACATGCCAGTAATGGAATTCTGGTTCAAAATATACATCTCCCGGGATGCATCAAGGTGCTAATCCTATGCAAGACATTGCAGACGGCGCAATGCCGTGGCTCTCACAAAAAGCGACTTACGGAATAGAATGTCGCACGAACTTCTCACAATCATCAGGATCAAATTCGGACTACGCCTGAAAGGTGCTACAAGCTCTACATTTACATTGCCGCGGGGCATGCTGGCAAAAGTGAACTTGAATATGTACACTTAACTGTCGGTGCAGCAGTAATTGCTAATTTTCTAGTCTTAATTCCTCCTCTAGGAAGTCACCTGGTCTTTTTTTATCCTATTGTGATGTGATAAACATTGCTTTATTTATATTGTTTGTATTTTTTAAGTGTCAGAACGTGGTGATAATTCAGCTAAACTGAAATCACGTTCGGCTACTTTTCTGGCTCCAAAATAAAATAACGGCTGCCAGTTGGCTACTGTTCTGGCTACTTTGCTTAATTTTGTGGCTCTTTTTCTCTTCGAGGATCTGGCAACCCTGGTGTGCGCGTTAACTAAAAGTGGACTGCGGGTCTCTGTGTCCAGTCCCAGTCTTCTGTCTCTCATTGCCCATTAGCAGCGATTGGCATGTTCCAGTAAGAAACACCGGTCCATCATTGCGTGATTGCGCCTCCCAAGATTTCTCTCCAGCGCATCGCCGCGATGAGTGCCAGCGTCAACGCCGCCGCCAGTGTAAGCGTTAGCACCCGCTGCTTCGCATCTACACATGGTTCCCTTTAGCGGGAGATGGTGTAATTTTAAGGCGAAAGCCTTTAATGTCTCATGCTCACATCCGTCTGGTGTCCGTCTGGTGTCCGTCCGTCCGTCTGTCCGAGCTCTGGCACGGAGCCAGGCGGCCGCCGGGAGATGCGCAAACGACGCCGGTCGCGTCGGACTATACAGCCCTCGCGCTTTGCTTGCATAGCGTCGCTGTGACCAGCGTTTGCAATCATTCTGAGCGGCGCCGTCTCAATGGTCACCGGCTTTCGCGGAATACACTTTCGAATTTACAAAGGGTCCGTCAATTTAAGCGCTGGAACGCGGATGGCGTTTGCACGATGCGCAAAGTGCGAGAAAATATTAACGCATGCGAACGGAGGAAGATTAGTCTCGCGTCTCACTGCGATTCGCGATAAAAAAAATTAAGAAAGAAAACACGCACACATTCGGTTTGTGTGTTATCCCACTGAGAGTGTAAAAGATAAAAGACATGGCATAATCAGTGGAGTGGCCACACGCTTTCGCCAAACACACTTTGGAATGTACAAAGTGTCTATCAATTTTTTTCTGAGCGTCTTGGCTTCTTTGGACCCCATTCTCCTCAAATTTCATTTTCTTCACGAGCCATTCGCGTGCACTTAGGAGAGCCTATGTGGGCTACCCGCCCTTTTCCAGACGAAACTTCTGGCAGTTTGAATTCGTAGCAGTTTTTTTTGTGTATGGTTTTCTCCAAAAAATACTTGAGTCTTTGTCAACGAGCGACTCATTTTTCAAGGATTCTGAGAAGGTGGTCCATTATGTGTCTGCTCTTAAAGGGGCCCTGCAACACTTTCTCAAGTAGTCATGGAATTGATTCACTAAAGGAACTTATTGCCTCACGAATTCACCGCAGCAAAAATTTTTAGAATCCATCCAGTACGAGTGGAGTTACAAAAATTTGTCGCACGCTGCAGTTGCATTCTTTCTTCTCTCGTCCCGAGGAAAGCGCTGGAAGCTAAGCAGGGAGAGATGGCACGGGGGGAACAAAATACGTCACGTGCGCCTCGTGACCTTGAGCACTTTTTCTCTTTCTTTTTTCATCCAATACGCGGCTTCTGAGGGTGATAGCGCGCGCGCACGCGTGGACAAGTCGCGACCTCCCGCGGCGGCCCGAGTAACTACTGAGAGCGCCTTGCTCAAATCAGCCAATGGCTGATACAATGGCCGTGACGAGTGATTTTTCAGCTTGCAACGTCATTTGTCGAGAGAAGAGAAAGCAATTTTTAGCTCACTTTGAGAATTTATTGTGAATTCCAGGCCGCGTGCTGCGCTATAATATTTGGCTCGCGTGTTCTCGGGAGCCTCGAATACCGATCGCCAGCGTTTTCTGACCAAGCTCAAAAAGTGTTGCAGGGCCCCCTTAAGGCGGCGGTCTCAATCCGGCGGCACGAAAGCATAGTTTTCGCCACTTTTCCAGCTGACGCGGCGGCTGTTCTCCTTGTTTTACATAGTTGAACTATATATCATTGAAAAGCTTGATATTTGTACATTTCAAATATATCCATTAAAAACAAGTCATCTTTTAAAATTTTGAGATGAATAACCAAAAATAAGCGCTATCTACATGGTTTTGGCTGACTATGCCTCAGCAGTGACCATTTTTTGAGAAATGTGCAACAGTTACAGCACTGTTACTTGCACAGCACTTTCAAGACATATTTATCTATTTCCTCAACGTAGTAAATTGATGTAGGACCGCTGCTTTATTGTTGCTTAGCTTTTGAAAACAGCCAAATTTAGTAGCTTTCGCTGTAAACTGTCCGCTAACTACTCGCCAGAGAGAGTTCATTTTCGGAGATCATATAGAAGATGACATTTCTCATCGGAACCCTTAATTTCATTGATGTACGAGCCTTACTTTTTTAATTATAGTGATTTGAATTTGGCAATATTTTCAATATAGGGACCTACCTTGGCCCATTTTTGTGGAAAGCTACTGAAGTTCTGTGGCTGAATTTCCACATAGAGGAACTAGAGCCCCCAATCTATTTCCTCAACGTAGCGTTTTTCAATAAAGCTAGCAGAAATGAGAAACGGAGCGTGTAAATTGTCTTAATTTATCGTGCCGCAAATGGCAACAAAACCGCAATAATCTTCAAACTGCGCTCACATCTCAGCATGCATTGCTTAATATACAACAGTTCCGGTCTTCTGATATAACTATACACGCGAATCACACACAGATACTGCAAGACCGCTGAGAAATCTACATTATTTTTATCACTACAACGAAAATCTTCCTTTGGCGCCATCTAGACGGACATAACGAAAGCGCTGAATTGGAAAGCTCCCCGTCTTCCCGAAGGTGGCGTGCGAAAACATTTTACCTCAGGGAAGAATGTCTTTTCTAGCTTCAAACTGTGCACCCCCCATCTGTCCCCACCCAACTAGCCCCCCACCGCACGCTGCTTGAGCCCGTCTCTTTTTTTTTTTTTTTGCCTACCCTCAGCGTTTCGTGGGCTGCGCGGGAGAGCGTGAAAGCAGGTGTGCAATCCTCTGAGAGGTTGGGGTGAGGGCGCGGTCTAAGGGTGAGGGTCGTCAGGTGAAAAGGAAAGCCGTATCCTTGGAACGTCCCTTGTGTGTGGAGGGGGTGAGCAACGGCAGACAAAAGAAAGCAGAAACACGGACAGTGCGTGTGCGTGGGTGAAGTATGTTTTGAATACCACCATATATATATTTTTTTTTTTTACAAAAAGTGCAGTTTGCCAGAAGTGAAGTTGGCTGGGCTTGTTGGTATGAGCCCTTTGCAATAAACAGCATGAATACGGGACGAGGCACACATAAAGGAATGACATCAAATCTGTTTTGTACTTGCTGAGTGTTCCTTTGTCTCATTGCTACGAACCAAACAAACCAAATGTGAGCCAGCCGAACTGCGGCGTGGCAGGAGTGCGTGTCGCGAAAGTAACCCATCACGGTCAACCGCGCTTGCTGTGCTCTGAACTTGCTAGATTAGGCTACAAGCTTGAGGACGCGGGTTCGATTTCCACATACGGCAGGCGCATTTCCATGGCAGTGCAACGCAGGAACACCCGTGAGCATATTTCCGTGCACCCCAAGTGTTCAGGAGTACCACATGAAGGCGTTCCCCATTAGTACATCAAGCTCGCTCCTAAAGGACACGGGCGCTTGCGAACTCTTCCCTTGAAGTCGGCTGTGAATATCCGTCATTGGTTTCAATAAACCACGGAGCCAAAGAGTATTTGTTGCGTTGCTGGCTGCAGGAACACAGCCTGGGTTCTTGCAAATTTCAGCCAGTAATAACGAAGCGGCATGAACTTCTGCTGACTGCAGGGCATGGTGTAAGGAAGATATTTTGCGGCAGGGATAGCAGGGCGGCGCTAGAATCCTTTCCTTCTTTTCTTCCTCTTTTTTTTTTTTTTTGTTAGCGGGGAGCACCCTGGACAAGTGAGTTCCTTCAGGACAACAGGAAGGAAGGGAATTTATGCGCTGTGTTCTGACTATGTTCCCTTATGTGGGAAGGGGGGTGGGGTGCAAAGTAGGGCAGGCGAACATATGTAATGGTAGACGAGAACCGCGCACGAATATATACAATACCCTTTACCGGAAACGCCAAGTCAAGGCAACCGCAGTGGTGAATCCAATTCATATTTCCTATGCAGTGAAGGTTTACACGTAGGCGACTTGTTGCTGGTTTTTTTCACTGTCAATGTAGAACAACATGCAACAAGTGGTTACCCTGCATCCGCTCCCGCTTCTATCGCGCGCACATTTTGACAGCTGTTCCACGTAACGGCCTAAGAACTGCGATCGTGTTTTGCGCAAAATTTTGCGTGTTTCTCCGATTCATTACTCTTGCTTTCACTGACTGAACTTTGGGGATCGGCACGCGGTTTCTGTCTGCCCAGTATATACAGCTCGAAAACTTCACACCTAAATTTGTGTACCTAAATTCGGTAAGCCTCGGCCGTGTTTGTGGTCACCCTGTGGCATGTGCGGGTGCACTATTCATCGGGATTTTCCGAATGGTCTATATATCTTCTGGCGCTCGATTTTGTATGTTTCCGCCCTAAATAGTAAGCCTCCTATGTTTTTTTAATTATTCAGTAAACCACACCAGGCCTTAGCTGTCGGAACACAGTGGCCTTCAATGGGTAGCCTATACGGCCGGGAATCTAAGGTTCATGCCTCTAGGCTTGTGTTGCTGCACTGGCGGCACAAATCAACAGCTGCTCCTCGTAATCCGCGCAGTGCATGTCGTGCTCGCGACCGAACATCTCCTCTCTATCTTTGCTCAGCTCGCCGCTTATGCCTCAAGGAGAAACGCTGCGGGAATGCAGCAGCGGCTAACAATTCAACGTCTTTCGTAAGTCTGCCTATTTAGAACTGGCGATGTCTGAGGATAGCGGATCGTAGACTCGTAGCGTGAGCCGCAAGGCTGACGAGCGGACGTGGCTGAACTTGGGCTTGCGCCTAGTAGCCGGACAGGAAGGGAAGCGTTTATGAAAACGATAAGTTTATAACAACTATAGTGGTATCGTTATTCATAAAACTCGCTTACACGAATGCCACAAATGCGCATCGCATTCATACGAACAATGGCAATTCGCTGGGAAGACGCATTGCACTGATGCGTCGGACAGGGATGTATTTGCCAGTCCTGGTCTAATCACAGGCCGTAAATCACGAGAAAAAAGTGGGAGGAAGCAGAAAGGCCGGGCGCTGAGACCTTTCTGCTTCCTCCCACTTCTTTCTTTAGCCTTTGTTTCTTTGTTCGCGCTAATATGTATACCTTTATAGAGTTGCTCATGAAGGAGAAAAAAGTGCTAATTTCTGTCTCCCATGCTGGAAGCATGGCTAAGCGCATGTATCCATTTGACATCAACCAACTCGCCCAGAAGACGACGAGGGGTCCTGTAAACGGCGTCGCATTGTCTTTCCGAAACGCACTTGCAGAGCAAATGCGCTACTGTCACATTCACGTAAGCGAGATGATAGCCTGCCAGCTCGATGCGACTGCCAGTAACTCGCCTGCCAGCTGGGGTGATAGACTGACATTTATTCATTCAACAAAAGACCAGTACGCCGTCTCCACGGTAGTTGGACGCGTGGTGCAGTTCGTCTTCCCACGGTAAGGATACGCCTGCGTTGACAGTTAGCGGTAAGCCGGCATGGCACGCACCACGTGCACATGAATGCGACAACTGGCACATCGCATCAAATGTAAACGGGGGGTAATGCGCTAGGAAGGCGCATCGGTGTGGATTTCGCCAGGCATCTGTGGATTTCAAGGGGTAACTCGACTCACGGGCCACCTTCCACAAGAAGGGGAACGCCGGTCCCCTGTCATGTCGGGTTCGAGTGCACCCTTCGGTTGCTACATGATACCTGCGGGAGCAGAAAGCGAGAGCCTTTCGGGAGAGTTCATGCTCTCCATGTAAACGGCGGCGAATCGAATTACTTTTGATGCACTAGGAAAGGTGACGCACTACCGTTGTATTCTGTCACATTGATGTAAACGCAGCTCGAGCGTGATACTGCTTTCCACCAGCACGCAGTCTAACTGCATTGGGGGACGGGGGGGGGGGGGGGACGGGGGGGGGGGGGGGACGGGGGGGGGGGGGGGACAAGTGTTTCCAGAAAGTCTGTAGACCGAGCAATCCTTTCCTGGGAAGAAGGGGTGCACGGGGCAAAACCACCAAAACTGGAATAGTCCAGGTGGCCTAGCACGAGGGCTGGAGATGTGGCATAGCATCCACTGCGCTGGCCTGCAGGTGAGAGGCAGCATGAGGAGGAGGGGGGGGGGGTATTGAGCGAGAGTACTAAAGGTGGTGTTGGTACTAAAATGCGACGGGGACCAGTGAGTGAGGGTCTTAGAAGGAGAGAGAGCGTTGCTGAAGGGGAGAAGAAAAAAAAGCTCCTGCTGAATGCCTAATTTCACCGAACCGTGACACCACGCTTCGCGCCCCCCTTCTCAACCAGAGTGGCGCACCAGCACAAGTTCGGGAGTTTGACCTCCAAAGCGTTGTCCTTCCATTCCTGACTTAGTGGCGCCATCTAATTCCTCTAGAGTAACTAATGGCAAGATGGCGACAGTGGAACCACCACCTTAAGGAAGGCAGCTACAAGGGCTTCAGTGTTAACATTCAAGACCTGTATTATTTTGCATTGGGTCATTCAAATAATTGGATCATTTAAAGGTTATGATTTTTTGCGCAATAAAAAACGACTAAAAATGAAGTTTTGAGAAAAACAAGAAAGAAGTTTTGCAAACGTGTTATATACATCACTGGAAGGCCGTGGGACGCTAAAAGCCGTTAGACTCATAGCTGGGAGCTTCCTTAGGTGCCATGAGTCCACCGTTACGTGGTTTAGCTGCTCCTAGTTTCTTTTAAGCTTGTTTTTTGTCAGCCGTTGACTGGCGGCTGGCGTTCTTCAAGCCAGTTCGGTGGCTGGTGAAACACGCTACCGTGCCGCAGTAGCCAGGATTGACACCAGCCTGCCTAAAGATATGCATCGTGCCACTGTTTCCATTGCCGACCTGACATATACAATCTTACAGTCCAAACGACAAAATTCTCGCGCCTTCATGGACATCTTTGGAAACACGCTGCCACAGCATCCCATTGATGCATTCATTCACGTTTTGAGTTTTCCCGCTGACATCTTTCCACAAAATATATGGTCTAAACAGAGCTCTGCATACACCGACTTCTCTTTGTTCGGTATCTTTTTGTAAAAACCTCCCCTGTGCTTGTATTGTGCTGTGCCCAGAGCTTTGACTCGGTTACAGGCTCACCAACTTTTCACACTTTTCGTATCGGCATTTGTTTCAATTGTAACTTAGCCGTATAGCCATATCTAGTTATACTCTGTAAGACAACAATCTGGGACGCTGAATTAACGAAGAAATAGCTTTCACAGTGGTAGTACAACGCATCGGTGCAGTGTAAACACGGTGTCACTTCGTGTGTCCCCACGCGGCAATCAGTGCAATTTGAATAAAAATTGGCCATCATTAACACTGCTCAATCTTATTAAGCTTTAGCATACTTCACCACCAACTTATTTAAATGTATCCTGCGAACCTTTACTGATTAAAATGTAGGTTTTGTTTTCACAAAATATCAGTTTCGGTTTCAGGGAGGTCTACTGGTAGTGGTAAAAACCAACACAACTCTTGAACACAACCACGTAGAGACATCATTTTTTTCTGTGGTACAATTCTCAATGTCAGTAGATTCTTAGAATAATAAAAAGTGAAGTTCACTTTTAAAAAAAAACGTCATTTTCAAGGGAGGAAACATACCTTAATGTTTCCTTTTACTCTTCGAACTACAAAAAATCTTGTTTCATTTGTCAACGCCGTACGTCGTTAGAGCGGCGAACAGCATAGCAAGTCGGCAGCGTGCTGAAGCTGATGCCACCTTGTAGAAGATAAAGAGCCCAGTTTATGTTTGCCTGTGGTTCTACGCTCCTTCATGGTGTTGTTTTTTGGCGAATGAAATTCTAGGCGGTCACGGGAGGCAGGGGAGGAGGGTCACGCATGTATGCAGCAGCCCAGATGGGACTTCTGCGGTGCCCAGGAAGCTTTCCATGAACATTGTTGAAAGTGGCTGTGTGTGTGTGTGTGTGTGTTTGTGTGTGTGTGTGTTTGTTTGTGTGTGTGTGTGTGTGTTTGTGTGTGTGTGTTTGTTTGTGTGTGTTTGTTTGTGTGTGTGTGTGTGTGTGTGTGTGTGTGTGTGTGTGTGTGTGTGTGTGTGTGTGTGTGTGTGTGTGTGTGTGTGTGTGTGTGTGTGTGTGTGTGTGTGTGTGTGTGTGTGTGTGTGTGTGTGTGTGTGTGTGTGTGAGTGTGTGTGTGTGCGTGTGTGCGTATCTTTGTCCGTCGTTCTCTTCGCGCCTAATACGTCGGATCATGCAAGAAGCCTGCGTTGTAAATGTGCATAAGGAAGCCGAAAAGTGGAAAGAAATACGGCGAGCCGTATTTTTTTTTCACTCTGTAGCCGGAAAGTAGCGAAGACATTTTTTCTGCCACCACCGGCCTAAAAAGTAGCCAAATCGGCGCAAAGTAACCAAACCTGGCTATCCTGTCGGTAAGTGCTCTCAGAAACACCGCAGCATGTAGTACTAATATGACGATTGAGCAATCAGAACGTTCCATGAAGTGATCAGTGCCTTTAGTGGTACTACCGCATTTACCACAATCCGGTTCACGTAAAGAATCCGTGCTAATTTTGTGTGGGGCTTTACCTCCGAAAAACGACGATATGATTATGAGGGACGACGTAATGGAGGGCTCCAGAAACTTGGATCATCTGGTGTTCTTTAACACGCACTGAAATCGCACAGTACACGGGCCTATACCATTTCACCTCCATCGAAATGCGACCGCTGCGTGCGGGATCGAACCCTTGACCATCGGGTCAGCAGTCCAGCACAGTAGCCACTGATCCACCGTGGCTTCAAGAATCCATGTTGGCCAATAGCAAACATCACGGACGGGGAAATGCGTGAAAATATCGAGAAAAAGCGTTCCTGAAAAGCGAAGAAGTTTAGAGAGTAAAATTTCGCCTTGATCTCGAGTACAACCTCATGGCCTAGAGCATCCCAACGTCGGAGTATCTCGTAAGACCACCGAGACTATGTGTCCTGAAGTTTGTGTGCTTCTGATGTGTTGTTCAGATGCCTTTGCCGCTAATTGACCTCGGATATACTTTTGCTATTTCATGGTCTTCAAAACTATGGGGGCGATGCTCTGCTGCGACAACCCATGAACCTCATGACTAACACACCTGCATCGGCACAAGAGATACTGCTCAGACTGCACGTGGATGATACGGATGGCATCTTCCGTGTGCATGGTGTAACGTTCACAGATGCCCATGTGACAGCACGGCCGACAGCTATAAAAAATATTCCGGCGTGCTCCGTTAGCAGGTGACACTGCAGCACCGCCGTGACTGTGTCACCTGAAGTCGCGCTTTTTGCGCAGGTTGGTAAAGGAAAAATATAAGGTTGTCGCAGTGACGAACTTTTCTTATTAGGGCTGTCGCGTCGACGCACCCTTAATTGCAGTGTTAATGAGTGCCTCTAAGTGATTAGGTTGGTTTTGAAATTAGTCGGAGACACCGAGATAACCCGGACGTCAAAATGATGAGCTGTTTAGGCTGATCTTGCTGTATCAGAAAGAATTACTTGCAGAAGCATCGGAAATTAAAGAGAAGCAGGCATCCCCTACAGGCATTCCTTTCGCACGTTGACAGTGGACCTGAATATTTGGATGATGTTTACAAACGACTTTCTAAGCTAGACTGTACTGTGAGTAAACTTCACGGTGAGATGTCTCTTTTAACTAAAAGAATTGATCAGTTAGAAAACCGCTCGAACTGTAATACCTTAATTAATATGGGAGTAGTTGACGAAGACAAAGAAAGAGATGAAGGTCGTATGCGTAATGTCACCATTCATATTTTTGATAACTCACTGAATGTTAAGTTAAATATGATTCAACGCATTCACAAGCTCGGGAAGACGTTACACGTGATCATCAGGGCCGCCATTTTGCTCTTTCCAAATTTAGGGGAAAGCTAAGGTGATTAACCGTTGGTCTAAGATCAAGGGAACACACTTCACCAGTCATGCGGATTTCTCGATTAGAATAAATACATAAAGAAGAGATTTGTAGAATCCAGCTACCGAAAAAAAATCCACGCATCTCCACAAAGTGAATGATGATGAATGGGCGGAGCTAGTCATAAGGTCCATAATGTCTGCGTTGAAGTCGCCGACTAGTATAAAGGACGGACGGATGGACGCACGCACAGACGGACGGGCGGACGCACGGACGGATGGATGGACAGGTGGACGGACGCACGGACGGACGGAAGGACGCACAGATGTACGGACGTACAGACAGACGGACGGCACAGGTGATCATGTATTGTGCTGTCATATACTTCACTGATGTACACATAAAGTCGGTTTTTACACCGATGTTTTCGTGTTTCGTCGTGCAGGTGTTCAGTTTCGGCTTCGGTTTTGTGCAGCATGACGGAGAACAATGCTCGGCCCTAAGCAGCTTCGCCCCTAAAAACATGGTTGATGCCTCCGTCGTAGGAATCGGTATAACACAAAAGTAAAACACGTCCTTACAGAAGTTGTTGAATGTTTACTGAATAGAGCTTGCAGAATGTCTATTGGTGTTGGACAGCTATAGATAGGCACCCCCCACGTAGGTACCCCCACGTTGACGCTTGATGGTACATCTCCATCTATACGACTAACGTCCATGATCAATAGTTAAACAAACCCTTCTGGCAGCTGTAGTAGTTTACGGTGAGAGCATAATCAGACAAACGCTGTGGCAGCCAGAAGAGCGTCACTGATTGGACGCACAACTTGGACTAAGGTCGACAACCAGCCGCATGTTAACCAGTTGAATGCCACGGCCGGACTAGAGGGAAATGCAACGCGCATCCGGACTCCCCTTTAGTCAGGTCGCGATTTTCTCGGGGTGAGCGTAAGAGCGGAACGCGGTGTTACAGCCAGGAGAAGCAGGGCGCGCGTCTCAGAGCTATTTTTGGTGCAGATGGACGCTGTGAGCGAGGCCGACGCCTGGGCTAAAGTCGCCACTTCGCAATGTGTTAAAGCGCTGACAAAATTGCACTTCTCCTTTTGGAAACACGCCTAATTGGACGGATGCGCCGCGACGACGCGTTTGCAGCAGCTAATCGCGGATGCTAAGGTCATGATGCATTACTTCTCTTTACTGCTATCTCGCGCACCAATATCACTGATAGCACAGCGTGAGATATAAAAGGCGCGCTTGAATAGCCTGAGGAGTATGTGACCTTGGCGCAGTGAATAGCGTGCCCGGCTGCTTCTGCGGTGGACCGAGAGGTCATAGGTTTGACTCCCGTTGATGGAACTTTTTTCTTCAGGCTGTTCTTTGCCATCTGAGCGTATGCATTTTTTCGATGCCATCTTCGTCATGCGAATACGTCACTGAAGTCTCGGTGGACCCCAGCATAAAACTCTTTTGTGTGAAAACAAATGTGATAAAGTCATGCTAGCTTTGAGACGATCACAATCAATAAAACTGCTGTACACTTGGGATGACGATAATCGTAAGTAGCACGTATGTTCATTCGCTCCAGCAGTGGTGATGCGTGACACCCGCCGGTTGAATGTTTGTGTTTTAATATCCTAAATATTAACGCCCGTAATCTAGCTAACAAATCAGATGCACTCGAAAGCATTTGCTCGAGCATGAGCCTGACGTTGGCATTACGGAAACGTGACTCCATGATGATATATCTGATGACGAGGTCACTCCTGATGGTTATATTCGATTAAGAGAAGACCGAGGCAGTAGAGGATACGGAGTGGCCTTTTTATTAGGGGCTCTATTGCATTCACAGCTTATCAGGATTCCGGTGGTAGTCAAACTATGTGAAAAAAAGTAAAAGATCAAAAACGTTCCCTGTACATTGGTGTGTTATATGAGACCCCTAACTCTGCTGAAAGCGTAATGGCAAAGCTTCGCGCTTATATGGGGGGCAAATATTCGCCAGGAGCATGATGTGTGCTTAAATGGCGACTTTAATTTACCTGGAATGAAGTGGCGAACAGCCGATCCTGGCTCAGCTGAAAATCGATCCTGTGAAAAACTGCTTAACTTAGGTATTTTGCTTTAACTTGTCACAGATCGTTTCAGAACACACTAGGCTTTGTGCTTCTACTTCTGCAATCCTAGAAACATTGACGTGCTGCTCTTAAGAGAGCGTTGACAAACCAGCTGTGGGACAAATTTTCCCAAGTGGTTCAACGCTGCCTAGATTTCTTCGTTCGGCACCGTCTTACAAATATGAGAAGTAATTATGCCGGTAAACCCAGATACATCTTTCATGAAAAAAGAATATTGATACGAAGGCGAAAATCGCTGAGACCTTCTGCTAACCCGCATAGTAATAAGTAAACAATTTGAGCCAAGAACTAAAGCACCTTATAAAAAAGTGGAAAAATAATGCGCAAGTGTAGGATTGTGAAAAAAGAAGTATCGCATAGGAACGTATGCTTACTTCAGAGGCTGGCTACACAATGATTACCTGTTGTATTCAAGGGCTTTGGCGATGATTTCTGACGTCGGGTTGATGGACCTTATACGCTGAATCAGGGCATCCCGCATTCCAAATATCGTCGATTCTAGCCTCCCTAGACGCTCGACGTGGCGCTCCTCATCACCTGCATTGAACCGTTATTATTCGCGGAGTTAAAAATATGCAGTTCTGATGTGAAGCTTACCGTGCATGCGCTTACTTAACATCAATGGTACGGCCAACAGCATGAGTAGGTGACAGTTCATTTTTACTTAATACCTGCAAGGTTGTTTCACGTTGTCTATTTTTGGCTGGTGAGTTAGTTGAAGGAAAATTAAAAGCAATACCTCCGTATTTCACCTGCAATTAATGATCATCGCCCTCACTTTCTCTTTCTATCTAAAAGATGCGATATCCAAAGATAAACGGGCAGTTAAGGCATATATCAACTCGGCGCGGACATTTAAAATACGATGCAAGAAGTCTCGTAGCTCTCGTGTAGTGCCAAGAAAATAGCCAGTCTGAGAAAATAGCCATTTGGTGGTCTGCATGCGTTACAGCAATTCAAACCGCCCGCCTGAGAGCACTTGTGACGTAGCTATCGCCGTACATAAGTTGAGCCCACATAGTTTTCAACAATATTGCTATGCATGTTTAGTGCTCTATTTTGATGTGCTCGTATTGCACTCACACATAATGTTAGCAATGCTCGGAGCACACCGCGCTGCAACGCTTGAGTAGCTTCGCGATTGTTCAAGTTCATTCTGTTAAGATTGCGCGCAGGACGCGGATAGTGAAGTTTATTCGAGAGCTTAGGCGAGCACCAGCGATAAAGGCTCGAATGTTCCATGTCACACGTGTAAATGCCGACGCATCTCACCGTAGATCATGTTACTCGACGGCCGACTACTGCTCATGCCGCCATGTGTTTACCGCGTGTATCACTCACACGTTGTCCTTTCATTTTCCGGCCACAGAATCGCTGAAATAAAAAGTTTGGTCTTGAACACCCAGACTGCTGCCTTCGTCAACGTCACGGCCGCGTTACAATGTTTAATGTAGAGAACTCTGGCTTTGCGATCATTCAGCCACCACGGGAATGATGGGTAGGACACAGAGTTGCCTAGTTTTGAACCTCGTGAGCTGGGAGTGGTCAGCTGAAAAGGGTCAAGGTAGTGAAGTGCGACTGCTCAACTTCGTCTTGCCTAAAAGCGGTATCAGGCCACACGGAGCCCCATAAAGCCGAAGTGACGAAGCTCAGGCAAATTCACGTACTACCATCATTTGCTATGCAGGCTTAAGTGCTATGCATCGAGGCTGCATAGGAACTGGTACCAGCTTTCCTTCTAGTGTAGCATTGTAGAAGGGGAAAAGGGAAGGGGAGAAGGGAAGGTCAATACAGGGGAGAAGGGAAGGGGAATAAAGAGCGATGAAGGGTGATGAAGGGGACAGGAAGAGGTGGTGCGTATATTGTCACGTGGTCGTGACGTTGACCCAAGCAGCAGTCGGTATGTTCAAGATGAAACTGTTTATTAGGCCGAACTTGTGGCCGGTAAACTGAAAGTCAGATTACAGCAATACACGCTGGCACTGATAGCGGCGAACAGAGCGTCGGCCGTCGATGAACTGAACATCGTTGGAGCGCGCCGGCTTTTATGCATCACGCGTCGAACATTCTAGCCTTATCACAGGTCATCGCGCAAGCTCTGGAATAATCTCGAGTGGTCGCGTCTTGCGTGCAATCTTAACAAAACGATCTACAATAATCGCGAAGGTTGTAGAACAATAAGGCACGGTTTGAGCCGAGCTTTGCTGGCGGTCTCTGTGGGCGAAAACCGAATACAACAAAAGTGAAAATAAGAATAGCGCGTGGCAATGCCCCCCTCTGAAAAGGCATCGTCCCGATGCTTAAAACAGAACACGGGGGAAAATGCATGTAACAATAAATCACAACAATAAAGAAAGAACGTACAATAATTAAGCAATAAGTGCAGTCCTCGGGTTTGCTAACGCGCGTAATACGGCTTGATGCGCACGACATGGACGACTTCAGGTCGCGCACGGCGCCGTTGAGAGTTCGTGATGCCGTCCGGGACGACCTCGTAGTCCAGAGCACCGAGACGTCGAAGCACCTTGTACGGCCCGAAGTATCGCCGAAGAAGCTTCTCACTGAGTCCCCGTCGGCGTATTGGCGTCTACACCCATACACGGTCACCGGGTTGGTATTCCGTGTGGCGTCGTCGAAGGTTGTAGCGGCGACTGTCAGTCCTCTGCTGGTTTTTGATCCGTAGGCGGGCGAGCTGTCGTGCTTCTTCGGCGCGCTGTAGGTAGGTGGTCACGTCGATGTTTTCCTCGTAGGTCACGTTTGGTAACATGGCGTCGAGCGTCGTTGCCGGGCTCCGTGCGTAGACCAACTTGTATGGCGTCAACTGCGTCGTTTCTTGTACGGCCGTGTTGTACGCGAAGGTCACGTACGGAAGGATGGCGTCCCACGTCTTGTGTTCGACGTCGACGTACATGGCCAGCATGTCGGCGATGGTCTTATTTAGACGCTCGGTCAGGCCGTTGGTCTGTGGGTGGTACGCGGTGGTCCGGCGGTGACTTGTGTGGCTGTATCCCAAGATCGCCTGGGTTAGGTCAGCCGTAAAGGCCGTACCTCTGTCCGTGATGAGAACCTCTGGGGCGCCGTGTCGAAGGACGATGTTCTCAACGAAGAACTTGGCTACCTCGGCGGCACTGCCTTTGGGCAGGGCTTTTGTTTCGGCGTAGCGGGTGAGGTAGTCGGTGGCTACGACGATCCATTTATTTCCTCAAGTCGACGTTGGGAACGGCCCCAGAAGGTCCATCCCGATCTGCTGGAACGGTCGCCGAGGAGGCTCGATCGGCTGAAGGAAGCCTGCTGGTCTTGTTGGCGGTGTCTTCCGTCGCTGACAGTCTCGGCACGTCCTTACGTAGCGGGCGACGTCGGCGGCAAGGCGCGGCCAGTAGTACTTTTCCTGTACTCTTGCGAGCGTGCGAGAAAGTCCGAGGTGTCCAGCCGTCGGGTCGTCGTGTAGTGCCTGGAGTACTTCTGGTCGCAATGCTGAAGGCACTATGAGAAGGTAGTTGGCTCGAAGTGGCGAGAAATTCTTCTTTATGAGAACGCCGTTTCGCAAGAAAAACGAAGCGAGTCCTCGCTTGAATGCCTTCGGAACAATGGCGGTCTTGCCTTCAAGGTACTCCACAAGGCGTCTGAGTTCCGGGTCGGCCCGCTGTCGTTCGGCGAAGTCGTCGGCACTTATGGTTCCCAAGAAGAAGTCATCCTCCTGGTCGTCCTGAGGCGGCGGGTCGACGGGGGCGCGAGATAAGCAGTCGGCGTCGGAGTGTTTTCGCCCGGACTTGTAAATGACGGTAATGTCGAATTCTTGAAGTCTCAGGCTCCACCGTGCGAGGCGACCAGAAGGGTCTTTCAAGTTAGCTAGCCAACACAAGGCGTGGTGGTCACTCCACAACTTTGAATGGTCTGCCGTAAAGGTAGGGGCGAAACTTGGATGTAGCCCAAATGATGGCAAGGCACTCCTTTTCTGTTGTGGAGTAGTTGGCCTCTGCCTTTGATAGCGACCGGCTAGCATAACTAATGACCCTTTCCAGTCCGTCAGTCCTCTGCACAAGAACGGCGCCGAGTCCTACACTGCTTGCGTCGGTGTGTACTTCTGTTTCGGCGTGTTCGTCGAAATGCGCAAGTAACGGAGGTGTCTGCAGGCGTCGTTTTAGTTCCTGAAATGCTTCCTCTTGCGGCGTTTCCCACTTGAACTCGACGTCGGTCCTGGTGAGGTTAGTGAGAGGCTCGGCGATGCGGGCGAAGTTTTCAACGAACCGCCGGTAATAGGCACACAGGCCGAGAAATCGACGCACGGCCTTCTTATCGGCGGGTGGCGGGAATGTAGCGATGGCGGCTGTCTTCTGCGGGTCAGGGGCGTACTCCGGACTTGCTTATCACGTGGCCCAAGAACAAGAGCTCCTCGTAGGCGAAGCGGCACTTTTGTGGCTTCAGGGTGAGTCCGGAGGTCTTTATTGCTTGAAGTACAGCTTCAAGGCGCCGGAGGTGTTCGTCGAAGTTTGAGGAAAACACAACGACGTCGTCCAAGTACACAAGACAAGTCTGCCACTTCAAGCATGCCAGTACGGTATCCATTACACGTTGGAACGTCGCAGGCGCCGAGCAAAGACCGAAGGCCATTACCTTGAACTCGAAGAGGCCGTCTGGTGTGATAAAGGCAGTCTTCTCTCGGTCTCTCTCGTCGACCTCGATTTGCCAGTAGCCTGTCTTGAGGTCCATCGACGAAAAGTACTTTGCGTTGTGGAGTCGATCCAGGGCGTCGTCTATCCGTGGGAGGGGGTACACGTCCTTCTTCGTGATCTTGTTCAGGCGACGGTAGTCGACGCAGAAACGTAGCGTGCCGTCCTTCTTCTTCACCATAACCACGGGAGACGCCCAGGGACTCTTGGACGGCTGGATTATGTCGTCGCGTAGCATTTAGTCGACTTGTTTCTTCACGGCCTCGCGTTCGCGCGTCGATACTCGGTACGGGCTCTGTCGAACTGGTCGAGCACTTTCTTCTGTAATGATGCGATGTTTCGCAACTGGGGTCTGTCGAATTCTCGACGACTCCGAGAAGCAGTCTTCGAATCGCAGGAGCAGGGCCTTTAGCTGGTCTTGCTTGACCTTCGGAAGGTCCGGGTTGACGTCGAAATCTGGTTTGGGACCTCGATTCGTCGAAGCAGGTTCGGTAGCATCGGAGAGGGCGAAAGCGTGGCTGGTGTCCATGAATTTCTCGATGCGGGCGACCGTCGTACCAATGTTAACGTGCCTATATTCGTAGCCGAAGTTTGTCAGCAGTACCTTTGCTTTGCCATCACGCAACTCGGCGATGCCTCTTGCGACGCAAATCTGACGGTTTACAAGCAGGTGCTGATCGCCCTCGATGACACCTTCGAAGTCTGCGGGCTTTTCGGTGCCGACGGAAATTATGATGCTGGAGAGAGGCGGAATGGTGACGTGCTCTTCTATCACGTTCAATGCATGGTTCCCCGGCGTCGTCTGGGTAGGCAGAGCTTTTTCTGAAGTTTGTGTTATTGACTCAGATCTTAGGTCGATGACGGCGCCGTGGTCACTTAGGAAGTCCATTCCAAGTATCACATCCCTGGAGCAGTTTTGTAGGATTACAAAGCTCGCAGGATAAGTCCTGTTATTGATGGTGACTCTCGCCGTGCAAACACCGGCCGGCGTTATTAGATGACCGCCAGCGGTCCGGATTTCAGGGCCTTGCCAAGCAGTCTTCACTTTCTTCAACTTCGCCGCGAAAGGGCCACTGACGACGGAATAGTCGGCTCCAGTGTCGACGAGGGCGGTGACCTTGTGGCCGTCGAATATTACGTCGAGGTCACTGGTTCGTCGTCGTGCGTTGCAGTTGGGTCGCGGCGTCGGATCACGGCTGCGTCGAAATGTTGCTCTGCTTGCATGTTGCGCCGTCCCGTCTTCGTCGGTCCGCGACGTTTCGTCGGCAGGGCTTCGTCTGCTTCGCGTCGTGTTCTGTAGGTATTGTCGCGTTGTCGTCGTCGGCGGCCACGGAGGATCTTCGGCATTTCGTCGTACAGCAACCGCACCTCCATCGGTTGCTGCCCTTAGTTTCCCTGATACGGGCTAGGCGACCGGCCCCGGTTTGGGCCAGTGTACTGCCGGCGGTGCGGTGACATGTAGCGGCCGGTTGACGGTGAACGGGATGACGGTCGTTGTTGTTGCCACTGTGTTCCGGTAATGTAGTCGGCGATGTCGCGAGGTCGTTCACCCCGCTGCGGACACGGCGCGTTGACGGCGAAACCGCGCAGCCCCATCTGACGGTACTGGCAGCGGCGGTAGGTGTGGCCGACCTCGCCACAATGGTAGCAGAGCGGGCGGTTGTCAGGGGCGCGCCAGACGTCGGTTTTCCTTGGCGCCTAGCGGTGGCCGACAGGGGGACGGTAGGGCGTCGGTCGTGGTGGTGGTGGCGGCGTCTGGCGACGGAACTGCGGCGATGCGGTGACTTGATGTTGTCGCGGAACGGGAACAGGACGGCGGACTGCAGCAGCGTAGGTCATCGCCTCTGGATGTGGCTGCGGGGGTTCGAGGACTCCCAACGCTTGCTGGACTTCGTCACGAACGATGTCGGCGATCGAGTCCACTTGAGGCTGTGGCGAGGGTAAAAGCTTGCGCAGTTCCTCGCGCACGATCGCTCGGATCGTTTCGCGCAGGTCTTCGGAGCAGAGGGAATGAACGTCTGCATACCCTGGCGTCGAGCGGCGATTGAATTGGCGGGTGCGCATCTCCAGTGCCTTTTCAATCGTCGTTGCCTCGGAGACGAATTCCTGGACAGTGCTTGGTGGGTTCCGCATAAGCCCAGCGAAGAGCTCTTGATTTACTCCTCGCATGAGGAAGCGGACTTTCTTGTCCTCGGGCATAGCAGAGTCAGCGTGGCGAAACAGTCGTGTCATTTCCTCTGCGAAGATGGCCACGCTTTCATTCGGAAGTTGGCTCCGCGTCTCCAGCAAGGCTGCGGCCCTTTCTTTTCGGACGACGTTCGCGAACGTCTCCAGGAAAGCGCTGCGAAGAAGGTCCCATGTTCGAAGTGTGGACTCCCGGTTCTCGAACCAGGTCCTTGCTGCGTCTTCCAGGTAGAAGTATGCGCGGCGCAGTTTTTCGTCGGAGTCCCAGTTGTTGAAAGTCGCGACTCGTTCGTACGTTTCTAGCCAGGTCTCAGGGTCCTCACTTGGCGATCCATGGAAAATGGGTGGCTCTCTCGGTGGCTGGATAACGATCGGTGCAGAGGACACGGCGGCCGTCATCGTGCCTGTCGTCTTCGTCGCCGTGGCTTTTGGCTTCTCCGGCAGGAGTCCGTGCTGCGGGGGAAGTCCTTTCAGTCTGCGGCTGGCTCCACTGTCCGTGGCGGGGTGGGTGTCTTTGTCACGATTTGGGCTGGGTTCACGGCTTGACGGGGGCGTGCGGTACATTAAAGAGGCAGCACCTCCACCAGATGTCACGTGGTCGTGACGTTGACCCAAGCAGCAGTCGGTATGTTCAAGATGAAACTGTTTATTAGGCCGAACTTGTGGCCGGTAAACTGAAAGTCAGATTACAGCAATACACGCTGGCACTGATAGCGGCGAACAGAGCGTCGGCCGTCGATGAACTGAACATCGTTGGAGCGCGCCGGCTTTTATGCATCACGCGTCGAACATTCTAGCCTTATCACAGGTCATCGCGCAAGCTCTGGAATAATCTCGAGTGGTCGCGTCTTGCGTGCAATCTTAACAAAACGATCTACAATAATCGTGAAGGTTTTAGAACAATAAGGCGCGGTTTGAGCCGAGCTTTGCTGACGGTCTCTGTGGGCGAAAACCGAATACAACAAAAGTGAAAATAAGAATAGCGCGTGGCAATATACGATAGCCACTTAGCACAGTGATTTGCATGCGCCGTAGTGCTCAGTCCAGCGCTATTGAGAAAATCTAGAACAGCTCTTGTTGGAGATTTTGACACTGCCTGTGTTGAAAATAAAGATGAGGGACATGGTTTTGGGGCCAGGCGTGAGAGACGTAAGGCAGGAAAAGAACGAAGTTAGGATTCGAAGTTAGCCCTTGTTCACTAAGCACGTCTTCCAGTTCTACGACCATGGGTCCTCGTTCTTTGTATTTAGTTTGCCGTGAAACCCGAGAGGGGTCATTCCAGGACGACAATGACTTCGGCCGAGCGTCTTCGGAAGGTGCGTGGGACTGTCACGGCCAGCATCTCCCGGAATATTACGCTCCTGGAAGGACTACTGATGGGCCCCGACACCGAGGCCCGCGAGGTCAACAGGCAAGTCACCGTTTTGAAGACGAGAGAAGCTGAGCTCCACCAATTGGACAAGATGATTCTTGAAGTTATTCTCGATGTTATTGAAGACGAGGCAGTTGACATGGAATTCAAGGATACTGCAGACTACCGTGAGAAGGTTTTCCATGCAATAGCTGATGGACAGTGTTTCCTGTCTGAACGCGAACAGTCTCTTCATCTACGTGACACATGCTATCCGCCTCTTGATTACGTCAGACATTCCAGCAGAAACTACGACCGAGCTGGTTTCTGTAGAGTCGCTGATGGCTGTGACAGCATCTCCGAAGGTGTTGGAAAAGAGGTTATATGTTTTCAAGGCTGAGATTTGGACCAGTAAAGCGGACTGTCTGCAGGTCAAGAAGTATATGAAAACAGTTCGATTGAAGTTGAAGAAAATATAATAGTATCGGTCGCGATGGCGTGCGGAAGGGTGGAACCGTTACCTCAGAATTCAATAATTTGGGTGTCAATTGGCAGTGCTCAAGCGACTATGACGTGCATGGAAGACACCCCTGAGCAAACGTTTCGCTCGCTGAATTGGACAGGAGAACAGCCACTGGAGCATTCTGGCTGTATTCCGAAGTTGGAGAAAGAATCGAGAGAAGAATATCCAGCGATAACGCATCGCGAAAGCGCAGGCGGAAGTCGAACAAGTGGTGGAAGTCATGGCAATGATGACAAGAATGAAGATCATGAACACGGTTATGTCAGTGACCTACTGATGAAGCGCACAAAGGAAGAACCTGCCGAGAGCCTGCTCACCCTCAACAATCACTCCTTTCATCTGCTGGTCAGTGAAGCAAGCAGACTTCTTCTGTTTCCTGTGGTGTCCTCGTTGTTGGACGCACAGGCAGGACGTGAGGACTTTGTGCCACTCAGCTTCGAGGAACTGACGAGGTTGCTACGAAGCAAGCGGATGATCAACAAGACAAAGCGGACGGCGCCGAAGTAGAACCACCACAGCGCGAAACAACTGCGTAAGCACGTCAACAGGCATATTCCCAGGAAGCAGAGCAAGGGCTAGGAACAGGGACTCACTGCTGATGGGATCAACCGATCGAAATATGCGTCAAAATCGACGCCTGTCCCCAAATTTGGGGTGTCAAAATGCTCGTGCCATCGGAACAAAAATAACTGCAGGTCTCCAGGCACGTCGTAGAGAACACAACGCCAGTACGCTGCGGCAGAGAGTCTACAGGTCGCGGCAGTGGTGCAAGAAAACACAGCTCCGAGTGACATCGCTACATTCCGGAAGATATGCATTCGACAGAGCTTGTTTGGTGCGCCTTGAGCCTGTCTCCGTTCTGAAGCCCTGTACGTAGGTTGCGCACGTTGGAAGAAACGAAATGACTTTTGTCATGTTCGTCCCGTCCCCTTGGAGGATGTGGAAAATAAAGAAGTGGGGCATGGGCTTAGGGGCAGGCACGAGAGACGTAAGGAAGGAGAAGAACGAAGTTAGGATTCGGAGCTAGCCCTTGCTCATTAAACACGTATTTCAGTTCTACGACCATGGGTCCTCGTTCTTTATAGCCTGCTCACACACTGCGGACAAAATACAACTTTCACTGGCCGTTTTAACTCCAGTGCCTGCCAGCGTCGGCGCTAGCGTCCGGCTATCAGAGCTGGGGCAGGGCGGCGCCATGTGTGTCTTTCTTCGTGCTGAAACCGTCAAGTGCGCTGCTGTTTACGCTGCCAGTCTTTCCGTGCCGCCGAAGTACAACATGATCGGCCCATGCATTTGGCTTAATCTGTACCTACAGCCTTTACTCGTCAGATCTATGTCGGAGCAATATACATGTCTTCCCAGGAGTCGGGCGAAAGGCGCCTGAAGACAAAGTTCGCTTCGAGGCACAAACTGTTATGATTCATGAAAGCAGCCACAAGAATAACATGTAGCACTTATAAGTTAAAACCCTGAAATCGTTGTTTCATTCTTCCATGTACTTCAGATGGCATTTGTCCTAAAATGGATGATCGAACAGCGCTCCAGCGTAGCACTCCTTTCAAGGACGCATTACAAGAATTGTTTACGTTACGGTTGGCCTCGTAACCTTCGGCACGTAAATGCAGCCAGCATGCGAGTAGATTTCTCGCTTCTTCAACCCACTGTTGCACATGTATGGCCCTTAGCCTCTTCAATTTAAGTGTGTTTAATTTTGTTCATAACACACATACAACGTTGTGTAGAAGCCCGCCCTGGCAGCCGACAGCGGGCAGCCGACAGCGGGCGGCCGGTATACCCTTCTCGGCAGCCGACAGCGGGCGGCCGGTATACCCTTCTACGTGCTGCGCTCTCAACGCGAAGAGAATGTGGTCTGAAGAGTGACCTGGAGCGGCCGTATTCTCTTAAACCAGCGTTTTCTAGAGTTGCGTGAGGTCGGATACAAAAGATTTAGCTTCCAGCCTCACTTCGTACAACATTACAATTTGTTGCTATCGCATTCATTGCTTCGCCCTTGTGGTGAAACTGTGACTTTTTTGAAATTCGCTATAACTTTCTTTTGAGCTTTGTTAACAAAGTGTCGTACAATGAACCAGTCGTCTTCTCATGCTTCATCTCTCAGCTCACCTCGTGTTTTTTGTATATGTACTGTATTTACTATTTTCCTTCTATATCCTTTGCGTTGTGTTAACGTATTTTCTCCTATTGGGCTCACATTTTGTTTCCACAGTTTTTCTGTTTGTTGCTATTTTTCTCATCTAGACTATCTTCCTTGCGTCCTTTATTACTAGCAATTACTTGCGTGCGCCACCTGTCAGTTGTTCCTGGGCACATTCTGTAAGTTTTAGAATTGCGTATGTGAAGCTTTGCGTTAGCGCTTGTCGCCACTGCGCAGGTTTCGTATGATATCCACTTTGCGTAGGCTACTCTAAAATTCGCTATTATTAGTATTACTATTATTATTATTACTTCGTAGAAGTACTATTAACCGAGCTCCTCCATCAACTTCAAAAAACATCGTCATTGGTTTTCACCTAAACCTACACGTGCACTAAGGCGCTGAAATTGCTCACAGGAAAAATCAAGTTCTTCGTTTAATCAATGAGGGAAAGATTACCGTTTCTTTTTAGTCTCTTCAAACACCGCCAAGAAAGATGTCGCAGCTACATCGTTACATTACAGGGCATACACGTGAAGAATATTATATATATATATATATATATATATATATATATATATATATATATATATATATATATTGTGAGCATTATTCATACACTTCATCTTCTCACCTGTGCATACTCATCATCACCTCTCTGGCCTGGGTTGTAGGGCAGAGACTCGACGAATAAAAGAAGTGTCTTGCGGCCTAAACGTTGCCTTACAAGTGGTGGAAAGTGCTGTCCGGTCCCCTAGTCCTCTCTCCAGCGATTCCTCGTGAGTGTCAGCTACAAAACATCCCTGGAGCTACGTTCGGGTCGCCGCCTGTACAACCAGCACACGGTCATATCACGAGACGAGCAGAACAACGCGGCTCCACCCACCCAGCCTGCGCCCGTAGGTACGCCTTCCTGCACTGTCACCACCCCTCAAAAAGATCCACCGATGTTCGCTGGCCTCCGCGGTGAAAACGTGGAGGACTGGTTGGACGAGTACGACCGTGCGAGTGCGCTTAACTATTGGCATGATTCTGCGAAACTGTCACGCGTCCTGTTCTATCTGACAGGGGTTGCTAAGACCTGGTTTGTCAACCATCAGCTGGATTTTGCAGACTGGACCACATTTAAGCAACAGCTTCGTCAGATCTTTGCGAACCCTGCTGTCCGTGCAGACATCGCCAAACGGAAGCTTGCTGAGCGTGTCCAGCACTCTGGCGAGTCCTACACCTCGTATATAGAAGACGTCCTCGCCCTTTCCGCCGCATCGACAGCTCGATGGCGGAGAATGACCGCATTCGCCACCTGCCTAAAGGCATAGGCGCCGTGGCAGTCAACGCTCTTGCTGCAAAGAACCTCACCACGGTCGGGGATGCCAGCGACTCGATGATCTTCATCTTATACGTTTGCAACCTGACACCGCTGATCTCAGGCCAACAAATGACAGTGAGCTGCGTGCTTTGATACGGTCCATGATCCGCGAGCAACTGCAACTACAGGCTACCTCGCCCTCTTTCGAGCTCCGTATGAAGCCTTCCGGAGGCAGTCTGCGCAACATCGTGAGGAAAGAACTAGCATCCATGACATCTGCGCAAGCTCCAAGACCCATCCCGCACCAGCACCAACCTACGCTCAGGTTGCTGCTCTCGCGTCACCTTCTCAGCAGTCACCGCAGCATGGGTCAACAACGCACGCTTCACTGAATGCTCTTGCACCAAGGGCAGCGCCCCAGGTCTTTCACCTCCTGGCGTCCGTCTCGACCGATCTGCTATTATTGCGGAATCCGCGGCCACATTTCACGGTTCTGCCGACGACGTCAACAAGACGAAAGGCGCGGGTACGATGACTTCGAAAGGGATGAGTTTGCTGCTGTTCCACGACATCGCCGTTCACATCAACTTTACCAGCGTCGCTCACCACCTCCACAGCACTTCGATGCAGCCGGTACTTTCCGTTCCTCGCGCCGTCGCTCCCCATCGCCTATGCGCCGCTCTTCTCCCCTTCGACCGGCTACAACGGCATCTGATCTTCGCCCGGAAAACTGAACAGTGCAGCTTCAGGAGGGAAAGCTGCATATTAGGGACTGCCTCAAACTCCTCCGGAACGCCCCACAAATGTACTTTCAGTGTGTGTTGAGGGTATATGGACTGAAGCCTTGGTGGACACGGGTGCATCGCTTTCAGTTATTCGTGTCGACTTGTGTTCCCGCTTGCGAAAAGTGAAGACACCATATGATGGCCCTCCCCTTCGCCGTGCTAATGCCGTTTTTGTTCGGCCCTCTGGTGTTTGCACAGCGCGAGTTTTTATTGAGGGCATCCTTCATCACATACAGTTTCTCGTTCTGTCCTCGTGTACTAACGCGCTCATTTTAGGGCGGGACTTTCTCTCCTCAGCTGCAGCCGTGATATCTTGCCGTCAAAGAGTCATTCACATGACAGATACTGCGTCTTCATCTGGTAACGATGCTCACAGCCAGCGCTTCGTCACAGCTGATGAGTGTTTCATTCCTCCAGGTAGTGAGCATAATCTGACATTGACATCCGATAAAATCATTACTGGGGATGTGTTCCTAGCACCGTGCGGATGCTACATCTCTGGCGGGCTTACCATTGCTCCTAGCCTGGTGTGGTTTCGCGATGGCAGAGCATTGGCTACGGCAGTTCACCCTACTTGTTTGCCTGTTGCGCTGCCCCAGGGCACCGCTGTGGTTTGCTTTACAGACACTGAACCGCTTTCTTTGGTGCCCCTTCACGCAGAATCGCCATCTTCCTCCGCGAGTACTGATGATCATTCTACAACGGCTGCTTTAACGGCTACAATAAATCCCGATCTCACGTCAGCGCAAAAGCAAGAACTTTTAAGTGTACTCCAAAAACACAGCGCTGCATTTGATGTCAATTCAAAGCTCCTGGGCCGCACTTTCGTTGCCGTGCATCGCATTGAAACTGAAGGCAATACAATTGTGCGCCGCCGGCCATATCGAGTGTCTGCCACTGAGCGGAAAATCATCGACGAAAACGTTGCTGATATGCTCAAACGAGACGTCATCCAGCCTTCGTCCAGCTCTTGGTCATCACCTGTAGTGTTGGTCCGGAACAAGGACGGTTCGGTGCGATTCTGCGTCGATTATCGAGCGCTTAATAAGATCACTCGCAAAGACGTCTACCCGATGCCACGAAAAGACGACGCACTTGACACTCTCCAAGGCGCTGAATTTTTCTCCAGCCTCGATCTTCGGTCTGGGTATTGCCAAATACCTATGCACGAAGCGGACAAGGATAAGATGCCTTTGCAACACCAGACGGGCTGTATGAAATCAACGTCATGCCTTTCGGTTTATGTAATGCCCCTGCCACGTTTGAACGCATGATAGACACAGTTCTACGCGGCCTTAAGTGGAAAACCTGCCTCTGTTATCTAGATGACATTGTCATTTTTTCTTCCACTTTTCGTTTAGCATCTTTATCGTTTGGACGAAATTTTGACGTGTATTTCCAACGCTGGACTTCAGCTGAACACAAAGAAATGTCATTTTGCCAACAAGAACATCAAAGTTTTGGGTCACCTTGTCAGCAAAGATGGCGTTCGTCCGGATCCTGACAAGCTGCCGTCATAAGCTTCACTCGCCCAGGAAATCAGAAACACCTACGAAGTTTCCTGGGCCTGGCGTCCTACTTCCGCCGCTTCATCAGCCATTTTGCTGCCATCGCGTCGCCACTGCATAAGCTGCTGACATCAGGATCTGCCTTCACTTGGAACGACGACTGCGAGCGTGCCTTTCAAGCCCTCAAGCATGCCTTAACATCCGACCCCGTTCTGTGTCACTTCGACGAGAACCCGCCTACCTGTTTGCACACGGACGCCAGCGGCCATGGCATTGGTGCAGTTCTTCTACAGCGGGATGGCACTTCACGAGAGAGAGTTATTGCGTATGGTAGTCGTGCTCTCACAGCCGCCGAGCAGAACTACTCGATAACAGAGCAGAAATCCTTGCTGTCGTTTGGGCCATACAAAAATTTCGACCATACCATTACGGACGCTACTTCACAGTAATTACAGATCATCATGCCTTATGCTGGCTATCGTCGCTGAAAAACTTGTCTGGTCACCTGGGTCGTTGGGTAATCGGTCTGCACGAGTACAATTTTGACGTCATCTACAAGTCTGGCAAGAATCACCAAGACGCTGACGCTCTCTCTCGCTGCCCTCTGCCACTGTCATCGTCGAGAACGTCTGCTCATTGCTCGTCAGTGGTCAAGACACTGAGTCACCCCTCACTTTATCCCACCTAGCGGTTACCAACCCGCTGGCTTCCAATCACTACGCCCAGTTCGCCAGTCGCCAGCGTGATGATCCGTATTGCAACCGCAGCATTATCCAACGACTAAGTGGTAGATCGCCTCCTCCTAATGCCAGATTGCGCCGACAACTACGGCAATTTAAGCTCGACAACAGTGTGCTCCAACGTTACGTTTACACAAGTGATGGACACCGCTGGGTTCCAGTCCTTCAACGTTCGCTACGTCACCAAGTCCTCGAAGCCTTTCACGACGATCCGTGTGCAGGCCACTTGGGGTTCCACAAAACACACAACTGCATCAGTAGACGTTTCTTCTGGCCTGGCATCTCTACCTTTGTGGCCAAGTACGTTGCATCTTGCCCGCTGTGTCAGCGGCGGAAGCAACCACCTTCGTGTCCAGCTGGCCTATTACAACCGATCCCGTGTCCCGAGACACCTTTCGCCATCGTTGGGATCGACCAAGTCGGACTTCTCCCCACCACGCCAGCAGGTCATCGTTGGATGGTGACAGCTGTCGATCATCTGACACGGTACGCAGAAACTGCTCCGTTACGTACAAGTTCTGCTTCAGACGTCGCCGATTTCTTTCTCAACGTCATTGTATTGCGCCACGGTGCACCTCGCATCCTTCTGAGTGATCGCAGCAAGACCTTCCTATCCACCATCATAGAAAACCTACTGAGAACTTGTGGCACAGTACATAAGACAACATCAGCCTACCACCCTCAAACGAATGGGTTGACAGAGAGATTTATCGCACACTAGCAGATATGTTGTCGATGTACATTGGACCCAACGACGACAACTGGGATACAATTTTGCCTCTTGTTACGTTTGCCCATAACACCGCTGTCTAACAAACTACTGGCTACTCTCCTTTCTACCTCGTGTACGGACGATCCCCAGCATTCGCTATCGACGTATCTGTGGCCAATTGACAGTCCCGCCAATTGGCCACAGAGGGTCCCTGCACCTGTAAAAGCAGCTTGTGGATGTTCCATGCCAGCAAAGATACGCCAACAATGTTCGGCTGTACACCGTCGGCTGCAAACACCATCCCCGGTGGGAAGTGGTGAAGTTCGTGGTCCAGGAAGAACACATCTTCCTCTCGACGGCAAAATTCGGCTAAGTGGCAGTTAAAGTGGTGACGTTCTTTGTTGAACCGAATCACAGAACGCCAGTTAGGCTGGTGTAGTCGCTGGTTCTGTCCACGTGGCAGTAGCAAAGTTGCAAAAATCGTGCGGATACCTGGCCTCATAGTCCTACTGTGTCTCACCAGTCGCACGTACTTCTCGAAGGCAGTAGAGGCGTTTGAGCGGGCGACATCGTTAGTGCCAACATGCAGCACCAAGTTGGTCACTCCCCGAGGCACAAAGTCCATAAGCTCCGCTATAGAATCAATACTGGCACGCTGTAGACACACAAACACAGGAGAGTCTGGATTCGCAGGATTGAAGTGGTTGGAGAAATACCTGTTTGAGAATCACCGATCACAGCCGATTTCGGACGATGCAAGGGGTACTTCCAAATAATAGGTCTTCCGGAAGTGCGAGCAGCAGCCATTGTAGTAGTAGTTGGTGTGGTTGCCTTTGGTTGCCGTATAAGTATGAGAGGTGGCACTTCAAGGAAACTTCATTTATTACGTCGACGTTTCGGTCAGAGCCTGACCTTTATCAAGACAAAATTTTCGGTTTTATTCCCGTGCTTATATACGCACCAAATGACAGGGGAAGAAAATGAGAGAGAGAGAGAGAGAGGGCAGAAAAGTTTGCTTAGGGGTTATCCTTCCCCCTGATAATCCCTAGGCAAACTTTGCTCCCCCTCCCTCTATCTCACTTTCTTCCCCCTCTCATTTGGTGTGCACGGGAATAAAACCGAAAATTTTGTCGTGATAAAGGTCAGGCTCGGACCAAACGTCGACGTAATAAATGAAGTTTTCTTGAAGTGCCACCTCTCATACTTATACGGCAACCAATGGCAACCACACATTGAAATGTGTATATATATATATATATATATATATATATATATATATATATATATATATATATATATATATATATATATATATATATATATATATATATATATATATATATATATAATGTTGCAACAGATGGAAGACGACCAAGGAAAAGAGGAAGAAGACATGAGCTGGTCCAGTCTACCGACGCCATCATTACCCGACCCCTCACCCTGTTAATAAACATAGTTAAACCTCAACTGTAACGATTTTGTGGTGTAGGTGCGCGGCGATTCGACCAAGACGAGGGAGCCGCTGCCGGTAGGTCTACGCCGAAGCCGACGCCTCGCCCGACTGCATCCAACACTAACGTAGATCACGACAATTAACAGCGGTGACCAACAGTCATCTTCAACTCCTCCGGCGCGGACAACCAGCGCCTGAGTGCGTCAGATAGAGCCATGCCCTTCCTCGGGAAGACCCGGAAAGGACGTAGACGAATGGTCCACCCATTACTAGCGTGTGAGCAAGTGCAACTGCTGGAATACCACGGCTCAGCTAAAGCATGTCACTCTCGTCCCGACAGGCACTGCTCTGGTGTGCTTCGAGAAGCAGGAAGAGTCACTGGCAACCTAGGATCGCTTCGCTACTGAAATCACAGAACGCATGGGAGATTCCAGCATGAAAAGAAAGCGGGCAAAACAGACATTGCATCAGCGTGCTCAAGTGCCATGTGAGACCTGTACTAGGTACATGGAGGCGATTGTCAAATTCTGTAAGACGATGAATCATCGAATGTTCGAAGAGGACAAAGTCGGGCACCTTCTGAAACGTATTGCTGGAGATGCGTACAACTACTTAATCGGCAGGGAGAGTTTCCATTTGGTATATGACGTCATCAGGCATTGCCGCACATTTGAGATGTTGAAGCTACGCCGTATCACGCCAATGTTCGGCAGGTATGCGAATGTTGCAACGGTTGCAAGCGTTGAGGACAGCTAAAGTTTCCAGTTTGACCTTGCGGCAACTGTAAGACAAACTGTCCGCGAAGAACGCAAACGACAACCAATCAGTGAATGCTGAACAGCTTGGTTGCGCTTTTAACCAACCTCACGAACCTGCATCGGCTGTATCATCAATGTCCGGCACGTCAGGCGTTGCAGACTGTCGAGTCGATCAGCTGCAACAGTACCGCCGTTCCTTTCCCGACGACATGACACGCGAAAAACGCGTTCGTAGGGGTTGAGACCACGCATCGGTACTCAGAATGTCATGTGCCCTGCTCGCAGCGTCCCAGGGGTTATCCCGAAGCCTACAACGTCAGTCGCCCATCGCCTGTCTGCTACAGCTGCGGTGCCATAGTACAGATCTCTCGTTTTTGTCACCGCGTCACCAGACTAGATGCCTAACTTTGAAGAAGGCGTCAACGACGATCTTTGGCCTGCAGAATATCATGCACCAAACACCACAGCCTCGCCCCCCACGAATTCCTTCCGCCATTATTAAAGGAGGAGTGACTCGCCAGCATATAGATCGTAGCCTCAAGCCACCAACCAGTTGTCAACGCCTTTAACCATCGCCGTGGCGACGTTCTACGCCACCACCACCATCCAAAAGCTAGCCGGCGTGTCCGGTGGAGGTAAGGTCGCCGGCCAGTCTCCGTCTCTGGGAACTACTCCTCTTGCTATTATGATGGCGAAAAGCAGTGTGTGTGTGTTCATTGACACTGTACCTGCAACTGCGTTAGTGGGCGCTTGTGCAACAGTTTCTGTGATGAGTATGACATCCAAAGAAAGGCTGGGTAGGAAAGTTGTGTTACCGTGAAATGGCATAGTGACATTTCGTGGTTTCAGTGGAGAGTGCCTTGTGCCCTTTGGTATTTGTATTGCAAGTGTTTGGCATGAGGAGAAAGTTCCTAAACAGAACTTCTCGTACTACCGCAGTGCACACATGATGTGTAATTCTCGGGATTGACAATCTTCAGGATTGCGGTGCTTCCGTTAACTGTGGCACAGGTGAAATTACGTTGAATAGCGCACTTCTCTCCCCTTCTGACGATACATCTCTGCCAAGGAATAGCTATGTTGCATCGAACGATTTGCTTCTCCCGCCACGGTCGCTGTGACGTGTTCCTTTAAATATCGCTACCGACCTTTCAACATTTGAAGCACAAGTCTACCCAGCTGCGTCCGGTTGCGCGAAGAAAGATGTACTTTGCCACGTTTCCTCGTGACAGTAGTGAATAGCACCTAAAATTTAATAAGGTTAAGGCTTGGGCGTGTTGGTACATAGTGCAAAGAAGGGAAAACAGCGCTAAAAACTTGACACAAACGAAGGAAGACGGACGAAGACAGGCGCTTCATAGTCCTAAAATTTGTGGGCTTTCAATTGTTCTACTGTCCTTGCCATTATTTCACGCGCTATGAAGCTTCCTGAATTCGACGAAATCACTTTACGAATAAATCGCAGTTTTAAGCGAGGAAGAGCAGTCGCATACTAGCGGTCCCCACCAAAGCACTTCTGAAGAGATCATGCCGATGATTAACAAGTCAATGCCGTCATGCACATGCGCGCCGCGCCTTCGCACAAGTTCTTCTGGACACATCTTTCTGTGTTCGATTTCACAAGAGGTGACATTGCCCCGTTCTCGTGCTCGTCACAGAATTGACACCGGGTCTGCACCCCCAATTAAGCAAAAGCGTTACGGCGTGTCATCGACAGAGAGGACAGTCCATATCTGAACAAGTGACGGACATGTCACGGAAAAGTGTTGATCAAGAGTCCTCTAGTCCGTGGGCAGCACCAGTGATCTTAGTATGTACGAAGGATGGGTCGTGGCAGTTTGGTGTCGACTACGAAAACTAAACGCGGCCACCAAAGAGGATGTGTATCCGCTTCCTAAAATTGATGATGTCATCGGTCGTCTTCATTCGACTGCCTACTTTTCATCACTACCTTTACGATCGGGGCAGTGGCAGTTACCCATGCAACCCAGACGACAAAGAGAAGACAGCCTACTGAAGGTCACCTACTAACGCCGGCAGGAATCTGCTCAGCGAGAGTCTCCTTGAACAACCGGATTGATTCCGCAAGCTTCATAGTCCTACAGCGGTGCTCGAGAGACGCCATTGATCGAATCAGCGATCTCAGATCCAAGACGATAACGCTATCATCAGAAAAAGCACTATCGCCGCACACGCCACCAGGGAAGCGCGCCTTAAATGTGCTTCAAGACCAAGTAATCAGTCCGCCTCGCTGAAGCGTCGTCGTTTCCGTCGGCACTCAGGAATCCACAGACGTGGAAGACGTCGTTGAAGGTGACCAGCACTTCTTGATCAACACCGAGAGATGCATTTAAGAGGAATCGCTGAGCTCCTTGAAGAAAGTAACAGCAATGCTCACAAATTGCCTCATGTACCTGGACGACATTGTTGTATCTGTCTCAACCTTCGACGAGCACCTCCGGTGCCTTGAAGCTGTAGTTCAAGCAATCAAGAGTTGCGGACTCACCCTCTTGCCAGAAAAGTGCCGCTTTGCGTACGAGGGGCTTCTGTTCCTAGGCCACGTGATTAGAAAGTCTCGAGTTCACCCCGACTCTCGAAAAAGACCTGCCGTCGCTGCCTTCCCGCCGCCCACTGACAAGAAGGCCGTACGCCGATTTCTTCGTTTGTGCGCCTATTACACAGGTTTCGTCGAGGGATTTTCCCTGATCGCCGAGCCGCGAACACACCTCACGAAAACCGACATGGAATTCAAGTAGGAAACGGCACAAGTCCAGGAACTTAAAAACTGAAACGACGCCTTCAGGCGCCGCCGATACTTGCGCACTTCGACGCATACGCCGACACGGAAATCTACACCAACGGAAAAAGCGCAGGGCTCGGATCCGTCCTAGTGCAGAGGATTGACGGACTCGATAGGGTCATCAGTTATCTAGCCGGTCGCTATCCAAGGCGGAACCCATGGTCGAATCATACCGGTCGTGAAACTTGGAACGAAAAATGGTCGAAAACCTATTGCCGCAGACATCAACGCCCGCTGTACGATTGAAGCTCGACCAGGTGAGGAGGGGACAAATAATGAAAACCAAAAACTGGAGAGAATTTTTTTCGAATACTCATAATTTTATACGGCCCTCTTCCCGTGACATCCAGTGGGAATCGCTGGATTGACCATCTAACCCGCTACGCGGAAACAGCCTCGCTACAAGCTGGGACTGCCACTGAAGTGGTCCGATTTTTTTCTGCGCACCATATATTTACGACATGGAGCTCCCCGCGTCCTGCTCAGCGACCGCGGCAAAGTCTTCCTTTCTTCTGTTCTTGCTGAGGTTCTGCGCGCCGCCAACACCATTCACAAGACAACCTCTGCTTACCATCCGCAGACCAACGGCTTGACAGAACGGTTTCATTGCACCCTCTCGGACATGATAGCAATGTACATCAACTCCGACCACACGAACTGGGATGCAATTCTGCCGTTCGTGACGTTCGCCCATAATACGGATACGCAACGCACCACCGGATTTCTCCCTTTTTCCTTGTCTATGGCCGCTCACCGAGTTTTGCTTTGGACGTCTCGTTCCTTTCGGCTCCTGCAACCTCAGCAGGTCCATTTATCTGACCAGTTCCTCTCTCGCCTCGCACACTGCCGTTACCTGGCCCGAGTCAATACTAACATCTCCCAAGAAGCTCGGAAGTCGCGCTACGACTCGACTCATCGTGCCGTCACCTTTTCCCCGGGAGAAAAAGTTCTTCTTTGGACTCCGGTGCGCGTTCCCGGCTTATGCGAAAAATTCATGAGTCGCTTTGTTGGTCCTTACTGGTCATTGAGCAAACTTCCCCCGTTAATTACCGTGTCTCACCCCTTAGGCCTTCTTCCGATCACCGTTGCCGTGGGACAGAAATCGTGCATGTCTCTCGGTTAAAGCCCTACACAGAACGCAATTATTAATCCTATCGCGCGGCCAGGTGGCCGCTCCCAGCGCGAGAGGGAATTAGTGTGAGCGCAGTTACTGACTCTTCGTTGTCACCTGGACATATCATCATCATTTGTACAACTTCCTCATCTGTATATATCATCATCAGCGTGTGTGAGCCCGAGCTCGTCTCGAATAAAGCGGTTCCTCACAATATGCCTATGTAAACTAGGAATTTAATTTGCGGTTTATCTGACACTTGGATAAATGGTTGATTACCTCATTTTTTCGTCGAGTGCCTTAAATGGGGGGCGTTTGCAGGCAGTCTGCTATCTCGGCTTGTGTTTAGTTCGGCGCATCGCCGGGTCAACGATGCATCGCTCACTTTTGCGCGGTGGTTTCGTGCGTACCTTCCGTGGTTTATTTATTTGCGGATGTGCTGTGTACTGGCGTGACATTTCAGAGCTGAACTAGTTCACAGAATGTGTAGGTAGCCGCTCCTGTGACTGCTGAATGCCTTCGCTGGCGCACGGCTGGTGTGCCCTCGCCTTTCGTGACGGTGAATGCGAAGCGCTAAGCAAAGAACCGCTGTACTCTAAGGTTGCCAAAGTGATATTATCAAGGCTTGCTGCAGTGGATTTCCACGATCGGGCAAAGTGAGTTTGCGAACTCTTGTGCTATTGCGCTCGTGAACAGTTATATCACAATTTCTTCATCTGCAAATCTTTTGGTGTATATTACAAGTACACTATTTGGCTAATAAAACAACCTTGCTTCCTCGATCTTTGTTGTTGGTCTTCCTTTTCTCTCGCGCACGCAATTGGTGAGCCATAAAGGCGCAATAAAATTGCGTATTTATCAAAAGGCCTGTGAAAGGTCAGCAGTAGGTAATATTTCAATTTCGCGCCTTGAAGGGCAAATGCACGACGTCGCTACCACTTCCGGTTGGGACGTCTTATTTTATTTTTTATTTGCTGTTAGTTGTCCCCTCCATACGTAGATGGCGACGGTGGCAACGAGCCGCCAACTACTGGATACATGGGGTTTGTCAGGGATGACAAGAAATGCTGTCAAAGAAGACGAGGAAGTTACGCTACCCTGGAAGTTACGCTACCAGTTTACATATACCGTGGCGAAACCAACTATTCTACAACAGAAAAGGAGCGGAAAACGTAAAACTTCGCCTAGATACAGGACACAAGAAGAAAGAAGTGGATGGAACCAGTGCAGACTGAGAAGTGATTTATTTGGATGACGCTTCTTTCCCACAACAGCACAGCCCATGCGCACCATCAAACTTAACCGTACATCGTGTATGACAACTTAGCAAGCAAGAAGTTCAACTTCTTTCTTGTATAGGTGTAAAAAAGCCGCACTGAAACACTTATCAGGCCCGTATCGTATATTATATTCAAGGCTTCGATTATTTCCCTTGCCTTTCTGTCTTTTGCACGGCCGATGATCTTGGCCTGCCTGAAAAGTGGCATGTATTTTCCTTTTCCTCTTGTTTTACCAAAGTGACAATGCCTACGCAGGTGCATGCCACTGTGTTGAGTGAGAGAATATATGTGCTCCTGCAGACGCTTATTAATGAAAAGTCCCGTCTGCTCGACATATACTGAACCACAGCTAAGTGGGATCTCCTACCAACTTCCGTTATGGAGGGCACATACATATTTCTGGGAGCGATTCCACAGCCTTCTTTCTTTCGAAAGTTATTGTTGTTGCTCGTTAGTGAGCAGAGACGGGACAATTTACGAGGCGCAAGGAAAGTGAACATACACATCAAATTTATTTCCCACTCTCTTCAGGCAATACGAGATCTAGTGCATATAAGGAAGACTATACGGGAGAGCGCTGTGTCCTGTAAATTCTTCGTCCCGTCGTTTGCGCTGTTCCGCCACAATGTTCATACTTCCGCCTCTCGCTTTCCTAGAGCTCTTGCTTTTTTGTATTGACCCTCAGGGTCTTCGACAACGATTCCGCGACAGCCTTCAGAAAAGTGGGAGGAAAACTGGTACTATGAAGCCGATCCACTGCACTGGAACAACAGAACTGAACCATGTGTGGACAAGACTTAATAAGGAATGACCTTAGGCACGAGGATGCGATTCTTCGCTTGACAAGCTTAGAGTGGCATGAATCGTGGTGTAAGAGAGCCTTCTTTAACCTAGGAAGGTATGCCCAGCATGACCCGACAGCTGGACACCTTGGACTTTCCCGTACGCTCGCGAGGATACAAGAAATGCACTAGGCCTCGTCTCACTGCCCACGTCACTCACTACGTAAAGACTTACAGAGATCGTCAGCGACGGAAGACACCGCCGAATAGGCTAGCTGGTCTTCTGCAGCTCATCGAGCCACCTCGCCGGCCGTTCCAGCGAATCGGCCTGGACTTACTGGAGTCGTTCCCGACGTCGATTTCCGCAAACGAATGAATCGTCGTAGCTACTGACTACCTCACCCGCTACGCCGAGACAAGGGCCCTGCCCAAACGCAGTGCCGCCGAGGTATCAAAGTTCTTATACCAGAACATCATCCTGCGTCATTGCGCCCCAGAGGTCCTCATTACCGACAGAGGTATGGCCTTTACTGCTGACCTAACTCAGGAAATCCATAGGTACAGCTAGACAGGTCACCGCCGGACCACCGCCTACCACCCACAGACCAATGGCCTCATCGGAGCGTCTAAATAAGACTATCGCTGATATGCTGGCCATGTAAGTCGACGTCTACCACAAGACATGGGATGCTATCCTTCCGTATGTGACCTTTGTAAACATCACGGCCGCAAAACAAACGACACAGATGACGGCGTTCAGGTTGGTCTACGGAATAACCCCAGCAACGACGCTCGACGTCATGCTACCCAATGTCTCCGACGTGGAAAACATCGATGTCACCGAGTACCGTCAGCGTGCCGAAGAAGCCAGACAACTCGCCCGCCTGCGCATCCAGAGCCAGCAAAAGACCAACAGCCATCGCTACAACCTTCAACGACGCCCCCCTAGAATCCGGTGACCGTGTGTGTGTCTGGATGCCGATACGCCTGCGGAGACTTAGCTATAAGCTTCTTCGCTGATACTTCGCACCATAGAGGCTACTTCGACGTCTAGGCGCACTCGACTACGAGGTTATCCCCGACGGCATCACGAACTCTTAGCGATGCCGAACACGTCCCGAGGTCGTGCATGTTGTGTGCCTTAAACCGTTCTACGCGCGTTAAGGAACCTGCGGACTCAAATTTTAACTTGATTTATAGTTATTATTTATTGTTCCATGCATTTTTCCCCATGTTCTGTTTTAAGCATCTGGGCGATGCTTTTTACAGAGGGTTGCATTGCCACGCACGTTTCTTGTTTCAATTTTGCTGTATTCCGTTTACACCCACAAAGACCCTCAGCAATGCTCGGCGCCGACCGCGCCTGAATGTTCGAGATGCTTAGCTCGGTACTATAGCGCAAATAATCACACGGACGACAACAGATCAGGACGGGACACAGCGCTAAACTAACAACTCAGTGCTTATTGCGCGTGATGGCATATATATGCACAGGACACCGCGCGAAACGAAAAGAAGAGGGGGTGGAGGGGGGGGGGGAGCGAATGAGCACACTAATCGGCCCAGAATACCACACAAACTGCTGACGCGACAAAAATAGCATTTCTTTTTCCGACAAGCAGGTCGAAGGCCAAAAAAAGGAAAACGCTATTTTGCCAAATAGCATTTGCCAACATAGCATTACAAAGGCTGACCCTCACAGCCTCGTCAGTGCATTGTCGGGAGGTCACGCCAATTTGCGCAGCCCAGAAAGGACTATGGCGGCGGCCAGGTAGCCGTTTGTGAAAGGTCTATACTTAGAGTTCGTCCGCAGTCGCCGCGTGAACAGGGTGTCACACCATGGCTGCTCTGGCATATATTCCAATATATTTTCACAAATGTCGGCGTGAACATTTGTGAAAAAATATTGGAATATACGGGGGAAGATACCGTTTCGTAATTTTAACACTATAGCCCATTTTAACGTTATATAGAACAGTATTACTAAAACAAATGACAAGCAGTTGTATGACATGCATTATTCGCTGCCGAACAGCCCCTGCTGGAACCTAGCGCTCAGTTGCTATGCAGTGAACGCGAGGCAAAGGCAAACTTCCTACTACCTTGTAGTTGTTCAGTTGGAAAATTTTTTTTCTTCCTTAAAACAAAAACTTCTGCTTTGAAACTTTCTGTATGTCTTACCAACGAAACATACTATGCAACAATATATAAGCCATATTTTTACTTCGAGACTACATTGAGAAAATGAAGCCGCAATATTGGTTAAAATGCTATTTTTTCCAACTTTGTCACAATATTGTGGCAACGTCTTTGCTTCATACACTCCCGAAGTATTTTCATCATTTATATAGGAACCGACAAAACACATAATGAGAATATATTACTCGCAAAAAAAATCTGTGCTTTTTAAAAAATACTCTAAACATGCAGCATATTGCCATTCTTTGTCAAGGCCAAAAATAAAGAAACTTAAAACAAATTGAATAAACTATCATAGTCTTGAAAGATCAGCGCCTTAAGTTAAAGGAAAAAAATGTTTCGTAGTAATTGATCAGACCAGTAATATTATATAAATTATTTAGCGCGACACAGTTTCACTTGCGTGCCGAAAGATCGAAGTGCCCTCTAGGCAACATCAAATCTTTTTGCGAAATATATTGACTCAATAACTACTTCTCACATTTACATATACCTGCATGATTTTTTTCAGCATGATCGGAGGTGGTCGAAAATGGACATGGTACACTTGATATGGAATGACCCATATATATATATATATATATATATATATATATATATATATATATATATATATATATATATATATAACGTTGATTATGAAGAGTGCCTTTGGTTGCCGTAAAACAAATAGGAAAACCGTATACTCTTTTAAAAAACTGTTTATTTGTCGACGTTTCGATCGGACACCCGGTTACAGGTGTCTTATCTGTTTTCGAATGCACAAATAATCCTTAATGTTTTTGGGGCATCCATATACACCTCGCGGAGTGGAAGGGAAAGCTCTAGAATTTTTTTTTTACGTTAGGGGGGGTTGCTTCCAAATGCTACCACCAAGTGTTTCCTCCCCTCCTGTTGCAATGCTTTCTGCTGGTAAAGTAGCTGCTGGCGATCTAGGTTTGCCGATTTACGTATGTCATCGTTGACTATGATAGGATAGTGTTGCCTTGCAAGTACGTTGCGCAAGTTCTCTGCGTTGGCCTCAAAGTCTTGGGGGCGGGAGCAAATTCTCCTGAATCGGTGGGCCTGCGAGTACGGGATGCTCGTCTTGCAGTGACGAGGGTGACCACCATCGAAGTGAAAGCATGGCTGCCTGGTATGTAGGCTTTTTGTGAAGGTTAGTAGTTAACGACCCGTCGTGTACCTGTACGTGGACGTTGAGGAAATTGGTTTCAGTTGTTGAGTAGGCATTAATGAATGTCATGTCTGGATGGACTTTGTTGAAAGTTCTATAAAATTAACTAAGTCCTCTTGTGTATCCGTCCAAATGGTAAAAATATCATCTAAGAAGCGTTTGTAAAGAAGTGGCTTAATCAGGCCCCGAAAACTGAGCGCTAGTTTCGGTTTCAAGGAACATGCACGCTCGTAGCGGTTGCCGGACATCCTAAGATCTGGTTGAAATAAGTGAGGTTGGCTTTCACGGGCTGTTACAAATAGACAAATTTGATTTAACTGTAGAGAATTCTTTTTTTGTTTATTTGTCTTCTTTGTTTCTTATTTTGTGAATGTTAAATTAGGCGAAGCGCGGCAAGTGGTTTACATGAGTTCGTAGCGCTTGCCCCCGCTCCTCCTTGCCACTCGCTCAACGATATCACGACTTTGATCGCGCTCAGCTATCTCGCTTGGTTGGAGTGCCATGTACGGAAAAGATAAGACAAAGTTGTGGCGTGCAGAAAACGGAAGCCGCAGTGAGCTACCCCGAGCAAGTGAACCATGCATTAGACGAAGATGGCTAAATCGGGCATCACATGTTTTTCGCGGCTCTGCGGTGTGTAAACCCGGGGATTACCAGTTCGGCGAAGGTTTTTCAGGTTTCCTAGTGGCAACGGGTGGGCACAATTATTTAGACCCCTTATGTCATCAGATATTAATTTTGCATGAGTACATCAGTAAACCCAGTTCTCTGCAAGCCTGACTGTACTGACATAAGCACTGTCGCTGGTCTAATTGGTCAAGGCGACAGCCTACATGCTGTCGACAAAATATATTTAATGAAAGACTTGAATGCGTGTTGGCTCGGCTACATAGTTTTTAGTTGCGAAGCAGCTTATGGCGGAGTTCAATCCGGTGGTGGTGGTGTGCGGCCTGACCACCCTTACTGCGCATGCGCAAACCCTCTCCACACACCTCCTCTCCTACGCTCCCCCCTGTCTCTCCTCTAGGCACCCCTAACCGCGGCGTCCACATCCCCACTGCGCATGCGCGTCCCGTCCGCCTCTCTTCTCTCCTACGCTCCCCCCCTTCTCTCTCCTCTAGGCATCCCTCCCGCGGCGTTTACACCACCATTGCGCATACGCGTCCCCTCCCCCCTCTCTCACCTCGCAACGCCGACGCAGGCAGCGTCTGCAAGCGAGTCTCTTGATTGAAAAAAACCGACTGCTTGCGCTGCACAACCGTTCACTGGACACCCCTTATATATAAGCAGGGGCGTAGCCAGAAATTTTTTTCGGGGGGGGGGGGGGGGGCACCTCCTTGATTTCGGGGGGGTGCACCGCCCTGAAATGGTCATTTTTCACTCTGCATGCCATGGCGAAAATAAATTTGGGGGGGGGGGGGGCACGTGCCCGGTGTGCCACCCCCTGGCTACACCACTGTATATAGGCACTGGATCTTGACCTGCAAGGTAGTGCCGGTGGGAGATTTCTCCTGTGCGTTGTTGAACAATAAAAAAAATTCCCCATCTCCCGCTAAAGGGAACCATGTGTGGATGCGAAGCATCGGGGGGGATAATTAGCTTGAGCGGGAGAAACGTTGCCGCTCTCATTTCACGGCAGTGGTCCGGGCGCTCATCGCGGCGCTGCACAGGAGAGAGAATGAGGCGCGCGCGCTCCGTCCTTTTAATACCGCGGAACTACCGTGGCGCCCCCCAGCGGAGTATGCAGCTGTCACACCACCTATTGTGCGCGCCGCTCCGTAGAGGATTCTTAGAGGAAAGGACGGGGGGGGGGGAACCGTAGGAGATGAGAGAGAAGGGGGAGGGGACGTGCATGCGCTGTGGAGGTGTGGGACGCGGGAGCCGCTCCGTAGAGTAGAGGATTCCTAGAGGAGAGAGGGGGGGGAGGACGCGCAGGCGCTGTGGGGATGTGGGACGCGGGCGCCGCTCCGTAGAGTAGTTCATTCCTAGAGTAGAGGAAGGGGGGTGAGCGTAGGAGAGCATAGGGGAGGGGACGCGCATGCGCTGTGGGGGGTGTGGGACGCGGGGGGCCGCTGCGTAGAGTAGAGGATTCCTAGAGGAGAGAAAGGGGGTGAGCGTAGGAGAGAGAGGGGGAGGGGACGCGCATGCGCTGTGGTGGTGTGGGACGCGGGAAGGAGGGACGGACTAAGCCCCCCTCCAAACACATGCAAGCAAGATTAAGGAATGGGGTCAACCTGGGCGACAGACACCACCTGCCTACCAATTCCTAAGCAGGCTCTCTGTGCTCTCGGTCATGACTCAAGGAATGGGGTCAACCTGGGCGACAGACACCACCTGCCTAGCCATTGCTAAACAGCCTCTCTGTGCTCTCGGCCATGACTCTGATGACTGCGATAGTGGTTGACGGCCTTCATATTACTACAGTGTTCTGGTTCGCATAATGGGTGCTTCCCTACTTCATGAAAGTGGCCGGACGCGGGACGGGGGACGCGGGATGCGGGACGGACAGAGCCTCGAGCATAAGAAGCTTCGCATCTAAAATTCGCAGCGTGCGCCTTAACTAAAAGCGGACTACGGGCCTCTGTCTCCAGTCGGAGTATTCTGTCTCTCAGTGCCCATTAGCAGCGATTGGCATGTTCCAGTAGGAAACACCGGTCCATCACTGCGTGCTTTGCGCCTCCCCAGGTTTCTCTCCTGCGCAACGCCGCGATGAGCGCTAGCGTCAACGCCGCCGCCAGTGGAAGCGTGAGCGCCCGCTGCTTCGCATCTACACATGGTTCCCTTTAGCGGGAGATGGTGTAATTTTTTCCATCTTTTACATACGGCATGTAGTTCAAATGATGTGAAGAAAATGTTGGCTCCTTCCTGTTCAGGAAATTCATGTAGCCGCGTTTTGAAACTATGTGGGTCTTCTAATACTGTCACTGAAATACATATGATGGACTGAATGCTTTGATGAAAACGTTGGCTCCAGCGAATCTCGCTGGAGAAAACGTTTTGACAAGTGATCTTTTCTTCGTCAAGGAAACGCTGCCGCCCTGACGAAGACAAGTCAACTTGCCGAAACATTGTTTCCGGCGACGTTCTCACTTGAACTTCTCATCGCTTCAAGCATCTCCGTTCCTCTGAACTACTGTCTCGTGTGTGGTACTCAAGTTCTGCAAGAAAAATATGGACGCCGTCATAGAAAAAGAGATTGAGTCAAATAGGACGTGTCCTTCTCGTGATTGCTGACCAATTTGTGCGTTGGTTCGGACATTCTGTGTACAATGTTTGCTCATTATGTTGACATTTGAGTTTTGCATTAAAGCTACTTTTATAGTTTGACACTTTCACAGTACGCGTATGTCACTGTTTTTAAATGCAAAGAATTTCTTAGCTAACTTCGGCGACGTTGAGCGTATCTATCTATCTATCTATCTATCTATCTATCTATCTATCTATCTATCTATCTATCTATCTATCTATCTATCTATCTATCTATCTATCTATCTATCTATCTATCTATCTATCTATCTATCTATCTATCTATCTATCTATCTATCTATCTATCTATCTAGCCGCCTACGCCTTTGTGCTCTCCTGGCCGTATCGTTCATGGGATTTATACCAAAATTGGTATGGAATAACATGACTGTATGACAAACAGGACTGACTGGTCATATCATGAAAACCATGACTAACTTGTCATGAAAACTATGATTTACACGCCATGGCCATAGTGCTTCTGAGGCCGTTTTCTTAACTTGATATATCCAAAAATTCGTACGATGAGACATTTCTGCATGACCAACATAAATGACAGGTGGTATTATGAAAACCATTGCCTGCATGTCATGTACAACATGATTTACATGCCACGCTCATGGCGCGCTCACGGCCGTTTCGCTAGCTTGATATACACCGAATTTGGTATTGAGGGACGTGACTGTATGACGAACATAAATGACAAATGGTAATATGGAAACCATGACATGTCATCTGCAACATGACTTGCATGCCACGCTCATGACACTCTTGATATAACGCCAGCTTGATATACACCAAATTTTCTGGTGAAAGCCTTTAATGTCTAATGCTCACGTCCGCCCGTCCGTTCGTCCATCCGTCCATCCAGCCGTGACCTGGCACAGTGCCAGGTGGGCGCCGGGGCGCGCAAACAGACTCCGGTCTCGTTGGACTCTACAGCGCTCGCGCTTTGCTTGCGTAGCGTCGCTGTGCCCAGCGTCTCTAATCATGCAAGGAGGGGAGACGCTCGCATCACGTTCCATTTTGACCGACCCCGTCTCAGTGGGCACAGGCGTTCGAGGAACACACTTTGGAATTGACAAAGTGTCCGTCAATTTAAACGCTGGAACGTGGATGGCGTCTGCACGATACGCAGAGCGCGAGAATACGAACGCATGCGAAACGGAGGCAGATTGGTCTCGCGTCTCGCAGCGATTCGAGTTAAAAAATTAAGCGAACATAAGTGGCAGGTGGTAACATGAAAATCTTGGCATGCATGTCATCTACAATGCCATTTACATGCCGCGCTCATGGTGCGCTTGCGCCCAGTTTGCTAGCTTGATATACACCAAAATTGGTATTGCGGGATGGGACGATATATCGAATATAAGAGGCAGGTGGTAACAGGAAAATCTTGGCACGCATGTCATTTACAATGCCATTTACATGCCACGCTCATGGTGCGCTTGCGTCCAGTTCGCTAGCTTGATATACACCAAAATTGGTATTGCGGGATGGGACGATATATCGAACATAAGTGGCAGGTGGTAACAGGAAAATCTTGGCATGCATGTCATCTACAATGCCATTTACATGCCACGCTCATGGTGCGCTTGCGTCCAGTTCGCTAGCTTGATATACACCAAAATTTGTGTTGCGCGACGTGACTGTATGACGAACACAAATGATTGGTCCTAACATGTAAATAATGACATGCTTATTATGTACGGCATGATTTGCTCCTTGCTGGCTGCTTCGCGTCACATCGATTCCCACAGTGCGTGGGATCTGCCGGTTTTTTTTTAATACGAAACGTGCAATAAAAAATTAATTTTGTTTCTGTCGATTGAGTTTCGTCTAACTGAGAAATCGGTCAGCTTTAATTTCGCCGCTTCAGAACACACGAACAGAATTAAAAATGGTTAACGAAATTTTACGAATGGCCGTATCGCCCAAACGGCCAGCGGACCTGAAAGAGGGCACGAACAAATCCCGCTTGCATGCGATGTGGTAAGGGAGAGCTTCCTCGGCGCCCTCCTCCTCTCGGTTCTGCGCCCTTTCCCTCTATTTGGTGACCTCACCAGTGATATAATGAAAGAAATGTTCGGTTTTGTGATTTCTTTCTAGTTGGATGCCCGGCAGCCGCCAGAGGTAAACGCGGTGCTGAAGCTGCGCATCAGCTAGAGTCACCGGAAAATTTTCAGAGTACCGCAAAGGTAGGCTGCACGCGGGCAACATTGAGCAGCGGCGGCCATTTCCCTTCCAGGCTGTCCGGCGCGTTGGTCTTATGCGTTGGTAGCGTGCATGGAGACGAGACCGATCTTTCCGCCTCTATGCCGTGTTACGCTCGCCTGAACTGGAATGTATGTGTGTGCTTCTTTAAGGGGACATTAGAAGTGATTTCGAGTCATCGATAGTTATGAAGTGAACTGCGCGGTAAGCGGCGTGGTTGTGAATGTAATGTGTGGCGAATGTCGCCATGTGCTCGCGAACTCTCTTCATGGCTCCATTAGTCGCGTTTCGTGTCACGGTTGTGTTCGCTACGTAAGGAGGTGTATGTACTTAGTGACTTCATTTAGGACGCCATTTACTTGGACGCTAGGTGAATCCTTGCGTGTTTGTGCTAACTTTGAAGTCTGCTAAATGTGCAGTCGCTGTTCAGGTTCACTTCACAGCGCGATGCCGTGATGCCCTTGGCATCCATGGCGCGGTAGGCGGCGTGATTGTGAATGCAATGTGCGGCAAATGTCACCATGTGCTCATGAACTCTCTTCATGGATTCATCAGTCTCGTTTCATGTCACGGATGTATTCGCTAGGTACGGAAGCGTATGTGTTCAGGGACTTCATGCAAGACGCCATTTACTTGGACACCAGGTGAATCTTGCGTGTTCGTGCTAACTTTTGCAATCTGCTGAATGTGCAGTCGGTCCTCAGGTTCACTTCACAGCACTCGATTGCGTCCTTCGATTGATCGCTGAATCATACCTTGCTTGCGCACCTTACCTGCGTAATAGGAGTAATGTGTGTACGGTAATTGGAAGTTGTACGTGAGGTGTTTGTCTCGGTTTGGAACGCCAGCAGCCCATCGCACGGGCTGATTGGCGTGCGGTAGCTACAACCATATCTTATTTGCGAAGGCGTTGTCATTTCCTAATTGATTCGTACAAAAATAGGCGATTAAAAAGTGACTGACAGCAATTAATTGACACGAGACGACGCGTGTTCTTGAGATTTTGCTGTGTTCGGAGATAAAATATTTCTTGTTAACGTTGCCAACGCGTAAGCAGCTGGGGGGTGCCGGTAAATTTCAACTTTTGTTTTCGTCATGCACGCTTAATAAAGTTTCTCGGCACAGTCCCTCTTAGCTTTTGGGTCAGAAATAGCATAGCCCAGAAATTTTTAAAGCGTATGTTCAAGGAACACCGTGTCTTAGTTGAAACACGTACATTATGCACTGAAAGTGTCGGGAACCAACAAGCCCAGCAACAAATTCTCATATGAAACAGTGTCTGCTTGACGTTTATCTGAGCAGTTCGAGTGCGTGAGAACGACGATAAGGAAAAAAAGAAAGCTTGGACCATGATATTCACGTTATATTTTAATGCCGCACATTCAGCTGTTCCCACTGGCCCAAGAATGACCGTAATTCAGAGCGAAAATACAGAATACTTGTTTTTATTGCGACCGTTCTCACCGAATAAACCGTATTGTAATGGTACGCTCGGCAGAATACAACGTGTTAGCATCATTTTTAGTTTTTTGCAATAAATACGCTTAATAATATCCTATGATATCATTTTCTTCCACCAAGTTTCATGCGCAATGTATCAGTAACGCTTGAGTATTGCGACATGGCAAATGATTTAACAATAAACAGGTCTACCAATAAAGAGTTATTATTTTTAAAAATCGTTGATTCATCTCACATGCGTGACACGTTTACTCGAAATGCATGCACAGTCTTCAAAATATACAGATAAAAAGAGCTAAGCGAATGGAAGGGTATGTAGGCCGTTGTTTTCAGTCACTGAGCAGCGCGAACGGATAAGGCGAAGTACCCTGGGGCGGTTGAGCTTCGAAGAACACTCGTTTCTGCAATAGCCTACGCGAAGTTTGGTGGAAAACCAAACTTCGCGTAGGCTATTGCAGAAACGAGTGTTCTTCGAGGGGCAGTGGCGTAGCCAGGGGGTGGCACACTGGGCACGTGCCCCCCCCCCCCCCCCCCTCGAAAAATATTTCTGGCTACGCCCCTGTCGAGGGGTGAATTCTTTGCAACCAACTCTATGCAGTCACGTAGAACGCCGTTCTTGGACGTTTTTCCCGCACGGAATGCAAAAATAAACGGGATACCCTGATCACGTTCGGTTTCTACTCCCTCGCATCTGCATGGCGCGTTAGAAAAGCGACGAAATACTCTTGGGGCCTGTGGCGCTGCTGAAAGCCCGGTCACGCTGCGAGTTCAGCGCGCGCGCACCCAAAAGGCTTCGAAGGCGGTGGGAGGTCACGTGATGCGAGTAAGCCAATCGCGTAGGCGGCGGCGCGCGGAGAACAGATGCCATACTCTCAAAATTTTCTAATGACACTAGCATCAGCATGGAGGAAGGAATACTAAGGAGAGGCCCTGACGTCACATTTGTGAAGCCTCCACCTCGCAAACGCCCGCATCGCCTCCTAGCGGAAGACAGCTAAGCATTCGCAGATTTCCGTCGCGTCGTTTGCAAGCGCATGCGCGCAGCGACCGAGTTGGCGAGTTGCGGAGCACTTGCGACTTTTTTTTTTTTTTTTCGCCGTGCAAGCGGCGCAGTGGATTCACCGTGCTGCTGCTTCTGTGTTTGTTTTCAGGAAAGCTACGTGCAAATCTCGTGCACTGCGGAAAGCACCGAGTGTCACTTTTCGTGTGTACGTACGATCGCTTCATTGCTGATCACTAATGCATGGTACTTGCATGCGAAGCTCTCACAAGTGCGATGTGTTGGTTCTTACCTATTGTGTCAACTCAGAACACACGTGAACTTATGTTTTTGGTGTCTGGCGCACCGTACATAACACACGCCGTAGGCATCGTACCACGTGTTCAGAGGCTGTGTCGTTCATACGGAAGGGCAATAAAGTTTTGATGTCGTTATCGGACTACGTGGTGTATATATTTCGCGGTGTTTGCGCGCTGCATGGTAGTAGTTGTGTGCGCAGTGGAATTACAAACTTTGCGTGTACGATCGCGTAAAGAATAAGGCCACGGCGGCGTCCTTTTTTCGACGTAAAATTTTCGTCAAATACTAAGTTGGCGTTGCGCCGAATAGGAAGAAAGGCCTAACGCCCAGCAGAACGCGTAAGTCACTGCCAGGTGAGTTCGAACAGAACGATGCAGGGGCTGAATGTCTTGGATTACGGCAGTTTCTGTACTGTTGCACAAAAACGCTCCTCCAAGCATTTCAGCACGCAGCGCTCGGGCTTGCCACACCCGAACAGCCTGATAAACGTGTGCTTGCAACGTTTTACTGCATGCAAACCGCACAAAAAAGCGCTAAGTTTACGTCGGAACGAAAAATCAGCGGAGAAGCGAACAAGCGTGGAGAGCACGCCGCGGTGCGTCTGCTGTTTTGTTTGCCCCATATCGGTTTGTTTGCCCCATAAATCTGACGTCACTTCCGCCACACTTTTCGCAACGCATTGGGATACGATAGGGCCTCTCCTGAGTATTCCTTCCTCCATGAGCATCAGCATGCGAAAGCGCGTCCCATGGAAGGTATACGGAGTCTACGCCCACTGGCTTAGTTATCTCGGTTGACAGGAACTTAGTTTCAAGAGCATTTATAAAAATGTTAGCGTAGTTAGGTGCCAGTCGAGTCCCTATAGCAGTGTCATAGTTTGTAATAGTATTGGTTATAAAACTCCAACCTATTGAGTTGGATGCAAATGAGTTCTGCGGAAGCCCGCAAGGTGGCGAAAGGGTTAAGAAAGGGAAAATAGAATCCATCCGTCTGATAGCGCGAAGCCACAAGGAAATCCGTACGGATTTCTCAGAAAGAAAAGCTTCTTAGTAGCCGAAAAGTTCGTTCTGGTCCGGGGTTCGAACCTAGGACCAACGCCTTTCCGGCAACTAAGAAGCCCTGTAGACGGCCCTGTAGCACAATGTGCCAACGATACCGAAAGCTGCTGTACGGCGTCCATACTTCCCAAAATGCACCCCAAGCAAGCTCACATCGTAAAGCGAACTCAATACTCGGAGAATTGGCATCAAAGCAACAAGACTTTCGACCACTCACGAGCCGCTGACATACATCTAGCACCTTGTCGCTTCCTGTGACGAGTGTGAGCTGCAAGGGCGACCAGGTGCTTTGCGGCGAAGTGGAAACAAAAGGAATACAGGGTGCGTTCTGAGGACCAAATTCAAAAATTCTTTTCTTTCTTAAAACAAAAAATGATTTGATTAGACTTTCTTCATTACTTAGCCATAAAGTGGTCTATCAAACGCCGCGTGACGAGGATTTTTACTTGGACCGCATCAGTACGAAAATTACGCTCAAATATAGGGCAAATCGCATATATTTTCCGATTTCACCATTTTTTTTCGGGAAGATTTGAAGTCTATTTCACCCCTAAACATTTTCGCACGAAAATACACTTTCTCGGAAACCACAATAATATTAAGAGTGCTTAGACAGAGTTCCAGATAGCATAAGAAGAAATGGCGGATTTTGAAGATTTTCGTCCTTTTTGAAAAGGCCTAGCTGGCAGGGAAACAAATATTTCGGAATGATTAAGTATAACAACTAAACAAAACCTCTGTAGTAGCTCAAGCATCATTTCGAAGCTCTACATACAAATATAGATTTTGTTTACATTTTTCTATTATGCACAGTTTAGCACAAGCAAGCGAACTTTGAGAGGGCGCCGTGATCTTTTAAAAATGGCTGACGAAGACCGGTCCACCGGTCGAAACCGTTGGCAAATAAAATTAAGACAACCGCTAAGTTGTGTCTCTTCTCTTACCAAGTACGTTTGGCCCATTGAAAAAGCTTGTCCATATATATATATATATATATATATATATATATATATATATATATATATATAAAGGAAAGAAGTGTAAACTTAAGGGCTCGTTTGTTTTGTTAAACACAGTATTAATGAGAACTAACAGACAAAGATGCCAAGAAAAGTATTGGGGAAGCTATTAGAAGTAACTGTAATGTAAATTTGAACAAAGAAAAGTGGACGAAAAGATAACTTGCCACCGGCAGGGACCGAACCTGCGACTTTCGAGTAACGCGTCCGATGCTCTACCACTGAGCTACGGTGGCGGTCATCCCTCCGTCCACTTTATAGGGTATATATGTGTATTTAAACGTGGCAGCGTCAGTCAGCGCCGCTTGTTGCCATTACGGCGAGTGTGGAACACTCTTTTTTGCCTGTAGGCGTCACGTAGTGCGTGATCTTATTACGAGCAGGCAGATGACCAATAATCCCTCGCATACTACCTGAAGGCATCAAGTCCGCCAGAACGAGACCCTTGCTATGAATGAAGGAGAGAAGTGTAAAGTTAAGGGCTCATTTACTTTGTTAAACACAGTATTAATGAGAACTAACAGACAAAGATGCGAAGGAAAGTACAGGGAAGCTATTAGAAGTAACTGTAATGTAAATGTGAAGAAGGAAAAGTGGATCGGTTGCCGTCCTTTTCTTTCTGCACATTTACATTACGTTACTTCTAATAGCCCCTATACTTTCCTTGGAATCTTTGTCTGTTATTCTCATTAATAATATATATATATATATATATATATATATATATATATATATATATATATATATATATATATATATATATATATATATATATAGACGCGCAAACGTTGACATGCCAGCTCCCCCCCCCCCAAAAAAAGTTCTGGCTACGCCACTGCTACAGCTGTACTTATTTCGGGGCCTCCGCATTCGCTCTTGACTTTCTTCAACTTCGTAGTGAAGGCCCCACTGATGAGTGAATAGTCTCCTCCGGTGTCGACGAGAGCTGCGGCGCTGTGGCCGTCGATGCGCACGTCGAAGTCGCTAGTTCGTCATCTGGCGTTGCAGTTGGCTCGCGGCGTCGGATCGCACCTACGACGGTTTGTCATGCTGTCTCGACGTTGCGTCGTCTAGTCTTCCTCGGGCTGCGAAGTTTCGCCGTCAGCGCTCCGTTCGGGTTGCGGACGGTTCTTTAGGTTTCGTCGAGGCGTCGTCGTTGGCGATGGAGGATCATCCATATTTCGTCGTACAGCAACCACACGTCCATCGGTTGCTGTCCTGAGTTTTCCAGGTGGGGGGCTTGGAGATGGGCCTCGAGCAGGGCCGGCGTACTGCCTGCGACGTGGTGAGATGGAGCGGCCTGGCGAAGGCGATTGGGAAGGTTATCGGGGCAACCACTGCGCTCCTGCGAGGTACTCTGCGATATCGCGTGGTCTTTCACCCCGCTGTGGACGCGGCAAGTCGATGGGGAAACCACGCAGCTCCATCGGCCCGCACTGGGAGCAGCGGTAGGTGTGACCAGCTTCTTCGCAATGGTAGCAGAGCGGGCGGTGTTCGGGTGCGCGCCAACCATCGGTCTTCCTTGTGGTGTAGCGCTGGCCGACAGGAGGGCGGTATGTCATTGGTAGCGGCGGCGGCGGTGTCTGGAGGGGGTACTGCGTCAGTGCAGCGTCTTCATGTGGGCGCGGAGGTGGAGCGTTACGTCGCGCTGCAACAGTGTAGCTTATCACTTGTGGCTCACGTTGCGCTGGTTTACGTGCTCTCAGAAATTGCTGGATGTCCTGGCGCCCGACATCGGTGATCGTCTTCACTTCAGGCTACGAGAAAAGTTGCTTGTGTACTTCAGGCTGCTTGCGCAGCTCCTTCCGCACGATCGCTCTGATGGTATCGTGCAGGTCTTCGGTGCAGGTCTTCGGTGCGGAGGGCCTTGAACATCGGCGTAGTTGGTCGTAGGACAACGGCGATTGGATTGCCTTGTCCGCACCTCAAGCGTCATTTCTATGGTCGTGGCGTCGGTAAGGAATTCATCGAGAGCCTTCGACGGGTTGCGAATAAGTCCCGCAAACAGCTCTTGGTTTTCTTTTTACATTTGGAACCGGAGCTTCTCCTCGGACATGGCGGGGTCGGCGTGATGGAAGAGGCAAGTCATTTCTTCGTTGTACATTCCGACTTTCTGGTTTGGGAGCTGTACACGGCTTTCTAGGAGAGTTTCGGCCCTTTTCTTACGCACAGCACTTGAGAAAGTTCCAAGGAATGCGGTGCGAAATACGTCCCAAGTCGTCAGGGTGGCCATCTTCAAGGCTGAAGTATACGTGGCGACGCTTCTCGACACTGTCCCAGTTAATAAGGCGAAAGCCTTTAATGTCTCATGATCACGTCCGTCCGCTGCCCGTCAGTCCGGTGTCCGTTCGGTGGTGCTGGTGGTGGTGTGCGTCCTGACCACCCTTACTGCGCATGCGCAAAACCTCGCCACGCACCTCCTCTCCTACGCCCCCCCTCTCTCTCCTCTAGGTATCCCTCCCGCCCGCGGCATTTACACACCCATTGCGCATGCGCGTCCCCTCCCCCTCTCTCTCCCACGCTCCCCCCTTCTCCTCTAGGCATCCCTCGCGCGGCGTTTACAACCCCATTGCGCATGCGCGTCCCCTGCCCCTGTCTCTCCTATCCTACGCTTCCCACTCTCTCTAGGCATCCCTGCCCGCGGCGTCCACACCCTCACTGCGCATGCGCGTCCCTTCCCCCCATCTCTCTCCTTTAGGCATCCCTCCCCGCGGCCAACCACACCCTCACTGCGCATGCGCGTCCCCTCCCCCATCTCTCTCCCCTCTAGGCATCCCTCCCCGCGGCGTCCACACCCTCACTGCGCATGCGCGTCCCCTCCCCCATCTCTCTCCTCTAGGCATCCCTCTCCGCGGCGTCCACACCTCAACTGCGCATGCGCGTCCCCTCTCTCCTGTCCTACGCTCCCCCTCTCTCGCCTCGCAACGCCGACGCAGGCAGCGTCTGCTAGCGAGTTGCTTGATTGAAAAAACCGACTGCTCACGCTGCACAACCGTTCACTGGCCACACCGTATATTGGCCTCGAGGGCCACCACTGGAAACGCCGGCGCCACCGTCGGCGTGACGTGCTTGGCAGGATCACGCGGTCTCAGCGGCCGCGTCGGCTGCTTGTCGAGCGCTGCCGCGTGCTTTGTAAACGAGTTTCAAGCCCCACTTGCGCTGCGGTCTGTTCGAATGCGGAGGTTTTCTCGTATTTCGAACACAACTGAACCCATTGTGATAGGAGTGGCTGCATCCGAAAGCGATGAACATGCTGCTCGGACGTACGCAACAGAGTGCGCGGTGTAAGCCAGCACGGTGCACCGGTGCCCTTGGGAGAAGAAACTGCGTGAAGAGTGGGTTGTAGAGATAAGAAAACGCAAGCAGCCATCGGCTCGAGTCGTGTGTACAACAAGCACTTCCGCGACGACTACCTTCGCTACTGCGTCGGGGCTGTGATGTTGTGTAGCAGAAAGCGCGCACTGAGACGATCGTTCGCGCGCGCTTCCCGTAGGCTAACGGTGCTTATCTCCCGTAGAATGGAATATGCGCTGCCTTTTACCTCGTGCGATACCATCACAGTACGTTCCCGTACTGTGATGGTATCGTCGGCCCCGTGCTCGGCGTCTACAATATGGGCTACAGATGCCTGAGTCATTGTTTAGCTACGTTGGGCTTAAAAAAATCACAGGGTTCCTTATGCATTCCTTTAAGATGACCGGAAGGCGAAAGCCACCTTCTCCTGCTTGTCAGTCGATGTATTGATTTTCTCCGCCCCACTCCAAAAACTTTCTGCACCTAACGGGGTTCTGCACTGCCTCCGTGATCTACTTACCGATCACGGAGGCTGTGCAAAGCTACTATGTCTTGGCAACACGTCATCATATGACATCACGTTATGAGGCTTCATGACGACGTCACGAATTTGGGCAATCTGTGACGTCATGATGACGTGATCACGTGATGCTGATCACGTGATGCTGATTTTTCTCCATTACTTGTGCTGACGCCGCCGACGCAGGGCGCCGTCGGTCAATATTCCCGTTTGATGAAGTATCGAAGGCTTTCGCCTTCACAAGCTATGCACAGCGTTTCCTGGTGGATACATAGCGAGCGAGTCAAACGCTGCGGTTGATTTGTGCTGCATTTATATTGGCAATAACAATATTTCTGTCAATCGTGCATTGTTCATGACGCAAACACTACGTGCTGAAAAGCCCAAATTTATTTGCGCCACTCTCAAACTCAAGGTTGGCCTCTCCAACCCCATGCATTTTCTTGGAGCCTTACTTATTTATGCTGTTCGGACACGACATGCTGACATAATCGCTGGGCAACTCGCCAAATAATGATGGGCATTATAATTTTGCATTTCACTCTTTACGTGTTGTTGTTACCCTGCTTTGCAGCTGCACGTTTCTGCAGTAACTTCTCTTTCTTTCACCGTTAATTGAAGTTCACATGGGTTCACAGCCGACGTTTGCAGAACAAATCCGGCGAACGTATCTTCTTTCGTTTCATTGGCGTAGACCACTTCTCCTTCCACCAGCAATATCGAAGTGGTGAAGCTTTGCTCTATGAATTTGTCGAGAGCGGCAAGTTCAGTGGAATACACAATAATTAATGGAGTATATTAAAAAAGTCATCGCATTTTCTCATGCTTTGTGTGGTAACCAAACCAAACGAACACTCTGAAATAACAGAAGCAGAGGCAATTGCTCGCTTAGAAGACTGATCAATATCCAGCGCGAGGCAATATGTCAAATGACATTGAAACATATATGAATTTCAACCGAAAAAAAAACAAAAAAAAACGTTGAATCGTAGGCACGGGACATCACAAGTTGCCATAGGCGCGCTGAAGTCGTAGTTGTAACAAAATTCTTCTTGAACTGCTCTGATAGCGTCCTCGCAACAATAGCTGTTTGTGTACTCACAAATTTTTCATATTTTGTGGCCTAAAGTTCACGACACGGCGCCAAAACACGCTCGTGGCGAAAGCGAAGCCATCAGTACGAACATACATGCAGACGTTCATACATGCAAAAGCTCCGTCGGGTCGCCGCGAACCTGTGCGATCACCGGCTTGAGGCTTCTTTTTGTTATATATGTTCCATTTGGTTACACATGCAGTTTACTTTAACAACATATTTCACATAGTTTGCGCTCCGCTACTCTCTACATTTCACGCAAGAAGCCGGTTCAGGGGTCTCCATCGCGGTGACCGCGTGAAGCGGGCGCTCCGTTTTCTGCAAAGAGACAGCGACGGTAAACTATGTTCTGCTTTCTGTTCATCGAAAATTATTATTTGAACAGTAAAGAACGTATTTCGCTTCGAAAGTAGGCATGTAAATGTCCTGGAGCGCTTCCGCGAGGTGTTTTGTAGAGCGCCGACAGCAAATACTATGGGGAGCGCGCGGCAGTATCCTGCCTAGCACGCAATCGAGGCGCGTCCGATAGAGGGCGACTCCATAACTCCTCGAGGCCAATATAGGCACTGGATCTTGACCTGCAAGGTAGTGCCGGTGGGAGATTTCTCCTGTGCGTTGTCGAACGATAAAAATTCGCAGCGTGCGCGTTAACTAAAAGCGGACTGCGGGTCTCTGTGTCCAGTCCGAGTCTTCTGTCTCTCATTGCCCATTACCAGCGATTGGCATGTTCCAATAGGAAACACCGGTCCATCACTGCGTGATTGCGCCTCCCTAGATTTCTCTCCTGCGCAACGCCGCGATGAACGCCAGCGTCAACTCCGCCGCCAGTGTAAGCGTTAGCGCCCGCTGCTTCGCATCTACACATGGTTCCCTTTAGCGGGAGATGGTGTAATTTTAAGGCGAAAGCCTTTAATGTCTCATTATCACGTCCATCCGATGTCCGTCCGGCGTCCGTCCGTCCGTTTGTCCGTCTGTCAGTCCGTCCGTCTCTATGACAGTCCGTCCGTAGGTGTCCGTGCGGCGTCCGTTCGTCCGTCTGTCCGTCCGTCTGTCTGTCCGCCCGTCCGTCCGTCCGTCCATTTGTCCGACTGTCCGTCTGTCCGTCCGTCCGTCCGTCCGTCTGTCCGTCCGCCGTCCGTCCGTGGGTCTGTCCGTCCGTCTGTCCATCCGAGCTCTGGCACGGAATCAGGTGGCCGCCGGGGTGCGCGAACGGACGGCGGTCGCGTCGGACTCTACAGCGCTCGCGGTTTGCTTGCTGTGCCCAGCCCTAGCGTCGCTGTGCCCAGCCCTTGCAATCATTCTGACCAACGTCGTCTCAATGGACACATGCGTCCACGGAATACACTTTCGAATTTACAAAGGTTTCGTCAATTTAAGCGCTGGAACGCGGATGGCGTTTGCGCGATGCGCAAAGCACGAGAAAATACTAACGCATGCGAGCGGAGGAAGATTATTCTCGCCTCTCGCTGCGATTCGCGGTAAAACATTAAAAAAGAAAACACGCACACATTCGGTTTGTATGTTATCCCACTGATAGTGTAAAAGAAAAAAAGACATGGCATAGTCAGTGGAATGGCCACACGCTTTCGCCGAACACACTTTGGAATGTACAAAGTGTCCTTCAATTTTTTGAACAGGGCAACTCGGTCGTATTTGTCCAACCAGCTTTCCGTGTCTTCGCATGGTGATCCGCGGAAAGTCAGCGGCTCCCTGGGCTGATTCACGACGACTCGTTGAGGTCACACAGCAGCCGTCATGGTGTCTGTCGTCTTCGTCGTCATGGCGCTTGGTTTGTCACGCAGGGATCCCCATTGTGGTGGCAGTCCTTGTAGTCTGCGGCTCGCTTGACTCTCCTTGATGGTGTCGATTGCTTCTTCGCGACTTGAGCCTGATGGGGCCGTCAGGAACATTAACGTGCAGCACCAGACGAGATCAAACTCTTTATTGGGTCGCGGTTGTGGCCGGGAAACAAAGTCAAACTACAGCAATACGCACTGTATACTGATAGCGGCGAACAGAGCGTCGGCCGTCGATAAACTAGAACTCGTTGGGACGCACCGTCGCTTATACATCACACATCGAACTTTCCAGCGTCACCACAGGTAGTTGCGCGAGCTCGGGAAAAAGCTTGACTTTTCGCGTCCAGTACGCAGTCTTAACAAAACCATTTACTAGAATCGCGCAGCATCTCGAACACTGAGGCGCGGTCTGCGGCGAGCATTGCTCGCAGTCTTTGTGGGTGTAAACCGAATGCAGCAAAATTGAAATAAGAAACGCGCGGGGCAATATACTTAGAGGCTTACCGAAACATACAATCGTCTGTTCGTACTCGCATAACAGATGAATGTACTGTCACTATGGAAAGCAATGCGAACAGCGGAATGCCTGGCTTTCGGTTAAGTCGGACTCCGACCCAGGTAGCACACATGGTCCAGAAACTTATTTTTTAGGGATAAATGGGAGAAAACGGATTGTAAACCATTTTCGACGTTTTGAAAACGTCACAGGAAACCTGTGTTACATCTGTCTTTGGTAACGTCTAGAAAACGAAACTTTTTAAGACCATTTTGTCTCCAACATCTTGTAAAGAAATATTTCAGAACCTTTGTCCGGTTCTAAACCATTTCTGACGTTTTAAAAAGATGTCTCAGAAAAGTCGTGTTATGTCTGTTTTAAAAACGTCTCAGAAAAGTCGTGTTATACTTCAACGCAGAAATTTTAGTCTGTCTGTCTGACTGTCTGTCTGTCCCTTGATTCAGCCACCCAGCCAAAGTTTAACCACTTGCTGAACGCCCAGTCATATTGCACAAGTAGCTGCGTTCATACTTGTGAACATTGTCCGATCAAAAAGCAAATGTTACGCATATTTGAGGCGCAACATCAATACGCAATTATTAGATGGTGTGTTCCTTTAATAGAAAATAGATAGATACGTAATTCTAAAGACCCTAGTGTTGCTTAGGCTGCGCTGAAAATGCGACGCTATGCACGAAAAATCCTGGCAGTGGCTCTGCATTCTGCACAAGCTCATGTTTCCTGATGCCACTGCTAGATGGCGTCCATATCTCACGCAGCGCCCCCTTTATTGTATTAATGCCAGCCAGTCTCGGCCGATTCAACATAGAGGAGGCGCTGTCTGAGGCATGGCAAAACGTAGTAGTACGGCCGGCAGAAGGCTATCGTCTTTCGACGACATTTGCAGCGAAGCACACAGATACGCGGCTATTTTTTTCATTACGCATTCTTGGCTGGAAGGGCCAAATAGTATTTTAGATCTTTTTTTTCTTATTTGTGTTTTCAACACATTGGAGTCGATCGGCACTAGCTATCGTCTTAAGTAGAATTACTGAACGATTGTTTTGAGACGAAGGGAGATACACACCAGGTGCTTGACGCATAACTCCTTTTCTGCTTACTATGCTGTGTTGACGTGTTCTCGTTCAGCTATCGGACTTGTGTGGCAGATTCATCATTGGGCGATAACAGCAACTGTGTAGAGACTATCGAGCTACTCTTGTGCCACTGTCCCCAATTTCAACAACATCGCCGGACTCTCCAGTGTGCTTTCAGGAGACTTTATGGTCGGCCTATAACTGAAAGAAATATCTTGGGAGTCTGGCTTCACAGCACATCAGCCCAGAAAACTACACGAGCCTTCCTGCAGTACCTCAAGGCAACAGAGTTGAGCGACCGCCTGTGATACGCTCCTCTCTGTATGTGTTGTGAAATGGGTCTCTTTCTTTCTATTTTTGACTGCCTCCTTCCCCACCCCATAAGTAGGGTAGCAAACTGAAAGCTAGTTAACCTCCCTGCCTATCCTCTATTCCTTCTTTCTTTCTCTCCTTTCCACAAAAAAAGAATGTTCAGTGAAAGATGAAACGTTGAGGAAACGTTTGAACATGGAGGCTTGTCGTCGTCAGGGCCCTGGCGGAAACTAGACCCCTTGTCGAATCACCGGCTTCAGCGAAATTCCTTTTTCGACAATTTTTTGTCCCTTCATTCTAGTGTTTTATTCAGTAGAGCTAATTGAAACGACGCTTACATATTGCAGAATGGCTGTGCCAGATCCTAAGTTGTGTCATCTTGCATTTTTAGTTGTTTGACTAACTTTGGTAATGATGAAACGTGGCAAGAAAAAGTTGTGTTCTTGAAGGTTGGATACCATATAGCTGCAGTTTAACTACCGCGATATTTTTTGTTCTTTTGCCGCTTCTGTATGACGTTATCTAGTCGCATGCTGTATCTGATTTTGTGGTGCTTACGTTTCTATGCTGTACAGTAATCGTTGCTGTTTTACATAATAAATATAAGGCATGACCACTTTTGTCTGTGAATCTACTGAGCTCTCACTGGGTAATAGTAATTACAGAATAAAGTAACAGTAATTACTTTAACAGAGAGACCGTGCTGTAACCGCGCACAAATTGCACACACAAAAACAAAACAGCAAAAAGAAAAGAGCTTCTCCGCGACGTCTTAAAAACGCCTAGAAAACGTCTTTTCAAAGAGAATGCAATGCTATATTTTAACTATCCAGCAATCCGTTTTATAGAATGGGACTTTTTAATACGTTTTTAAGACGTTTTCTTGCAGAATGGGATTTCTCGTAACGTTTATAAAATGTTTTCTAGCAGAACGGAATTTTTTTGACGTTTTTTTTAAAAAAAAACGTTTTCCAGCAGAATGAGAGTTCTTGCGACGTATTTAAAACGCTTTCTAGATACTCTTAAAATGAATTCTAGCCGTACATTAGACGAGATAACAAACGTTTTGTAGATCTCTTGCATCTTTTCCGTGACGTTTTCTAGACGTTTCTATGGTCTCGGATAAACGTTTGTAAAACGTCAATTATCCGTTTTGTGCTACCTGGGGACATGCTATCTGTCGCTAGGAATCTGTGCTTTCAGCCGGTGTCACCATAAGGCTCTAGCGTCTTGCTCCAGCTGACGTTATCATGCCGCAAGTGCTTATCATCTGACAGTCACTCGAAACGCACACGCGGTGCGATAGCGCAAGCCAGACCAAGATTCAAGCTCTACGGTGACGTCGGCTAAGAGCAGAGATTCGCCAAACGAGAGACAAGGCATGTCGGCGTTCGACTCGGGGCGAAAGCCACGCTTTCCGCTGTTCGCGTTTCTTTCCACAGAGACAGTACTACATTTGCTCAGACACACAAAAACCATGTAATGTCAATAAGCACTGCTAGAATTTGCACTGCAGTGAGTGATGCTTACTCTTGAGCATAGTAGCGTCGAAAAGCACACGTCCGCATACTGAGCTGCCGGAGTCCTTCACGATTGGCGCCTTGGGCGCGGAGCTGAAACGCGTGCCAGAATACATTGATCAGTGACCAGATTGCCATTTGTCATGAACAAATCACTTCACAGGTTGTAACAAATGTCTTAACGGAATCTTAATACGCTGGATTATTGAAATATGAAAATCAATAAATGCTACATACATATATTTTATTGTGGGGCAAAAAAAAGAAAAAAAAGTATATTAAAGTACCCCGGCCCGCACCACAAGTATTACAGGCTTAAACCAATAAAACAATAAATAAAGAGGGCAGAAGCCAAAAGGTAACTTTGACGACAAGGAAGAGGGAAAGAAGGCAAAAAATAAAATCAGAAAAGGAAAGGGAAAAGGTAAATGAAAATAAATTTTCAAAACAAGGACAAGAATCGACTTTTCTTTGGGTTACGGGTGTCTTGACTCTTGAAATCTTCATGGGTGGCTTGATCTTCTCGATTTCCCAGAGTTCTTCAGGGAGGTTGCGGAATTCAATTTTGGGTGGTTGCTTGGGAAAATCACAGTGATGTCCTACGTTTTCTTCTTTATTGATTCTATATTGATTCTTGATGTTTCCCGTGTTTTTTAAAGTTCTTTTTCTCATGAAGACGCCCCGGAGACACTGAAGGATGCCCACGAAAACGGAGACACTGCCAGTTAGTTCCCTTGTTTTTCTTTATTTTCTAAAGAACAATGCTACAGTGAAAGTTCACATGAACGAACTTCAAGAGACCCTAGGGAAAAGTTCGTTAATTTCAAAGTTCGCTAATGGAACAAAAGAAAAACGCTGACGTAGGAGAAGGCACAAATGTCTTTTTTAAAAAAGGTATCGGCGTCCACACGGGAGCGTTAGTCAAAATGACAGCAAATGGCTTAATACACTCATATTAAGTACGTGTTATCACGTGTAGCAAAGATCGCGCATACGCAGTGGGGAGCGTTCCGATGTTTCTGTTTAGTGTGCGCGCAGTTGTCTGAATAGCCAATGCTTCTAAATGCAATCGCGGGAAACACATTTTTTCAAGTGTCATGATGCAGGCGTTATCCCAGTTTATATGTCCAGCGGACACCACACGCCCTGCTAGAGCAATAGCAGGAACTTTCTTGTTTATGACGTCGTTAAAATATTCCCGGAGCGTTTTGTTGAAATTCCCTGAATCGCCAATATTGCCACGCGCGTTTCTTATATTCACGTTTGCTGTATTCGGTTTTCGCCCACAAAGACTGTCAGCAATGCTCAGCGCAAGCAGCGCCTCATTGTTCGAGAAGCTTCGCGATTATTGTAGATCGTTTTGTTAAGATTGCGCGCAAGACGCGAACACTCGAAATTATTCTAGAGCTTGCGCTACAACCAGTGATAAGGCTGGAATACTCGATGACTCACGAAAAAATGCCGACGCGCTTCATCGCTTGTCAGTTTTTCGACGACCGACGCTCCGTGCGTCGTTATCATTGTGTGGTGTGCGTTACTTGCTGTAATTTGAGTTTCCGTTTCAAGGCCACAAGTTCGGCCAAATAAAGTGTTTCGCCTTGAAGACGTCGACTGCTCCCTTCGTCAACGTCACGACTACGTGACATCTGGTGGAGGTGCTGTTCGTTCATGTTCCGGACGCCCCCCGTCAAGCCGTGAACCCAGCCCAAATCGTGATGAAGACACCAAACCCTTCCGCAGACTGAAAGGACTACCCCCGCATCACGGAACCTTACTGGACAAGCCAAAAGCTTTGGCGGCAACGACGACAGGCACCATGTGGGCCGCTCTGTACCCCGCAACGATTGTTATGCAGCCGCCCAGAGAGCCACCGAGCTTCCATGGATCGCCTACAGAAGACCCCGAAACCTGGCTGGAGACGTTCGAAAGAGTCTCAATATTTAACAACTGGGACGCCAAGGACAAGTTGCGCCATGTTTAGTTTTACTTGGAAGACGCAGCAAGGACCTGGTTCGAGAACCGGGAGTCAATGCTTCGAACATGGGACCTCTTTCGCGGCGCTTTCTTGGAGAGGTTCGCGACCGTCGTCCGAAAGGAAAGGGCCACCGCTTTACTGGACACACGAGCGCAGCTCCCGAATGAGAGCGTTACCATCTTTACGGAGGAGATGACGCGGCTTTTCCGACATGCCGACGCTGGCATGTCCCAGGGAAAAAAATGTTGCAGCGGCTTAGCTCGGCTATGCCAGGATATACGTAACGTTAGTAAAGCTTCAGTTGATTATTCTTAGCATTCCTGATTGTCTAGATTGTCTAGGATTAGCCTAATTATCAAGCTTACTTCTGCTCCAATGACGCTCACACGGTACACGTATTATGTGGCATATGTATATTAATTTTTGCTCAACGTCGTTGCTTCTCTATTGCCACAAAGACGGCTCGGTGATCAGTGAAGTAACACGCTTGCCGTCTCTATGACCCCAACGCAGTATTTGGAATTATCTGTCTCTGATAGACAAGATCAATGGTGGTGAATCCCAAATCCTGCTCAAATCCTGCTTACATGAATCCCCAATCCCAGCTTGGGACGCTAATTGCCAGGCAACTACTTCGGGATCCGATGAGTGAAGCTTCTCCGCTCTTCTGCGCCGTTGAGCAGCATTTCCGCTCTCCTTCTCCATGGCTATACCACACTGGCAAACGCCAGTCAGAAGCGCCGCGGCTCCAGCGCAGTGTCAGACAGCGACTGCACAGCGAAGGCTGCGCGAGCGCGCCGGCGCCACTGCGCATACCACGGCTACGACGTCACTCCTCTGGAATGCGCAGACCGGCAGCGGTGAGACGCGCGCGGCGGCGGCGGACTGCGCGGGAGGTGCCGGCTCCGGTGCGCCAGCTGTGTGACATCACTGATCCTCGCGCACGCGTAGCACGGCTCTTGATGAGCCGCGCGAAACGGGCTTGGCTAGGCCAGTGTAGCTAACGCTACAAAAAGTTTCGGTTCCTCATGAGAGGACTAAAGGAAGAACTTTTCGCCGGACTTGTGCGCAACCCCCCCCCCCCCCCGAAGACGGTCTCGGAATTCGTTTCGGAGGCCACTACCATTGAGAAAGCGCTAGAAATCCGCAAAAGGCAATTAAACCGCCGCCTGCCTGCGACGAGCTACGCGGATGTTCAAGCGCTGGGAACCAACGACCTCCGCGAGATGATCAGAGTGGTCGTGCGTGAGGAGCTGCAGAAGAGCACCCCACCGTGATGACAATAATAGAAGAAAGTTCCTCCATTCATGTCTTCAAAAAGAAAAGCTACACATTCCTTCTAAAAATTCAGTCAGACTTCCATACCTCCTTCGATTCCTCTTCCTATCCTGAGTAACATGCATATGCTGCACATGCGTGTTTTTTTTTTCGTAGCCACTGTTGTACATAAGTCGTTATCCTTATTACTCATGCATTAATTATAGTTATGTATAATCTTGTGTCTAATGGCTTCATTCCTGAAAAATCGCAATGTTTCCCAATCGCAACCTCCGGTGGATTCCATAGCCGAGATAGTTCGTGAAGAACTCCACCAGTCGCTCGGCACCCCTGAGCCACCATAGTATCAGCCGCAGGCTCTGAGCTACGCTGCTGCAGCCCGACGCAGTGCACCCCCTCCACGCCCCCCGTCAGGACGCCGCACAGCCGCACTACTGTCGCTAGACGCCTCCGCCGCCGCCACCACCGCCAACTCGCCAGCCTGTCAGCCAGCGCTACACGCCCAGGAAGACCGACATCTGGCGCGCCCCCGACCATCGCCCACTATGCTACCACTGCGGAGAAGCCGGCCACACGTACCGACGCTGCCAATACCGGCAGATGGGCCTTCGTGGTTTCGCCATCGACGCGCCGCGTCCACAATGGGGTGAACGACCGCATGACATCGCCGACTACCTTGCAGGAACGCGGCGGACACCCCGACGACCTTACCATTCGCGACGCCAGGCCGCTACGCCTCATCGCATCGCAGGCAATACGCCGGCCCTGCTCGGGGCCGATCTCCTAGCCCTCACTCGGAAAACTAAGGGCAGCAACCGATGGAGGTGCGGTTGCTGTACGACGAACTACCGAAGATCCTCCGCCGCCGACGACGACGACGCCGCAACGAAATCTAAAGAATCCGTCGCGAGAAGAACGGGGCACCGACGTGGAAACTTCGCAGCCCGAAGAAGACATCACTACGCAACGTGTAACTGTCGGAACAAACCAACGCCGCCGTGACCCGACGTCGCGACCTAACCACAACGCGAGACGACGAACTAGCGACCTCGACGTTCTTATCGAGGGCGACGGCGTGAGAGCGCTCGTCGATACTGGAGCAGACTATTCCGTGATCAGTGGGCCGTTCGTCGCGAAGTTGAAGAAAGTTAGGACTACTTGGGAAGGCCCCGAAATCCGGACAGCTGGAGGACACCTAACGCATAAGCAAGAAAAGCTCAAAACCCTGCTCCTGCAATACAAGGACTGCTTTTTATTGTCGTCAAGAATTCGGCAGACACCGGTCGAAAACATCGCAACATAACCGAAGAAAGTGCCATGCCACTTCGTCAGAGCCCGTACACAGTTTCGAAGCGAGAAGGTGAGGCCATAAAGAAACAAGCCGACGAAATGCTACACGACGACATCATCCAGCCTTCAAGGAGTCCGTGGGCGTCACCTGTGACATTAGTGAAGAAGAAAGATGGGACCCTACGTTTGGCGTCGATTATCGTCGCCTGAACAAAATCACGAAGAAGGACGTATACCCTCTCCCACGAATAGACGACGCCCTACATCGACTCCACACCGCGTAGTACTTTTCTTCGATGGACCTCAAGACGGGCTACTGGCAAATCGAAGTCGATGAGAGAGACCGAGAAGACTGCTTTTATTACACCAGACGGTTTGTTCGAGTTCAAGGTCATGCCCTACGGTCTTTTTCTCGGCGCCTGCGACTTTCCAACGGGTTATGGATACGCACTGGCAGGACTGAAGTGGCAAACTTGTCTCGTTTACTTGCACGACGTCGTCGTGTTTTCCTCGAACTTCTACGAACACATCGAGCGCCTTGAATCCGTACTTCGGACTCACCCTGAAGCCGGAAATGTGCCGCTTGGCTTACGAGGAGCTCCTGTTTTTGGTTCATGTGATCAGCAATACTGGTGTGCGCCCAGACCCGCAGAAAACAGCTGCCATCGCTGCCTTCCCGCCACCCACCGACAAGAAGGCCGTGCGCCGATTTCTCGGCTTTTGCGCCTATTATAGACGCTTCGTCAAGGACTTTTCACGCATTGCCGAGCCACTAACGCAGCTCACGAAGACCGAAGTCGAGTGCCGGTGGGAAACGGCGCAACTTCAAGCATTGCAGGAACTGAAACGACGCCTGCAGACGCCTCCGATAGTTGCGCATTTCGACGAACACGCCGATACAGAAATCCACACCGACGGAAGCAACGTAGGACTCGGCGCCGTTCTTGTGCAGAAGACTAATGGAGAAGAAAGGGTTATCAGTTATGCTAGCCGGTCGCTATCCAAGGCAGAAGGCAACTATTCCACAGCAGAAAAAGAGTGTCTTGCCATCATCTGGGCTACGTCAAAGTTTCGCCCCTACCTCTATGGAAGGCCCTTCAAAGTTGTGAGCGACCACCATGCCTTGTGCTGGCTAGCTAACTTGAAGCACCCTTCAGGTCGTCTCGCACGGTGGAGTCTGAGACTTCAAGAATTCGACATCACCGTCGTTTACAAGTCCGGACGAAAGCACTCTGACGCCGACTGCCTGTCGCGTGCCCCCGTTGACCCACCACCGCAGGACGACGAGGACTGGGACTTCTTCTTGGGAACCTTAAGCGCTGATGACTTCGCCGAACGACAGCGCGCCGATCCGAAACTCAGGGGGCTTGTAGAATACCTCGAGGGCAAGGCCACCGTAGCTCCGCAGGTATTCAGACGAGGACTGGAGTCGTTTTTCGTGCGGAACGGCGTTCTCCTAAAGAAAAACTCGCCACTTCGGGCCGACTCCCTCATCGTAGTACCTTCAGCGTTACGTCCAGAAGTTCTGGATGCTCTTCATGACGACCCGACGGCTGGACACCTTGGATTTTCCCGTAGGCGGGCGAGGATGCAAGAAAAGTGTTACTGGCCTCGCCTCACTACCGACGTCTTCCACTACGTGAAGACTTGCCGAGATTGTCAGCGACGGAAGACACCACCGCCTAGGCCAGCCGGATTTCTGCAGCCCATCGAGCCACCTCGCCGGCGGTTCCAACAAATCGGCATGGACTTACCGCGGCCATTCCCAACGTCGAATTCCGGAAACAAATGGATCGCCGTAGCTACTGACTACCTCACACGCTACGCCGAGACAAGGACCCTGCCCAAGGGCAGTGCCGCCGAGGTAGCAAAGGTCTTCGTCGAGAACATCGTATTGCGTCATGGCGCCCCAGAGGTCCTCATTACCGACAGAGGTACGACCTTTACGGCGGAGCTTACTGAGGCGATCCTTAAGGTACCGCCAGACAAGTCACCGCGAGACCACCGCCTACCGCCCACAAACCAATGACCTCACCGAGCGTCTAAATAAGACCATCGCCGATATGCTGGCCATGTACGTCAACGTCGAGCACAAGACGTGGGATGACATCCTTCCGTATGTAACCTTTGCATACAACACGGCCGTACAAGAAACGACGCAGATGACGCCGTACGGATTGGTCTACGGAAGGATCCCGGACACGGCGCTCGACGCCATGCTGCCCAATGTCTCCGACGAGGAAAAACATCGACGTCACCTTCAGCGCGCTGAAGAAGCCAGACAACTCGCCCGTCTGCGCATCCAGAGCCAGCAACAGACCGACAGCCGTCGCTACAACCTTCGACGATGCCACATGGAATACCAACCCGGTGACTTTGTATGGGTCTGGACGCCAATACGTCGACGGGGACTTAGTGAGAAGCTTCTTCGACTATAGTTCGGACCATACAGGGTACTTCGACGTCTCGGCGCACTCGACTACGAGGTTGTTCTTGACGGCATTACGAACACTCAGCGGCGCCGTGCGCGACCTGAAGTTATCCTTGTCGTGCGCCTCAAGCCATATTACGCGCGTTATTGAATCTGAGGACTGTACTTCTTGCCTAATTGTTGTAATTTCTTGCTTGTGTTCATTGTTTATTGTACTTTCTTGCTTTATTATTGTTATTTATTGTTGCATGCATTCGCCCCCCCCCCCCCCCCCCCCGATTTCTGTTTTAAGCATCGGGACTATGCTTTTTTTCAGAGGGGGGCATTGCCACGCGCGTTTTTTATATTCACTTTTGCTGTATTCGGTTATCGCCCACAAAGACTGTCAGCAATGCTCAGCGCAAGCCACGCCTCATTGTTGGAGAAGGTTCGCGATTATTGTAGATCGTTTTGTTAAGATTGCGCGCAAGATGCGAATACTCGAGCTTATTCTAGAGCTTGCGCGACAACCAGTGATAAGGCTGGAATATTCGATGAGGCACGAATAAATGCCGACGCGCTTCATCGCTTGTCAGTTTTTCGACGACCATCGCTCTGTACGCCGTTATCAGTGTGTTTAGTGCGTTACTTGCTGTAATTTGAGTTTCCGTTTCAAGGCCACAAGTTTGGCCAAATAAAGTGTTATGTCTTGAAGACGTCGACTGTCCCCTTCGCCAACGGTCACGACTACGTGACAATATATACATCTTCGCAGTATGCGCAAGGGATTCTGTATATAGTCGAACCCACTTATAACAATACTCAAGTGGCAGGAAAATTCCATTGCTATAACCGCTAATTGCTATAAAAGGGTTCCATGAAAAGCAAAATAGGTGGACCGCAGGCTGTTATGAGAAACCTAGAATATCGGATTCGATATGCCATAAGAGATCAGTGACAACGATAACAAGGCTGCCGATATTTCCAATATGCTTGAATATTCGGAAGCTTTCACGGGACCGCCAAAAGCCTTATAGAGCCAATTTATTACAACATCTGAAGTTCTGGATGCTGGAACTCGTCCAACTCTCCACATTTTTCTTAAACTGCATGTCCGAAAGTGCATTAATAGAAGCCACCACCGCTCCCACGACAAAGCGTATTTTGAAAGTCACCTGTGCCGCATTGCCATTATCGCTGTGCGATGAAGCATAACACAAATGCGAAGGTGCGCTGGGGGGACATTGGTGTTAATTGTGGGCAGGGTTTCAGTAGCTTGATTTTCTCGTTTTCTTCCTTCTTTTCAAGGATTTCGCGTCCCGTTACCTTTCGGCATGGACACCCAAAAGCTAAAATTCGTTGTTATAACCGATAATGCGGCATGTGGGCATTGCTGTAAGCGAGTTATTTCACCACAGAAAACATACCAAAGTTGACGGTGCAGCAGCTTCTCACTGTCATAATCGACATATTGTTAAAACTGGTATCGTTATAAGAGGGTTCGTCTGTACTACTACGTATATATATATATATATATATATATATATATATATATAGTATTAATGAGAACTGACAGACAAAGATGCCAAGGAAACTATAGGGGAACCTATTAGCTTCCCCTATACTTTCCTTCGCATCTTTGTCTGTTAGTTCTCATTAATACTGTGTTTAACAAAGCAAACGAGCCCTTAAGTTTACAATTCTTTCCTTCATATATATATATATATATATATATATATATATATATATATATATATATTGTGTGCGTGTGTATGTGTGTGTGTGTTGTGCCTATGTCTTGCCAGCTGATGAATGTCATCCGAAAACGCCGTCGGTCGGGCGACCCGACGGATATCGCGAATTGATTCCGTGGGATCGGTGCAAAGAGCAAGCTCCGAGTAGCGCTCCACTTAATCAAAACACCTCAATGCGTTAAGGCCGTCCCGTATAGCGGAGAATTAAGCGGGATATGCCAGTTGTTCAGGGCCAGCTGCATACGTGTATGTCTGTCATCCACATATCGATGAAAAAGTTTTCGTGGGGCTGCTAATGAAGTCTCTGGGGTACCTTGAATGCGTTTCACTTTTTCCAATGACCGGTGAGAAGACTCTGTGCAAGTTATTTGAAAGCTTGTGCAGGGAGGACCAGTGAAATCGACAGTAGGGCGGATTGGGACACCTGTCTTGTGAATCTTATGCAGTGCATAAAAGCTGGCGCAGATCCATTGTCGTGCTGAGGAAGGCACGAGGCGAAAAACGTCTGCGAGCAGCTTCGAGCGATTCCTTTGAAGTTTGGCTGTTGGGTACCTACTTACTGGAAGGTATGTATTGGCACGGCCACTGGATAAAAAAATCACAGCATATCCACGGAGTGAATGATGATGAGTGGGCGAAGCTGCGGAGGTTCATCGGTAAACCGTGAATCTTCCGTGAATTCTGCCCAGTACATCATCACCGACGTGAGATCGGGCGCGTTTATACTAAAGGGTCGATGAGAGTTATGGTGACTGAAGCAATCATGGTTACACCGTGAAATCTTCAGTGGTTTCGCCTAGCAGTAATCAAAGCGATAGTGTGTGTGAAATTTTATTCAAACTTCAACGACCGGTCGTCGCCCATGGTCCTTCAAGCAGCACGATCCGGCAAGCGCACTCGTACGGCGATCCGGGGAATGAGAGATCCCCGCGCAATCGGAGAGCAGCTGCACCGCCAACGCCATCTAGCGTACCTTCACCCAACCGCCATATTGTACGCATGTCTATGGGACAGCGCCCTCTCGGAAACGAGACGAGAACTGGAGGTGACGACACCATATCCACGGAGTGAATGATGATGAGTTGGCGAAGCTTCGGAGGTTCGTCGGTAAACCGGTAATCTTCCGCGAATGCTGCGCAGTACATCATCAACGACGTGAGATCGGGCGCGTTTATACTAAAGGGTCGATGAGTCATAGCGACTTGCAGCTCACTTTAATTTTACATGTACGCTGTGAATTTTTTTTTATTGTTTAATCACGCACAGGAGACATCTCACACAGGCACTACCTCGGAGGTCGAAATCCAGTGCCTACTGGCTACTCAAGTTGCATGGACAACCGAGAACCGCCCAAATGATGCCATAAGGAGCTTCGCCCTTAAAAGAAGGTGCGGCCTGTTGCGTCGCGGCGCCGTCAATGGGCGAGCGCGTCTCGGCTGAGGCGGTCGCATATTTAGTGAGGGCGCTCCAACTCCAGTCCCATGAAGCCAACGACTCTTCGTGTTACAGTGGGGTTGCCTCAGGATTTATGCGTGTCCGTGTGCTTCTCCGTGTGCTTCCTCGTGCTTTTCTTGGTGTGTGATCTTGTGTGGGGGCAGCTTGCCTAACGTTTTAAATGCGAAGCATTTCTTAGCGAACTTCGGCGACTATGAGCGTATCTATCTAGCTATCTATCTAGCTAGCCGCCTACGACTTTGTGCTCTCCTGGCCGTATCGTTTATGCGATTTATACCAAATTTGGTATGGCACAGCATGACTGTATGACGAACATGAATGGCTGGTCATTTCATGAAAATCATGACTAACTTGTCAAGAAAAGTAAGATTTACACGCCATGGCCGTAGTTCTCCTGAGGCCGTTTTCATAACTTGATATATCCAAAAATTGGTACGATGAGACATTTCTGCATGACCAACAGAAATGACAGGTGGTAGTATGCAAATAGTGACGTGCATGTCATGAACAACATGACTTACATGCCACGCTCATGGCGCGCTCGCGGCCGTTTCGTTAGCTTGATATACACCAAATTTCATATTGCGGGACATGACTGTATGACGAACATAAATGACAAGTCGTAATATGGAAATCATCACATGTCATGAGCGACATGACTTGCATTCCACGCTCATGGCGCGCTCGCGGCCGTTTCGTTAGCTTGAGATACACCAAATTTGGTATTGAGTGTCATGACTGTATGAAGAACATAAATGACTAGTGGTAATATGGAAATCATGACATGTCATGAGCGACATGACTTGCATGCCAGGCTTATGGCGTGCTCGCGGCCGTTTCGTTGGCTTGAGATACACCCGATTTGGTATTGAGTGTCATGACTGTATGAAGAACATAAATGACTAGTGGTAATATGGAAATTATGATACGTCATGAGCGAAATGACTTGCATGCCACGCTTATGGCGTGCTCGCGGCCGTTTCGTTGGCTTGAGATACACCAAATTTGGTATTGAGTGTCATGACTGTATGAAGAACATAAATGACTAGTTGGTAATATGGAAATCATGATATGTCATGAGCGACATGACTTGCATGCCACGCTTATGGCGTGCTCGCGGCCGTTTCATTAGCTTGATATACACCAAATTTGGTATTGAGTGACATGACTGTATAACGAACATAAGGGGCAGGTGGTAACATAAAAATCCTGGCATGCATGTCATCTACAACGCCATTTACATGCCACGCTCATGGTGCGCTTGCGTCCAGTTCGCTAGCTTGATATACAGCAAAATTGGTATTGCGCGACGGACGTGACTGTATGACGAACATAAATGGCAGGTCCTAACATGTAAAACGTGACATGCAAATTATGTAAAGCATGATTTGCTTCCTGGCTGCTTCGCATTACATCGATTCCCACAGTGCGTGGGATCTGCCGGCTTTCTTGTGATTGAGAAGGGTTCTTTGGTGCGCACGTGTGTGGCAGACAGTTTTTTCC